>CM033687.1:64703432-65303432 GCA_019514585.1 Dendrobium officinale
TCGGCAAGGTGAGATGAAGACCTAGGGTGTTAAATAGACCGTTTTGTCCTTGCTGTGATGGAAGGTCTGAGTGGACCGTAGCTTGGTGTATGGGAAACGGTCCGGAGGACGTAGTCTGCAGGACTAGGGTCCTGAAAAAGATCTCGTTGTTGGCAGGAGACCGGGGTCTGATAAGACTCGTTAATATTGTCGATGGAGGGTCAAAGGGACCGTTCAGTATGGCCGACGAGTGTCGGGAGGACTAGTAGTCGGAACAGGAACGACTGAGGTCTGAAGACCCTTGTCTGTGATGGAGGGTTTAGAGTGGACCGTTGTAGGCGAGCGAGGTCGGTGGACCGTAGTCCGGCAGGGCCAATACTTCGGAGTAGAAAATATAGGGTGGTTAAGGGTGGTGGTACTGGCGGTAGTCTGGGCCTTAAGTAGGTCCGACAGAAGTCAGTGGCTCATGGTGGTGTTTACCTCTTTCTTCGGGATACTAATTGTTAGTCCGCGCGGACAACGGCGTCAGGGCCGGTGTCCAGGTGGAGGTGGAGGGCCTCAAGTGTAGTTCGGCGGAGCAACAGCAACGGGCGTCAGGTAGTGGTCCGGCGGAGGTGAAGGCCTCAAGTGGTGATCCGGCGGAGCAACGGTGTCAGACGGTGGTCCGGTGGAGGTGAGGGCCTCAAGTGGGTGGTCCGACGGAGCAACGTCGTCAGGGTGGTGGTCCGACAAAGGCGAGGGCCTCAAGTGGTGGTCCGGGCGGAGAGCAAACGGCGTCAGGTGGTGACCCGGCGGTGGTCCGGCGAAAACTCCGGCGGGGTGGTCGAGGGAGGGGGCAAGGAAGCAAGAGCGATCTCCGATCTCTCTCTTTCTTCCTTAGGCTTTCGGGGTCCCCATTTTAAGAGGAGAGGGGGCTCTATTTATAGATTTCTGGAGTGGCATGACCCGTAAATAGGTGAGAGATCAAGGGTAAAATGGGGAGTGGTTGGATGGGACGGCCGATATTGAATCCCTTGATCATGCACCGTTCTTTAAGCATTTGAAGATCTTAATGATGTCGGAATTCGGTGATCTTGGGCTCGTTGGATTTGTCTCGTCGAGCCGCTCGATTTGACTATAAGTTTGTTATGTTTGGAACCCGTTTGGTAATCCAAATTGTGGTTTGAACCTTCCAACAGCGCTTCGGGTCCTTGATTTGGACCCATTTGGGCTCGGATTGAGTCTAATTTGGTGTCGTTGGGTTTGTATTTCCGAGACGCTCAGTTTCGACTATAAGTTTGCTGAAAATTGGAGTTTGATGGTCTCTGAAATTGAGTGGGGCTTTACCCTTAGAGATAGGATACGAAATGAGCATATACGTGAAAAGGTTGGAGTAGCTCCAGTAGAAATAAGATTAGAGAAAGTCGCCTTAGATGGTTTGGTCACATAAAACGGCGGCCTTGCGATGACCCCGGTTAGGGATAGAGTAGAGGTATTAGATTTGACTTATGTTAAGAAAGGTAGGGGTAGACCCTAAAAAGACTTGGTTAGATAAAAATATTAGGAATGACCTTTCTTTATTAGATTTAAACGAGAATTTGACTTTTAATAGGACACAATGGGAGAAAAAAGGAGTTCATGTAGCGACGACCCCACGTAGTGGGATAAAGGCTTGATGTTGTTGTTTGTTGTTGTTGTTGATTTCGTGCCCCGATCAAGATAATTTTTAGATGACATATCAACTCTATTGCATTCTTATTGTTTATAATCCTTCCAACTTAAAAATTGTATGTAATTTGGTTTTAATTTGTCTTAATATTTTTAAGTCAATTTTAGAGTTCCAAAGTGAGTTTAATATTATTTTTTATTCGATTTCCATTTTTCCTTTGATTACTTATTACAAATATTCATAATTACAGGGTGTTTATCATCATAACATTGAATGAATGATCTCACACACACACACCAAAAAAAAAAAGTACAACTTATTAGAAACATTTAAATTCTTACTCAACAAATTCAACAAGAAAAAAAATCATAAAATTTTGTCCAATAAAATGATTCCACTAATATGAATCATATATTATAAAAATAATATTTTCTCATATATTGAAAAGACATTAATAAAATATAGTAGAGATGAACAACAAAATTATATTCTATGTTAAAAGCATGATTCTTGATATGTTTAAGTGGGAAATTAAGCAATCAAGAATATAAATGTTAATTGGTGGTACTTGTCCAACATCAAGAAGGTAATGGCCAAGTCTCTTTTGGATTAGCCCTAAATGCATTGAAACATTATTTATTCATAAATTTTTGGAGGAATTTTCCAATTATTATGTTGTAAATCAACACTATATTAGATGAATACAAATTTTTTTTTAATATTAGATGAATACAATTATTTATTTATTTATTTTTTATATTAGATGAATACAATTGAACCTCTTTGTCGAGTAACTTTTTAAAAGATCTTAGTATTGTAATGATATTAGAATTGAGTAATTTAGACTTATCGAATTCATCATATTGAGATGATTTTTCTAATTATAATTTGTATAAAATAGGTTTATATGATCCATTAATCGTATTAAATACCTTTAATATGAATATTCATAAAA
The DNA here is from genome assembly GCA_019514585.1 of Dendrobium officinale. Classification (NCBI taxonomy): domain Eukaryota; kingdom Viridiplantae; phylum Streptophyta; class Magnoliopsida; order Asparagales; family Orchidaceae; genus Dendrobium; species Dendrobium officinale. The sequence goes on from CM033687.1 coordinate 64,706,015, forward strand.
GTTGAGAACTGAAAATTAAGACAAAATGCTTATTTGATCATAATTGTTTTGTTGTTGTTGCATATCGTTAACAAATATAAAAAAATTATGCAATTCATGTATTCTTTAATAAATGTGATATTTTTGTTGCGGGCTAGAATATACGCAACGATTGAGTTAAAATAAGACGTCTTAGAGTTGTATGGATATCCAGCTCACACATAGAGAACACAAGGCTTTTTAATGGAAAATCTTGGAAAGGGGGAAAACCACGAGGCCTAGCCCAATTGAAAATGATTTTACTAGAATTTGAGTTGTGTATAGTGGGCTGACTCGTCCTTAAGGGTGATCAGAATACAAATGTGAACCGTATGGTTGCAGTCTAGTGACAAATGGGGATGAAAGTCCGACGCCACTTGGTGGTCCGACAGAAGTCCCGACGTCAGTCGGTGATCAGGTGGAAGTCTGGCGTCAAGTGGAAGTTCAGGCGACAATTGGTGGTCTGGCAGAACTCTAGTCATCAGGTGGTGGTCCGGTGGAACTTTAGACGTCAGGTGGTGGTTCAATGGAACTTAGAGCGTCAGGTGGTGGTTCAATAAAACTCTAGCATCAGGTGGTGGTCCAACGGAACTTCGGGCATTAGGTGGTAGTCCGACCGAACTTCGTGCGTCAGGGGGGGTGGTCCGACGGAAACTCCTGCGTCAGGTGGTGGTCTAGCGGAACTCCAGGCGCCAGGCGATGGTCCAGTGCAACTCCAAAGTCAAATGGTGGTTCGTGGGAACTCCAGGCGTTAGGTGGTGGTCCGGCGGAACTCTAGGCTCGAGGTGGTGGTTTAGTGGAACTCCGACGTCAAGTGGCGGTCCAGCAGAACTCCAGGCTTCAAGTGGTGGCCCAACAGAATTCCGGGCATTAGGTGATGGTCCAATGGAACTTCAAGCGTCAGGTGGTGGCCCGGCAGTACTCCGACGTCATTTGATGGTCTGATCGAACTTCGGGCGTCATGTGGTGGTCCGGCGAAACTCCGGGGAGTGGTCAAGGAGGTAAGAGCGATCTCCGATCTCTCCCTTGCTCTCTTGCTTGGGAGTCTATTTTCATGAGGAAGAGGGGGGGGGGGGGTCTACTTATAGATTTCTTTGAGTGGTATGACCCGTAAATAGGAGAAAAATCAATTGTAAATGGGGAGCGGTTTGAATGGATGATCGATGTTGAATCCCTTGAACGTGGACCGTTTACTGGGCATTTGAATGTCTTAGTAATATCAAAATTTAGTTATCTTGGGCTGGTTGGATTCGTCTCGTCGAGCCGCTCAATTCGACTATAAGCATGTCATGTTTAATAAACCAAATTGTGATTCAAACCTTCAAACATCACTTTGGGCCCTTAATTTGGACCCGTTTGGGCTCAGATTGAGTCAAATTTGATGTCGTTGGGTTCGTATTTTTGAGACGTTCATTTTGATTGTAAGTTTGCTGAAATCAGAGTTCAGATAATCCCAAATTTAATTTCGAAAATTGTCAACTTGAATTTTGCCTCGAGATTTATGCCCGATCAAGATAATTTTTGGATGATACATAATTTAGTTGATTATCAATTAAAAAATGAGAAATTATTAATTTTTTGCTTTCAACCCGGGTCTCCATACTCATCCAATATTAACCCTAACTAACCCAACGATTCCACACAGATCACCCCGGAGTCGCCAGGCCCCACCCAAACTGGTGTACATCTTCGAAAGTTTGAAATAGAGGAGAGAGAATATGAGGCAAAGTAGGGCTGCCCTTCCCAATTTCAAAATCGTTAATCCGTCCTCCGTCAGTCACCGCCGTAACACCATCCTACTGATCGCCGCATCCAACCTGCGCCAGCGGCGCGGAAATGAACCGTGCCGCAGACAATGACGGCGGCGAAGATGACGACGAAGCCGATCCTCCTTACTGCCTCTCCACGACCCTCACGCCGCTTCTCCAACCGCCATCGCCGCCATGGCCGCATCGCTGCAGCAGCCGTCGCCTCCTTCCTCTCTCTCCTTGTCACCTCAGCCGCCTGGTTCTCCCTAGTCTTCGACCCCAGCCACCGCTTCGCCATCAACCATTTCCGCACCTGGGATTCCTCAACCTCTGCCACCCACTCCCCTCCTCTTACCCCCTCTCATTCCCCTTCTCCTCCCCCTCCCCAGAAACCCGCCTCTTTAACCCCCTCTCCCAATCCCAACTCTAGTTCCTTCTCGCCGCTCTCCTTAAACCATATTGTCTTCGGCATCGCCGGCTCCGCCAACCTCTGGCCGCGCCGGCGAGAGTTTATACGCCTATGGTGGCGGCCTGGGGTGATGCGCGGCCACATCTGGCTCGACGATCGCGTGCGGCTGTCGCGGAATGCTTCGGCCTCCCTCCCGCCTGTCCGCGTGTCCGATGATATATCGCGCTTCCCGATACACGAATCCTACCGGACACCCCTCTGGCCTTCGCATTGCCCGAATCATATCGGAGACCTTCCGGCTTGGGCACCGCGACGTGCGGTGGTTCATGCTCTGCGATGACGATACCATTGTGAGTCCCGATAACCTCGTGGCCGTTCTCTCCAAGTATGATTGGAGGGAAATGGTGTATGTTGGAGGACCATCGGAGAGTCACTCGGCCAATATTTACTTTAGCCATGCAATGGCTTTTGGGGGCGGGGGGATTGCGATCAGCTATCCTCTTGCCGAGGCTCTTGCTGGGATGCAGGATGATTGCCTTGAGAGGTATCCGAAGTTATATGGCAGTGATGATCGGCTTCATGCTTGTATCTCTGAACTTGGTGTTCCTTTAAGCCGTGAGTACGGATTCCACCAGGTTTGTTTCTCTATTTTCATTAAATTTCTACTATCTTTACGTTTCATTTTTCTGTTATGCCTTCCGCATTGTTCTTGCCAATGATTTAATGTATAATTCCCTTGTCGAATTTATGTATTTTCTTGTAGTGTTATGAAGATTGTTGGTTACCCGCAATTTGCTATATTTCAATTCTGATAATGTATATAATAATGAAGCAATAAAGCTTAGTCCTTTTGGAATGCATGTGTTCTTGAAATGAAGTTCATTGTAATAGATTTTGGTTTTTCACATGCTTATTTGATGCTGTCGTCTTCTTTCTCAGTGGGATATTAGGGGAAATGCGCATGGTATCTTGGCTTCTCATCCTGTTACTCCATTCATATCCATACACCATGTTGAAGCTGTGGACCCTCTTTACCCTGGTTTAGGCCATCTAGAGAGCTTGAAACTTTTCACCAAGGCATCACGGGTGAATCCCAGAAGCTTCTTGCAGCGTGCTATTTGTTATGACAGAGAGAAAAGGTTAACATTTGCTGTTTCATTGGGATATGTTGTACAAGTGTTCCCTAACATTGTACTCCCGAGAGAGCTGGAGCGCTCTGAGCTGACTTACACTGCTTGGAATAGAGCTGGTCACCGATTCGAATTTGATTTTGACACCAAGGATCCATATAGATCTGTTTGCAAAAAATCAATTCAGTTTTTTCTGAAAAATGTTTTTGAAGATGGAAGTGTCTCTGTTAGTACTTACACACGGTCTAATCAAGGCAATGATCTGAAAAGTAAAGTCTTTTGCTTTCCCCATTCACCTCCACTGCCTCATGTGGATGAAATTCGGATTTTGGGGAATCCATTGAGTGACAACTGGCATTTGGTTTGTTCCTTTTCTTTGCTTATTTTAAGTTCCTGTCTATCATAAGCTTATGCATTCTGAACTTCTTCAGTCCTTTCAATTGTGATTCAGGTGCCAAGGCGTCTATGTTGCAAAGTTGATCAAACTGTTAATCGAACTCTGTGGTTAAATGTAAGGCAGTGTGAAAGGAGAGAGCTTGGATCAGTTTCTGATTCTCTATTACCCTAAAGGATGCAAAATCTTGGGGTTTGCTCCTTGTATATGGTGAGATGTAGAGTTTTCTTGTGATGGCTTCTTGAGCTCCATTATTTCATCATTATTTCTTTTATTGACTATTGATTGGCCGATCACCTAGAATGAAAGAGAAAGTTTGAGGAGGTAGCTTCTGGTTTTATACATGTACACTAAATGCAGGAACTTGTGTTTGTTAATTAGGTGAAGTATTCTTTGCCTTCAAATTTTACTTGGAAGGCTTTTTGTCATAATCAGCTTAAACAATTATTTATTATTAGAAACACATGAGTTGTAGTTTGCTCTTTGGGCATGAATATGTCTCTTATCATGTATATACTTGTCTTCATATAGAAGAAAAAATGTGCACCATTTATCTTTGTCTAGAACTGGTATTCTATTTCGTAAAACAGTTCTTGTTCAACATTTGCTAGGATTCCACTTTTATCACAACAATATGCACCAAGGGGAGTTGACTGACATGGCTGTATTATATGGAGGTTGTTCTTTAACTTATGATGATTGATTCTTAATGTTTTTTTATATATTTATGCTCTTCTATCCATATGCATTAATGTACATTATCATCGAGCCATCCTATTGTGTTGTATGTTAGAATTAGTTTGCTCTCTAGTAGGTAGTCTCCATGTTGACTATTTCATTCACAAAGAATAGCCCATCCAGTTTCTTTTGTATTTTTATTCTGTCCCCATTATTATGATTGATGCAAGCAAAAGTTAAGTAATAATAAATGGTCTCCATTTCATAGTTTGGCTATGGATTTTTGTCATTTCTTGTTGAAATACCCTTATCATATGTAGGGCATGCTCCAGCCAATATCTTTCGGTATGCTTAAGTTTGTTACGTGAACTTGATTCTATCTATGATACTATCTCATGTATCTTCAACAATAAATCAAATTAGGTAAGACTTTGAAAGATGATAATCACTCTCCTTATTGAGTAGTTTTTGTTTGGGGTTGTTCCATCAGAAATGCTCATTAATGAATGGACTATTGAGTGATGTTAGTCATGCCTTTTTGAAAAAGTGAATATCAATGTTTTTTTTTAATATGAAGGAGTGTCCATCTTTCCATCAGACTTTTTGTGCCAAAGTTGTTAATAGGCAATGTGTAGTACAACACAAAGGAGTTTGTTTTTCATTTTTTTTTAATTTTAAAGAGAAGTAAAATACATGACTTAGTTTGTTAAAACACAAATATCATAAGGAATATTACATAATGTTTTGCTGTTTAAGGACCATCTTACAAATATTTATTTTGAAAAGATCAAGTAAAATTTTTATAATGAAAGTGATACCTTTAAGAAGAATTAGTGTGAAATGTTGAAGAATTTAGTGACTTAAGTAAAAGTAGGAAGAGTCAAAGATTTAAGGCAAAGTGTAGGAAAGTACCATGGTTTGAAGTCGAATGTTGGGTATGCATGACATCTTTTCTGATCTATGCTGTTTGTTTTAAGTTTTCTATGCTTTGCATCCCTTTTCTTCTGTCTCACATCTCATGATTGAGAACAAAAATCACAATAAATAATCTTAACAAGATACCAACTCACTAATTTGCAAAACAAAAAAAAAAAGAAGGAAAAAAGAAAAAAACCAACACTATTCCCATAAATTAATTGCAGCCCTTAATTAGACAAGGCTCGGGTCAGAGATGGAAGGATTAATTATTAATTATCCATGCTGCAGTTACCTGAACAATGTCTGTCAGATTTCTATAGCCTAACTACTGTTTGGTTCCAAGAGGGAGCATTGTTGGTGACTGAAAGGTCCATGGTTGATCCAAGAATGCTTTATTGCTTTCAATAATCCTCTCCTGCAATAAATAACAAGAAGGGCATATGTTTACAAGAAAGAAAAACTATGAAATGGAGAAATAGGAATAAAGAACTTGATGGATCACTTGGAAATCTTGATTGTGTTTCCTGTGGCCAGGAGGAACTGTTAAAAGACTAAGGCATAATGCAAAGGAGGCATTTCAGTCAACCTTGCCCTATCTATTTTAGATGTTGGCTGGAGGGGTTGTTGAACTTGTTACCTGTGCTGAAATGGAGAAATGGAAACTGAGAACCTGGTGCATGATGGTTAGAATTTTGACTGTATTTCTTGTGGCCAGGATGAGCTACTGGAGGATCAAGGCAGAATGCAAAGGAGGCATTCTGGTCAGCTTGCCGGCTGGAATTCAGTCCAACAATGCAGGTCGAGTCCTTTCTCCAAGAACAGTTTGAAGCTGCTCAACTGCAGGGCAATTTGATGCAAAGATGGAAGGGTTATGCACGAGGAAGAGATAGGAGTTATTCGCAAAGTCTTGGACTCCACTATGATTTTTCACACCTCACCTCACCTCAAACTAGGGAATCCACCCTGTTTTCAGAACAACCTGAAATAAATTCTCTTAAAAAGACTCCTCCTTTTTCCAAATAAACATTAGCTATTTATAGGAAACCTACAAGACTAAAGAAAACAAGTAATATCTAAAATACCCCTATGCAAGAAAATGCTAATAAAAAAAAGCAAAAAAGAAAAAATACATGCAAATAAATAATTAAAATAATGATATTAGTAATAAAATAATCATGTCAGTCTCCCCAGGTAGGGGAAGGTTCATCCTCATTGTCTAGTTTCTTCTCATAGTCATATTAAGTGAATGATTTGCTATACTAAAGGTGGCTGAATTGCTCATATCCCTTGATAACTCAATTTTATAGACATTTTTTTCCTATACGCTTGATTACTTTTAATGGTCAATCAGCTTTTGGCTTAAGAAAAAGATTCATGGGAAAGCGCTCGTTACATTAATAAGTCCAAATCTGATCACCTTCTTTGAAATAAGTTGGAGTACAATATTTATTAGCTTGTTTCTGATATTGTGCATTTTATTTTTAATCATTTCTTGGATTTGCTTATACAATTTTTTCTAATTTCCAGTGTTTGCTTATCGCTATCAAAATTATATTCTAAAGAGATCACCATGGGCGACAAGTCTGCAGGAGTAATGGGGTCCTGACTATAATGATCTCAAATGGACTTTGATTCGTAGTTTGCTTGATGGATCGATTTTTAAACAAATTCAGCCTGAGTCGAAGAAAGGTCTTATTGTTTTATATTTTTTTTCCCACAAAACATCTCAACAAGTTTCCCATACTACGATTGATGGCTTCTATCTGGCCATCCATCTAAATGTAATTCGTGAAGCTAAATTGAAGTTTAGAGCCCAACTTTCTCCATAGCATTCTCATTCTCAAAAAAAAAAAAAAAAAAAAAAAAAATCCATATTCCTATCGAATGTAGTGGTTTTAGGAATTCCATATAAACAAACATTCTCTTTAAAAACATAAATCAGCAATATAAGAAAGCATTTTCAGATTTATGACTTGGAATAAAGTGAGCTATTTTAGTAAAGCGATCCACTAATACCATAATAATATCTATGTGGTTTGGTATTAGGAAGTCTTATCACAAAATTCATATTGACATCTATTCAAGGAGACTTGAGAATAGGTGGAGTGTACAATCCTATTATTTTCTTCCTAGTTTTAGCTGTGGCACACTTGGTATCTTTGGAGGGATTTTTTGACCTCACTCTGAATAGATGACCACTAAAAATTTTCTTGTATGAGAGTAGTGGTTTTATCGCAATCAAAATTCTCCCTTAATCCCTTTTCATGACACTAAGCTAGTATGGCTTCTCTCAAAGAACAACGAGGGATACTGACTTGATTATAGAAAAATAAATATCCATCTTGAATGTGATAGAAATTATGGGTTCCCATTTGACAAAAATTCCACTTTTCTCCAAAATTTAAATCTTTAGGATAAATATTTTTTATTACTTCTAATCATATGACTTCAGCCTGAAGGATACTAAGAAGGGTATATGCTAACTCAAAGCATCTGCAACCTTATTTTGAATACCAGACTTGCATTCTAAAATGTAATGAAAAAATGAAAGAAATTATGCCCACTTAGCATATCTTCCCTTAAGTGTATTTTGACAGTGAAGGTATTTTAGTGCTTCATGGTTTGAATATAGGAGCGGATAAACTCATTAAATAAAAGATAATGATTTTAACTCTCTAAGACAGACAATCACATAAAATTCTTTGTTAGATTGCTTGCATTTGATCTCATTCAATTTTCACTAAAATAAGTAATTGGATGCTTATTCTGGCTTAACACGCACCAATACCTACATTAGAGGCATCATAGTTAAATTCAAAGATGTGGTTCAAATTAGGAAGGGCAAGGACAAGGGCGTTGGTGACTGTATGCTTAAGTTTTTTGAAATTAGATTGAGTTGCAGGTGTCCAAATGATTTTGTTTCCCTTAAATACTTTAGTTAAACCAACAATCATAGAACTAAAATTCTTAATAAAGTGTGAACAAAAAGACATCAAGCCATGAAGACTTAATACATTTATGAATAATTGGGGTATGGGCTAATCTAAAGTTTTTTGAATCTTTTCTTGAACCAAAATTTGAAAACAGTCTTCTGTTCATCCCTCGATTTCATTATAATTTGATGACATCCACTTTGTCAATCAATTTTGAAAAAGAAAGACACTCCATGTAATCGAGGGATTTGAAAATTGTATTTTATTATGATCTTGTTAAAAATATTTACTATCTATACACACACCACGTGGTGTCTTTCTTTGGGTCTAATCAAGCAAGAACCGTGGTAGGGCCGCTCTCTTGAATTAGACCTTTAGCCAGTAGGTTTTTACTTGGTTTTTGTAATTCTTCATGCTCCTTTGATCTTTTTCGATTGACTAGTCGATGGAGAATAATGATAGGACACACTTGAAGATCTCAAGTGAAAACCTATCAATCTTGAAAAAATAGTGGGAAATATCAACAAAACTTCGACGAAAAGTTAGAAAATACTAATTTATTGCAATAATCAGAGATAACAGAAGGAAAATATCAAGATACATTTGATCCTCAATCCGAGAGGAGAATCTATCTCTCATAACCCCTAGATGCCGTTTGAGCCCAAGAGCACGACAATTAGCCACATGTATCTAGATGCCCTTGCCCTAATACAAACTCTTGCTTAAAGAAAATACAAAAATACCACAAAAGGACTAAACAACCCTCAAACAATTAGCCCTAGGTAGTGAATCCCATCCCGGGGGGGGGGGGGGGGGGGGGGGGGGGGGGGGGGGCGAGATTGGAAGCTTGTAGACCAGCAGACTTGCGCCTACTGTGTTGCAGTGGGCCGGCTGGATCGATCCACCCTGGAATGATCCAAGCGTATCAATACCCCGCTCCTAAAGAACTAACTTGTCCTCAAGGTGGTAGATGGGAATTGATGTTTCACCCTTTCGTAGGGCTCCCATATAGCGTCATAATCAGGAAGGTCCTTTCACTTGATCAATACTTCTTTGATCCCTCCCTCTCCCAAACATACCCCTTGTAGTTCCATGGGTTAGAAAATCACTTCCAAGTCTTCAGTTAATGCTGCTGGCTATGATGCACCAACATGCCTCTTAAAGAGGGTATGCAGTGTCGGACACGGACACGCGTCAGACACGACATGGACACGTGTCCGACATGGCATTGGAGCGTCACAATTTAAAAAATTAAAATCGGACACGCGTGTCAGGTTATTAAATGATAAAATCATTCGTTCTATTTAGCCTTTTCTGCGAACTAGAAGCCCTATTTTTTCGATCCACGAAAGAAATCTTCTAGGGAGGACCGAGAGAGCTCGCAGTCGATGCCAAACGGAGCCCGCTGCCTTCGCCTCTCGTTCCTTCGTCATCTCTGCTCAAGCCGAGGCCAAGCAGAGCTCGTTTTTCCCATTCCTTCATTCTTGCGTGATTTCTTCGATCATCAGAGGCGAAGTTCACAATCAAGGCCAAACAGAGCACCTTCTACGCGCAAGAGAGCCAAGACCTGTAAGTGGATTTCGCCATTTCTTCTCTTCATTGTTGAAAAGCCTAATGTACATGCTCGGTGCCGCTCAGTACATGCTCGGTACTGTTAGGTACATGCTCGGTACCGCTCAGTACATGCTCGATACTGCTGCTCAATATATGTTTGGGTATTGCTCAGTACATGGTACCATTCAGTACATGCTCGGTATTGCTCAATACATGCTGCTGGTACTGCTCAGTACATGCTCGGTACCTCTCAGTCTCAGTACATGCTCAGTGCCCGCTCAGTACATGCTCGATGCTGCTCAATATATGCTCGGTACTGCTCAGTACATGCTCGATACTGCTCAATATATGCTCGGTACTGTTAGGTACATACTCGGTACCACTCGGTATCTCCCCATACAAACAACTTACGAACTTTAAAAACAAGCAGAACTTCAAATTTATTCTTATAATAAAATTACTCTTGAAGGAGGAGGGAATGTGTCATTCAAAACAATTATTGTGGTGACACCTACAAAGGATCTCATTCTAGGGTGAAGGCACATCTACTTAAAATTTCTGGCCATGGAATAAAAATGTGTCCTAAGATTACTACATCGCAGTTTATTGAAATGAACAGACTAGTTGATGAAGCTGAATCTAGGATCCAAAAGACACTCCCTAAAGAGATACCTTTGCCTTCTACTCATGGCTCATCCCACACTTCTTCCTCATCTGTGAGAGTTGATCAAGCTTTATCATTTAGAAGTGAAGGATATGAAACAAAGAAAAGAAAATGAGTAGCCAGTAGTCCTCTAAAGAAGGTTTTTAATTTGCAGCTACGAGAGGAATTGGATGGTGAAATAGCAAGGATGTTTTTTTCAGCGAACTTCCTTTCAACCTTGTAAGGAATCCTCATTATGAAAATGCATTCATTTTTGCTTGTAACAACAACCTCGCAGGATATGTTCCACCTGGCTACAATGCATTAAAATCGAAATTATTAGAAAGAGAAATAGCACATATTGAGATATTGCTTGAACCAACAAAAGGAGTGTAGAAAGAAAATGTGTTAGTTTGGTGTGTGATGGTTGGACAGATCCTCATAGAAGTTCCCTTATTAATTTCATAGCCGTTACAGAGAATTACCCAATGTTCATTAAAGAGTGAATTGTGAAGGAGAATATAATGATAAATATTTTATTGTCAATTTGATTAAAGAGGTGATAGTCATGATCAAATGTTGTGCAGGTTATTACAGATAATGCACCGGTGTGTAGAGCTGCAGGATTATTGGTGGAGCAAATTTATCCCCATATATTTCGGACACCTTGTGTTGTGCACATTTTAAATCTTGCTCTAAAAAATATTTGTGCAGTAAAGAATACAGAAGCTAATGAAATCATCTATGCTGAATGTCATTGGATAACAGTGGTTGCAGATGATGCTGTTCTGATCAGAAATTTTATTATGAACCATTCGATGAGACTTTCAATGTTTAATTTCTCCCACTTAAAAATATTAGCTGTTGCTGAAACTCGTTTTGCCTTTTGTAATAATCATGTTGAGAAGATTCAAACAAATTAAAAATGCTCTTCAATCTATGGTGATTAGTGAGAAGTGATATTGCTATCGAGAAGATGATGTTGGGAAGACAAGATATGTTAAAGAAAAAGTCTTAGATGATTTGTGGTGAGATAATGTAGACTATATTTTAACATTCAATGATCCAATTTATGATATGTTGAGAGAGGCTGAAACAGATAAATCATGCTTACATTTGATTTATGAGATGTGTGACTCTATGTTAGCAAAAGTGAAAGAAATTATATACAGACATGAAAGAAAGTCACATGATGAAGACTCAAGTTTTTGGAGCATTGTCTATAAAATTCTTGAAGATAGGTGGAGCAAAAGCAACACACCTTTGCATTGTTTGACTCATTCATTAAATCGAAGGTATATTTATATTCATCTTTTAAATTAATTTAAATTTGTTAGTAAATGTACATATAATTTTATATGTTTTGTATTATTTGAAGGTATTAAAGTACAAGGTTTAAAATTGCGTAAATAAGCCTCGAAGCGTTTTTCGTCCGTGAGGCGAGGCGTAAGCCTCGAGGCGGTGTGAGGCGTAAGCCTCATCGACGAAGAATTGCGTAAATGAGAATTTAAGGGTTTTAGCAAGTAAAAAATAGTAAGATTCTATCATACAATAACATCTTAATGACAATTAAAATTAGGGGAAAGTAAGAAAACAAATGTAGTAAATTCATGTCCCAAAGTACAAAACCACAAAATATTAGTCTATCAAAACTCCCAAAGTACAATTAAGAAAGAATATATATAATCCAATCATGTCCCATGACTAAATGAGTCTTCAAGGGAATCTTCTCACCCCTTCCTCCTCTCCTATAGAGTCCAATGTCTTCCAATCAAAGCATGCACTCATGAACAAGTGGACTAACACTAACAACTATTAGTAAAGATGATGAATAGAACAATATGCCGGACTGCCGGGGGTTTCCGGGGGCAGCGCCCCCGGAACAAAATTTTATTGTAAGAGTAATTTTGAAGTTCTATTTGTTTTTGAAGTTCGTAAGTTATTTATATGGGAAGATACCGAGTGGTATCGAGCATGTTCCTTAGCAGTACCGAGCATGTACCTAGCGGTATTGAGCAGTACCGAGCATGTACCTAGCGGTACTGAGCAGTACCGAGCATGTACCTAGCAGTACCGAGCATATACTGAGCGGTACCGAGCAAATACCTAGCTATACCGAGCATATACTGAGCGGTATCGAGCATGTACTGAGCAGTACTAAGCATATATTTGAGGCGTACGCCTCAGCCAGAATTGTGCAATTGCGCCTCTGAGGCGCGCCTCAGTCCAAGTGAGGCGTACGCCTCTGCCAGGAGAGGAATTGCGTAAGCCTCGAGGCGGTTTTGGGTCAAATTGTGCAGAGGCGCGCCTTGAGGCGCCTCTTATTGCGCAATTTTAAACAGAGTTAAAGTAAAGAATGGCTTCAAGAAGACCCTCAACGTGTCTCACCACAAAAAGATCTAGAAGTTTCAAATATGAGAAAGATATGTCTGAAAAGATATTTCCCAAATGAGAAGGAGAGAAGAAAAATTAATATAGAACTTACAAAGTTCTTTGAATATTTAGAGGATTTTGGTGATCAAGAATCTTTGGTTGATAGATGGAGGATGGATCCAAAAAATGTGGTGGTTGATTCATGGGGCTTCAGCATCGCTTCTTCAAATAATAACAATAAAACTTCTTGGTCAAGTATCATCCTCTTCCTGTTGTGAGAGAAATTGTAGCACATACTCATTTATTCAATCAATGAAAAAGAATAAAATAACTCCACAACGTGCTGGAGATTTAATTTATGTGCATACAAACTTTCGTCTTCTATCAAGAAAAACCCCACTTTATATGACAGGTGATAACAAGATGTGGGATGTTGCTGGAGATGTGTTCGAGTGCCTTGATGATATGGGATTATTGGAGGTTGCAAATCTTTCTCTAGATGAACAAGAGTTGGAAGCAATGATATTCAATGATGATGATATTGAAGGCCAAAGACCAACATCTGAATCTATTTCTATCATTCCCTCTATTGAGTGGTTGGATATTCATGTTGTACTAAATGATTTTTTGCTTATATTTTTGTGGTTGTATTAGATATTTTGTACTAAACATCTTTATGTTATAAGCTAAACAAGTTGTCATGAAATTGATTTATTATTGCTTGTCATTTTTACTATAATGTCACCTTATTTCTATATATTCTATTAAAAAATTATTATGCCATGTCCACGCCACACCCATGTCCTATATTTTAAAAAATTGCCGTGTCTCGTGTCAGTGTCGTGTCGTGTCCGTGTCGCCGTGTCCGTGTCGGTGAATCATAGCCTGCTGGCAACTCTGAATTGACTGTGTGATCCCCTAAAGCTCTCTTCAATTGTGACATATGAAATACTGGGTTGATGGTGGTTGTTGGAGGCAACCTCAAACGATACGCCATTGCTCCAATTTTCTCTAATATCTCATAAGGGCCAAAATATCTTGGAGTCAGCTTCTCGTTCCTCTTGGAGATGACTGTCCTCTGCCTGTAGGGCCTTAGCTTTAAGAACACTCTCTCTCCAACCTCAAACTGGATGTCCGTCCTATGCCCATATGCCTGTTTTTTCTTAATCTGTTGAGCCCTCAACAATTGCTTCTTTAATTCTTTTAACTCCCTATCTCTCTCCTCCAAGTATGCTTCTATTGAAGAAACTGGAGTGTTACTCTGCCCAAAATGCACCAGGTGAGGTGGATCTCTTCCTTACAACACCTTGAATGGGGTCATTTGAGAAGCATAATGATATGAAGTGTTGTACCAATACTCTGTCCATGCTAACCATTTGAACCAAAGCCAAGGGTTTTCAACACAAAGCATCGTAGGTATGTCTCTAAGCTTATGTTTACCACCTCTGTCTGCCTATCGATCCGTGGGTGGTAGGCTGTGCTCCTCTTAAGTACTATCCCCTGCAGTCTGAATAACTCTCTCCAAAAATGGCTGAGGAACATGTTATCCTTGTCGGATATTATAGCCTCCGGTATCCCATGCAGTTTGACCACCTCTCTGATGAAAGTTGAAGCCACTATCACTGCCATATAGGGGTGTTGTAGGGGAATGAAATGACATACTTGCTAAGCCTGTCCAATACGACTAGAATCATGCTGAATCATTCAGATCGAGGTAACCTGACTTTAAAATTCATGGAGACCTCCCACACCCGATTTGGTAGAGCTAGGGGTTGCAATAATCCTCTTGGAGTTATGACCATGTACTTATTCTGCTGACAGACCTTGCAATTGACGACCAGCTTCTCCATTTCCTCATGCATCCCCTTCCAATACAACTCTGAGGCGAGTCTTCTGTATGTCTTATGCACCCCTAAATGACTCCCAATAGCACTCCCATGGAACTCTTGGAGTAGGTGTGGAGTATAAATTGAAGTCCTAAGCATTACAAATCGCCCTTGGTATAAAAGCCTCTCCCCTTCTAAAGAATAGCCATGGTGGATACTCCCATCCTTCAATAAATATTCCCTAATCCTCCCCAACTCCTCATCCTGGGCACTCTCCTCCTTAATGGCTCCCCAATCCAACATCAGAGGTATTGACATGGTTACTTTCTGGAACTCCCCCATACATCTGGACAAGGCATCTGCCGACTTTTTCTCTATCCCAGACCTATACTGGCTTTCAAAGTCATATCCCAATAACTTTGAAAGCCATCTCTAGTGCTCCTTTATCACAATTTTTTGCTCCAACAGGTACTTCATACTCAACTAATCTGTCCTGACAATGAAATGTTAGCCCAACAAATAAGGTCGCCACTTTTGGATGGCTGGCATATTCTCGATCAACTCCCTCTCATAGACTGACTTCAATCTTGCTCTAGCTGTCAACACTTGACTGAAGTAAACAATGGCTATGACACTGTATAAGTACTGCTAAGCCATACCCTGATGCATTCGTCTCTACTTTAAATACCTAGTTGAAATCTAGCAGGGCCAAGACCAGTATAGTGGTCATGGCCTTTTTCAATCTCTCAAAAAATGCTGTGGCTGCCTCCCCCACAAGAAACTATCATTCTTCAAATGTTCTGTCAGTGGCCATGCGATAGTGCTATAGCCCTTCACGAATCTCCTGTAGTAGCCAGTAAGCCCTAGGAATCCCCTCAGTTCCTTGAGATTCTTGGGTAGTGACCATCTCAATATTGCTTCAATTTTGGCCTGATTCGCAGCCACACCATCCTGAGAGATACATGTCCCAAATACTCCACACTAGCCTGAGCAAAGCAACATTTCTTCTGATTGGTTCTCAGCTGATGCTGCTGTAACACAGCTAAAACCTTTCTCAAGTGCTCCCAATGCTCCCCACCTGTCCTGTTGTAAACCAAAATATTATAAAAAATACCAGCACAAATCACCTGAGATAAATAAAAAAACTTTGTTCATGAAGGACTGGAAAGTGGCTGGGGCATTAGTGAGACCAAAAAACATCACTAGGAACTCATAACGCCCCTCATGAGTTTTGAAAGTAGTATTCGACGCATTCTTCCTTTTCATTCTGATATGATGGTACCCTTCAGATCTATCTTGGTGAAAATAACTGCCCCACACAGCTCATTCAATAGCTCTTCTATCACTGGGATAGAAAATTTGTCTGGCACAATTTTCTTATTCATCGCCCCATAGTCCAAGCAGAAGCTCTAAATCCCATCTTTTTTCTTAACTAGTCACATTGGACTGGAAGGACTCACGCTGGGCCTGATAATCCCTGCTTACAACACCTCCCTGATCAACTTTTCAATTTCATCCTTTTGAAATTGAGGATAGCGCTAGGGCTTGACACTGATGGGTGACACACCTTCCCTCAAAGTGATAGCATGCTCCTGCTCCCTTGGCGATGGCAATCCCTGAGGTATCACGACCCAGCCCGGTAAGCTCGAATTAAACGAGGCGAGAACGAAAGTTGGATGATAACACATAAAATATCATTGATAATTAAACATATACAAATGTTCATCCAATTTCAATCATAAAAGAGACTAAATAACAAATTTAAGAATTTCATCAACATCAAAAATAACAATCTAAAAACATAACAATACTTCAGAAAGTCTCCAATATATAAACTTTCACATAGACTAATACTAGACACATAAAAAACTAAAAAAATCTATCATCCTGGGATCCTCTACGACGGTAGGTAACCGATCTTTCAGCCATCATTCTCTAGCAGTCTCTCCCGAAAAACATTCTCACAAGTAAGGGTGTTAACGCTCAGCAGATAATAAATATCTCAATTAAATTTATAATGCAAGGAATGAAAAAATATTATGCAGTAAATTTTTTATATGACAAGACTTAAATAACATGAGAAGTCTTAAGTATGCCTAATCCATATAACATTTGGAATGCATAACATTTTGAATGCCCATAACTCTTTCATGAATTTCATTTTCTTTTCTTAACTTTTCCTTTATCATTCATATATGCAAAGTATAAAATACATAGTCTTATTATATACACCCATTCCGAAAGTATCAATAATTTGTACTGATCAGATACACATTCAAATTTGGCCAAACATTTCATTTCATTTATTCCGAAGAGTCCTTTACTAATTTTCTCCAATGAGTCCTTTACCATTTGCCCCGAAGAGCTATTTACCATCTGGTACTCCGGATCATCATGCTTGGGTAAATGGCTCTTTAGAACTAAGTAGTGCGGCCCACAACTCAATTAAATATTGCTTTGGGAGGTAACAACTCAATTAAATATTGCTTTGGAAAGGAAAATTTGAATTAGGGGTTGTTTAGGAATTTTGTAATCTTCTTTGCTTAAAATAGTTTCTCTTGTAAGGGTTAGGGTTTCATCTTGAATTTGGCTGAAATTTGAGATCTCTTAGGTTTAGGATTTTTTGGGCTCTAGCGGCGTCTAGAGATTTGGGAGGGAGAGATCCTCCCCTCGAATAGAGGATCAATAGTATCTTGCTTTATTTCTTTCGTTAGTTTGATTTCATCAATAAAAAATACTTTTCTGTTGATTTTCCATGGGATTTGTGGAGCATTTTGCTGTTTTTCGTCTCAATTGATAGGATTTACTTAAAATCTTCAAGTATTTCCTATCAAAATACTCTTAAAATGGCTCCGACTCAGTAATGTGCAAGAAAAACAAAACGAAAACTCAACACAATTCCCGACAAATTAGTTGCTGCCCTTGATTAGACTAGGCCCGGATTGGAGATGGAATAGTAATTACCCATGCGGCAGTTACCTGAACAATATTTTTTATGTTTCTATAGCCAAACTGTTTTTTGGTTCCAACAGGGTGCTTTGCCGGCGATTGAAAGGTCCATGGTTTGATAGAAAAATGCCTTCTTGATTTCAAGAATCCTCACCTAAAAGAAATAACAAGGGCAGAAGTAGATGACTGCTTACGAGAAAAAAAAAAAAATTTAAAAGGGAGTAATGGGAACAGAGAACTTGAAGATGATGGCTGGAATCTTTACTGTGTTTCATACAGCTTAGGGGAACTACTGGAGGACCAGGTAGAATTTAAGGAGGCGTTCCAGTCAACCCGCGGGCTGGAATTTTGATCCAGAACTGCAAGTTGTGTGTTGTCTGTTTCAGATATGTCCCGGAGGAGCAGCTGGAGGACATGCACCCAGATTTGGACAACTAGAATGCATTCCAACAATGAAGACGGAGTTCTGCTTTCTAAAGTAAGGAAGTTAATAGTTAATTAACCATGTCACTGTGATTGCGTCATGTTATATACTACGATGATGAACATAATCTCATTTCTGTGTGTTGCCTTGAGTACAATGAACTTGAATCAAACACTTTGGTGGGTAAGAGCAAACGATGGAAACACCTCCAAATCACTTAGCAACAATTATCCATAATTATGAATCTAGGTACATCTAAAATGTTGCATCTTGCTTTATATTTTTTGCATATAGATAGTTTTGAAAGGAGAGACTCTTTTGAAGCACATAAAGTTAAAATCATTGAGAAAATTGTAAGCTAAATGCTTAAAATTGAGTATATGATAATTATCACATGATATACAGATTTAGTGAATGCAGAACTGATAATTATAAACTGTTATTTTTGAAAGATTGAGTAATACTCAGGTGTAATAAGTGTATCTGTATTTATTATGTAGAAGAATAAATATGTAGACGGGGCAACTTCTAGAGCTAAAGATGGTTGGTCAATGTTATTTAGATAAGAGAATGTCATGAGTACTAAAGGTTAAATTTGATAAAGTTATAGTTAGACTGACTATGCTATATGAATATGGGTGTTGGAAATAAAAAATTATTATTAGGATACAAAATGAAATGTGAAGATGAATGCATGGTGCAATTAGAAAGGATAGGGTTGCAAATGATTATATTAGGATTCTTAGAATAACAACTATTGAAGAGAAGATTGTAGGAAATAGATTTGGTTGGCTTGGGCACCTAGATTAGAGGCTAGAAGTTGTACCTATAAAGCATAATGGAATTTTTATGGAAGGAGGGATAAGGGTATACTAAATAAGACATGGATATAAATTATGCAAAAGACTTGCACAAGATATGCTTAATACCTATGGAAAACTTAGGAAGAATAGATGAAAAGCTCAAAAAAGTTCATTATAAATTTGACCATAAACAGGTTGGACATGGCTAAGTATGATGATGACATACATTAGGTATTATATCTACATAGTTTAATTTCCAATGCTTTTATGAAATGCAATATGCACATAATATGCTCTTGATGATCAAATATTCAAATATAAAATCAAAATCATTTTGATAATATACAATATAAAAAATATTATGGGCAAATTGATCTTCTTCCACAATGAAAGCACAGCAAAAGTTGCACTTTCATAGCATATCATAACCCAAATTGCAGAACAAGAAGCCTTGATTATATACATATGAAAAGACTATCACAATCACCATTCCCTCTTCACTTCAATGACCAACTCATAAGTTTGTTCAAGGCTATAAAGTTCATCTACTTCTAACTAGTTTTTGCCCTCCTTTGGTATGTTCTATTTAATTTACTACCATCCTGTGTGTATTTTCCTGCCACTTCCATATTTATCTTTCGTTTATTAAAGATAATTCTCTTGTTTCTGGATCAATTTTATTTCAAATTATTTCCTACACTCAGGATATGTGCTTTTTTGCTTGTATCATCTTTTGGGGTTTCAATAACGGGAATTTATTAGGTGCGGATACCGGACCGTAGAGATACGTCCGTACATCCGCTTAAAATTTGACACGTAGAGTGCACTTTTTTGTGCGCTTTACTTGTGCTTTAGTTGCACTTTAGTTACGCTTTGACAGCTCTTTTGTTGCGCTTTTTTACTGCACTTTACATTCACTTTACCTACACTTTTGGTGCGCTTGGCTTAAAGTTCTGCGGATGCATTAAATATATAAAGTAAAAAATAAATCCAATTGAATATCCACATGTCCACTCCACGTGTCAACATTTTATTGGAGTCCGAACGTACCTCTACGTCCGGTCTCCGTACTTAATAATTTCTCCTCAATAACATCATTGATTATTTATAGATTAATCTCCTGAGAAGTATTGAATGAAATTATGTTTGATTTATTTATTTCTGTAGAGATAACTATCTCGTTTGAATGTGTTACTGATTTGTTGTGTAATGTATTAGAAGGGGGAACCCTACACGCTTAGTGATTTCTGCAGTATGAAGCCGTGCATTTTTGAGAAATTAGGTTTTCTTGGTTGTGTAATTCAACTTTTCATCATTCTTATTGCTCTTTCGTTGTCCTATCACCTCTCCAACCTTCTCAGATCCCCTGAAATTTAACCCCCTCTAAAATAATGCAATCCATTGAAGAGTTTTTCCCCTGTTACCTGTTTTGTCTTCTGACTTCTTCAGAATGATCTAACTCAACATCATCGACATGCCACTGATAATTTAGGCTTCGTTTGGGACGGTTTTTTTTATGCTTCTTAAAGAAGCTATCCCAAACGAAGCCTTAGTAGGATTTACTAAGTTTACTTCCAAGAATGGTCTCGAACTTATTATCTTAGGACGGAAAATAAGTAACCCGGTTGGAGTAGTTGGCAAAGCAGGAGAATTTTCTGCATCAAGAAGTATGTAATAAGGATTTCGATGTTTCATTATGGAGAAAACTATTCAACAATAGGCTTGAAGAATGTGGCAAATGAGAACTTTTTATGGGTTTCGTAAGAAAATGCAAACATGCATCTTAAACAGCTTGTAAATTAATGGAAGACATTGTGAGTTTCAATGCTTCATTTGCAAGTAGAAGCGAAATTTGGGAGTTGTGATGAAATTGTTTAGTCGTGCTTGATTTTAGGTTTTGTTTGGAAGAATTTTTTTAGGGGCTGTTTGGTTGGAATACAAAGTTAGGTAAAGTATTTTAAATGTAAGGGTTTTGAAAATATCCGTATTTGATTAGATGAAAAAGGAATTCAAAGTAATGTAAAATAAATATAGTGTAAATCATTTTAATTCTTTTTTTGGAGTAAATCAAACTCACACAATTTTCAGCTAGAACTGTTTACATCACAATCAAACCTTGCTTGACTGCCACCCACCATGGTCACCGCTGCCACACAATGCCAGTCTTTTCCGGCCACCACTATCGGCTGCCATTGACCAACACCACCAACGGCTGCCATAGGACACCTCCATCAACGATTGTCATGGGCCACCACCGGCCGTCACGATCTTTGAATTTTATACTACATTTATTATTTCCAACTAAACAAATAAAATATTCACCTATATTTATTTTATATTCATTCAAATAATTCTAAAGTAATTTTTTTTATATTGCATTCCTTTTTTAGCCAACCATACAACCTCTTATTATTTTCTTAAGCAACTTTCCAGTAAAAGTTTTTTTTTTTAAAATAAAAAAAAAATAGTGGCTAAAAATTATCCTACACAAAACCTTAGTACACTGATATAGCTATTGGGGAACGCGTATAAACTGAATCTACATCATATATTTATCTTAAAATTCAAGATTTACAGAGAGCAATTTCGGTGATTACTTTGCATTTGCAGCTATTAGGAGTTTTATTTCTTGTAACTTTATAACTATCGAAAAAATCCGGAATGTTTGCTGCTTTTCAAGTTTAAGTTTGTTTATGTACTACCTGCTGTGTTGCAGATGTTGGCTTGTCTTTCAATAAAAAGATATAATAGATTTACTTGTAGGACTGGGACTACTAAAGAGTTAACTCTTCTACAGCAAATGCTTGCTTTTTAGTCGGGTTATAATCAAGCCAAGCCAAACATATCATAGAAGATATATTGAAGGCCATTGACATGTTGGAGAAAGATACATCGAGGGCTAAGATGACATTGATTAATTGCAGCTAAATATGTAGGAATAAGATGCATTCACCCACCCACCGATGATTAGCTTGGTTGGTGGGCGAGTATGGTTGGGAATCCCCAACGTGTGCTCGATTTTTCTCGAGTGGCAGCGCCTCTTAAGTGTGGCTCAATTAAGTGCGGGCTAGAAGGTTTTTGAGGTGGGTGCCTCTTCTAGATCAACCGATGTTAGAAAATGTGCGTAAAGGGCTAAGATGAAGCACTCACAGATCGTGATCTTAATGGTGTGCTCATGTAGGTGTAACTCTTGTGGTATCGGACGATCAAAGTGTGGAGATTGAAAGCGACATGAGTGCAAAATGATATATGAAAGTAATAGTTAAAGATGCGGAGAGTAACCTCGTTTTTAACATGTTATTTGTTGAACTACAAATAAGTTGTTCGAGATTATGAATAAATAAGTTTGATATTGTTTAAGCTTAGTTCATTTAACTTCTATGTTTTTACAAATTATTTAAACTTAATCAATTATAAACTTAAATGAGTACTAATTGAGCCAAATTCAAGTTCATTGAGTGTTTTGATTCACTAACAAGTCTACTTTTAGGGATGTGTCCAAAATTGATTGAGGCTTCGTTGGGACGACATTCATATTGATTCTTAAAACAATTTTCTAGTATAAAAATATTAATTTTTGTATCAGAAAGCTGCTGTAAGAAAAAACCCATCCCAAACGAAGCCTGAGTCTTGTTTTTAGATGTGTGTTTAAGTGTTTGTTAGTGTGAACTTGTATATAACGAAGTTCCCATTCTTGAAACACATTGAAAATTGGTGGGAAGTGAGTTCCATTCTTAATGGTTAGGAAGTCAATTTAAACTTAACTTTTTTTAATAATAATATAATAGTATTAAGGTTTCGTTTGAGATTGCTTTCTTAAGCAATTTTTTAGTACAAAAATTTCTTAAATTAAAAAATCTTGTGCTAAAAAGCTATTTTTGAAAGCATTAAGGAAGCTGCCCCAAACGAAGCTTAAATTTTTATGATGATGGGTTTAAATATGACTTTTGGTTAAAATAATAATGAAGTAATGAAAAATTGATGTGAGGTTTCTAAATTAAACTTGTTGCCATCTTATTAGGTCATGGATTGAGTCAAAGGAATATATATCATTGAAGCTCACTTTATTTTCTCTCACTTATGGAATTTAGATAACAAAATTCCAAACAGTTAAAATTAAACAAATTGGCTTTTAAGTATGGATTTTTTTTTCTATTTTTCTCTCTTTCTTCCTCTTGTCTATTTCCTTTTAGTGTGGGTTCATTTGTTTTCTATCTTTCTCCCTTTGTCTTTTTCCTTTTTTGTCGGCCAACTTGCATGTTTTCAACATGTTATGTTAAAGCATGAATTTGTTTTTAAATAGTTAGGCATACTAGTGGTTTATGTTGATCCACATACTATGAAGTAAATTCAACATACATACAAAGTAAATGACAAAGAAATGTTGGATCTTTATAGCCAACAAACATTGACAATTTGTGTTAAAACATTGCGACTCTTAATAGGATATAATGGAGAAAAATGATTCAAATAGGTGACCTCAAGTAGTGGGATAAAGACTTGATGTTGTTTTTGTTGTATGTCAAAACATTATGAATTCAAATAAGATGAAAGAAAGATGATTAATTTCAGGACTTCAATATATGTTTCGGTACAAAATAAGCCTACGGGTCAAAGGTTTTGGAGTTAGCTTGTTCATATATTGTTTTGTTAACAATTATATTCTTATGAGACAGAATATTTTGCAAGGCACAATGAAGCTAAAGAAATTGCGATGAGGATATCGATTGAATGTTGGTGCATAACATATTATTTGGTATCTTTGAGTGCTTAGTGAAACATGGTGTATATACTTCGAAGATTTTAAGGAAAATTTGTGAAGTTTTGTTTGTTTGTTTGTTTGTTTGTTTTTTTGTTTGCATGTTCATCTTTTTGCAATTCAATTTATGTTTGTTGAATTCATTTATAATATAAGCAATTTCACTTAAACAAATTAGAGCAACTTGTTATTTGATAATGGTAGAGAGTATTAGTAAGCATGATTAACATCTTTTTCTATTAGCTTAAAGTGGATAATGTACCTAATTCCTAGCTACACTAAAGTGGTAACTACTTTTCTTCAGATATATAACCTTACCTATTTGCATAAGTTTGCATAACCTATAGAAAAAAAATTGCAAAGGTTTTTTGATACTTTTTTTTATAAGGGAGAACTTAATAATTATTAGAGTTTTTTTAGATGAGTGTATAATATAAAATATTCATACATAGCATTAATCTCAAAGTAAATTTAATAAATTAAAATTGTATCAAAATATCCTTAAATAATTATTTTTTTCTCGTTCCATGCTAACTAATAAGTCATAAGAAAATCAGCTTGATCAAGCACAAATGTGAAGGCATATTTGAATTAAAAACTTTTATAATTAAATTTAGGAATATCCAAACTTTGATTTCAACAAATTTATAACCATTGGCTCAATGAGATTTATACAATGACTTTGAGTCCAAGTAAGCCCAAATCAAGAGCTTAAAGTATAATTGAAAATTTTTAGATATAAATTAAAGGATTTAACTCCAAATTTGACATGCTTATAGTGAAATTGTGGGTATCGATGAACGGTCCTCATATCCTTAATTCTAACAAGATTAAAGTACTTAAATGACAATCAAACACTATGATCAAAAGGAATCAATACATACTGTTTATTGGAATGTTCTTTATTTCTCAATATTTATGGGGCATTTCACTCTAAAAAAATTACTTAGATTCATGAGAGCTTAGAGGCTCAAAGAATCCTAGAGCTCCCACTAATACATTGCTGAGATCTAACTACTGCTCGAACGTTGCTATACTCAAAGTTGCACAATTCAACTGATTATTTAGTTATTATATTATTGTGACTTGCATTCATTTAAGTGTAACAACATGATATGTTAATTTAATTTTAGTTTGGCCTAATTTTATAGGTGATACAATAACTTTTAGTCAAGCAAGGATTGTAATTTCAGATTTAGTTTTGTTCTTTTATTCTATTGATGGAGAAGTAAATTCTAGTCATGTTTTGTTATGATTTGAAACATGTTATGGTGTCATGCCTTTGTCCCTCAATTAGTTGATTGTAGAGTAAAAGGAAAAAAAAAAAAAAAAAAAACCCTAAAGAGTTGAGAAATAGAATATAATGATTCACAGAGCATATTAAATAAAAAAAAAACATTAATTTTTTTATTTCATAAGAGCATTTTCAAGAATTAGAATATTATTTTAATGACCAACTTGAGTTTGGCTACTACTTATTTAATAAAAAAAAAGATACTTATCTCCTATCTCTAAAATAAAAAAAAAAACCCATCTCAAAGAGGTAGAAGTGGAAATTAGCGTTTTAGAAGGCTTACCATTCCCACTCCTATCTCTAACTCCTAATATACTGACTTTATATTACCCTCTGCCAAGCTCAACTTCAAATGTTCTCTCCTCTACAAACAATTACATTACCTTTCCCCTCCACTAAGCTAACACCTTTAAACAAGCTATAATGAACCACTCATTCACTAAATTCAAAGTTAATTGCTTTCACATCATTCACCTTCTCTATGTAGTTGACCTTCTTATATTTTACAAAGCTTATAATGATAAAACAACATCTCTTAATACCTTTTTGAAGCATTTTGAGTCTCTCTCTAATCTTCATGTTAACCAAGAAAAAAGTTTCATACTCTTCTCTACTCACACCACTAATACTCTAGAACTTTATAATATTTTAAACTTGAACATGGTAGTCTCGCCTATCAGGTATTTGGGCATTTTGATACCTACCAAAAGACTTCATATAGCCGATTTCCAACCTCTCATGCATAAAATCGCCATCCAACTTGATGGCTGGAAAGCTAAATTACTTTCTTTTTTTAGAGATACTTCAATATGTGAAAAATCTATTTTTTATTGGATCATAGCATTGATTATACCAAAAGCTTACTAGAAATTTAATAACAAATTGTTTACATAATTTCATTTACATGGAAACATAAATGTCATATAGCTATATCTCATCTCTTTGAAGAATAGTTATTGCCTATGCATGTTGCTGGCTTGTTTATCGCAACAATTCTCTCCCTTTACATGCTTATAGTTGCTCTCTCATGCGGCGCTTATCAAATTATAATAGCTTATGTTCTTATTGGTGCAGAAATAAATACATTTCTCTTTGAAGACCCCTAACATTTAGGAAAAAATTGTGAACTGTGGCTAAAAAAATCAAATGAAAACTCTCTTTTAAAATCATTTCTAATAGTAACCTCTCCTTATTTTGGGATCCTTAGTGTAATGAAAAATCTTTATATGAAATGCTTGACCTTGCTTCACTCTCTTTTCTCTACACATGAACTCTCCTATATCTACTGTCATCTTATGCCAAAACTAGAATTTCTTGCATACTCTCCCTAATGTTTTCCATTAGGCTATTTTTTCTTATAAAATATTTACTGACACTAATAGCTACTTGTGTTGGAATGGGTTAGATAACTTCTCCTTTAAGGTATTATATATGATTATTATGTTGAAATGTAAGTTTTTCCATAACCTAAATTTAATCATCTCAAAACTTGAGGACAATAAAATTACAATAGTTTTGCGAGTTGGGCTAAAATCCAACATCAATCAGTGGCCAGGTGGAAGTCTAACGTAAGTCAGCTATTGGGTAGAAGTTCAATGTTGATAGGTGGTCACGTGAAACTTTGGCGGTAGTTAGCGACCTAGCAAAACTTTGGCGATAGTCGGCTATGAGGACAAAGTTTTTCCATAACCTAAATTTAAACATCTCAAAACTTGAGGACAATAAAATTACAATAGTTTTGCGAGTTGGGCTAAAATCCAACATCAATCAGTGGCCAGGTGGAAGTCTAACGTAAGTCAGCTATTGGGTAGAAGTTCAATGTTGATAGGTGGTCACGTGAAACTTTGGCGGTAGTTAGCGACCTAGCAAAACTTTAGCGATAGTCGGCTATGAGGACAAAGTTTTTACATAACCTAAATTTAATCATCTCAAAACTTGAGGACAATAAAATTACAATAGTTTTGCGAGTTGGGCTAAAATCCAACATCAATCAGTGGCCAGGTGGAAGTCTAACGTAAGTCAGCTATTGGGTAGAAGTTCAATGTTGATAGGTGGTCACGTGAAACTTTGGCGGTAGTTAGCGACCTAGCAAAACTTTGGCGATAGTCGGCTATGAGGACAAAGTTTTTCCATAACCTAAATTTAATCATCTCAAAACTTGAGGACAATAAAATTACAATAGTTTTGCGAGTTGGGCTAAAATCCAACATCAATTAGTGGCCAGGTGGAAGTCTAACGTAAGTCAGCTATTGGGTAGAAGTTCAATGTTGATAGGTGGTCACGTGAAACTTTGGCGGTAGTTAGCGACCTAGCAAAACTTTGGCGATAGTCGGCTATGAGGAGAAAGTCCGACATTTGTCGGCGGCATAGTGAAAAATCATCGCGTCAGTCGGCGGTCAGGAGAAAGTCCGACGTCGGTCATCGGATTGGGAAAAGTTTGATGATGGTCGATATTCGGGCAGAAGTCTAACGTCAGTCCACGACCTGGTGAAAGTCTTGCGTTAGTCGGTAGCCAAGAGAAATTTAGGCGTAGTTCGGTGGCTAGGTAGAAGTCTGGCGTCGGATAGTGGCCAGTGGAAGTCTGACGACGGTCAGTGGCCGGGCGGAAGTCTGTCATGGGTTGGTGGCCGGATAGAAGCCTGACAATGGTCGGTGGTCGGGCAGAAGTCCGGCGATGGCATGTGGCTGAGTGGAAGTCAGGCTATGGTTGGTGAACAGGCGTTCGTCGAGGAGTTTGTTGGCAAGAGAGATCTCATATTTATGATTCCTTCTTCTTCTTACTTTTTTCTTACAATTCCTTTGTGATGATTTGGCGCCGGGGGGGGGGGGGGGGGGGGGTGACTAGACTATTTATCGAGCTCGTTGGATTCGACTCGTCGAGCCGATCGATTAGATTATAAACATGTCTCATTTGAAAATTATTTGGTCATCTAATTATTCTTTGAAGATTTCAATCATGCTTCCGGCACTGGATTTGGACTCATTTGGGCTCAGATTGGATCGAATTTGATGTCGTTGGGTTCGTCTTTTTGAGATGTTCAGTTCGATTATAAATTTGTTGAAATTGGAGTTTGGATGGTTTCAGAATTAATTTTGAAAGTTTCCCATTCAACTTTGCCTTGAGATTCATGCTTGATCAATTTAATTTTTTTGACGATATATCAAGCATTTTATTTTCTAAATCTCACATCAAAATATTTTTATAAAGTACATATTTTATTTTAAATAAGTTAATCTTATTTATATTTTTAATATGATTTAAAAATATAACTGTCATATAAATAATAAATAAATTTAAATATACAAAAAAGTCTGTAGTATATCGGTAAATCCCCGTGTAAAATTTGATAGCCAGAGAGAAATTTATAGTTTAATCATCATTAATTATTATACTTAACGATAAATTATCTAATTAAGATGACATTGGACAAAAAATATTAAATTTGAAAGAAAATACTGTCATTTAATTAAATATAATTATCTGCACAATAAGATTATCAAAATAATATTAAATGAAACAGATCCTGATCACAATGTTGAGCAGGAGTGCCTCAACTTCTGTTCCCTCAGCTGGTTGTAATAAAACAAAATATAAAGCTGTAAGGTGGTAAAACCAAACAGTTTAAATCATAATTACTGCAAGAAGTTAGTTTTTCTACTGTAGCCTTTATGGCTTCTACCCAATTTAATTTTAATAATGTCAAGATATGCCCACAAAATCAACATAAGGATTTATGCCGGACTTTTTGATCTCCCTTTCTCAAAGGAGTATGGCTAACTCTTAGAGTCTGTTGGAGATGACTGCAACATTTTATAAAGTTGATTGTGAAGTTGCTATGGAGAAAATAATATTACTACTATGGTTCTAGAAAGCAGCTTTCTAGAGTAGAAATGTTTGAAAAGTAGTGAGAAAGTAATAAGAAAACAGTAGCCAAACAAAATTATTGTAATTGTCTAAAAAACAAAGTAGTTAGAAAGTTGTCCAAAACTAGGTGTGTTAATATTTGACACAAGCTGAAAGCCCGAACCGAAAATTTCAGGTTGGGGTCAACCTGTTTCGCAAACGGGTCAAATTCGGGTTCTAGGATTAGACCCGTTTGAAAAAATGGTTTGGGTATGGGGCAAGCCGCTAACTTGGAATTGACCTGGACTTATCTGGAAACCCGTCAACTTGAAAAAATGGGTCGCATTGCGTCAGCGTGTTGTTCTCGTCATGTCTCTCACGTCGTTTCATCTTATCGTGTCAACTGCCCTTCGTCATCCGTTAGAGCGTTTGTGTGCCGCCCTCAGCCTTGCAGATCGTCCGCATCGTCGCGTTAGCTGCCCTACATCGTTTGACCAGGCCGCCCGTGTGCCACGCTCAGCCTCCCTCGGACGTCCGTGTGCCATTCACCAACCTCCTTCCGTCATCGCTATAGTCGTTGCCATTGCTGACTCGGGTTGGCGGATCGTATCGGGTTGACTTGGGTCCGAAGCATGTCGGGATTGTGTCCGAAAAATCAGGTCAACTTGTGTCGGGTCAGTTCTAGGTTGGACGTGAACCCTACTCGTGACCCGATTTTGACAGTTCTATCCAAAACCGACCCTTAAAATTCAACCGTCATGCCACAAGGCTCTTCCAACTTCAACCACATAGTATGTTATGCATATTGTACGTTTACTATATCAAATCTATGACTTCCTTTGAAGTAGGATATTATAACTAACTTCTAAATCATTTTAATTGGGCCAAATTTCATGATTTTTTTTTTAGTTTTTCATATTAAAACTCTAATGTTTAATTCTTATAATTTGGCACTCTTCTTATACATGTTATGAATTTTTATATAAAAAAACTCCCTAACTCTACCGCTAGAAATATCAGGACACATAACCTTTTTAAAATAAATTGAAATGGTACTATTTTACCAAATTGGCTATTATACTGAAATAAGAAGAAGATAATAATAATAATAATAATAATAATAATACCTGTACGTAATGACTTACAGCCAAACGTTACTATTCATCGGATAGCTTCTTTTTCACTTTGAAGCAATCAAATATAAACTTTACTGATAAGCCCCTAATTATTATTATTTTACGTGAGCCATATATCATCCAGTAATTATTAGTTTTTAATTACGTAAACGGTTCTTATAATCATTGAGCATATATATTAAGTATAAAAATCAGAAATTTTTTTGTCAGCCTTATTCAAATTTGACCTGAATGAATTTCCTACCATAATATTTTATTAATAAATCAAGATTTAATATTATAATTATTTTAAAATAAATGTAATAGATTAAAAAATTTATTTTGATTAATTTTGAATTAGAATATTCTAAACCTATTTTTTTAACTAAAAAAATCGCCCTTGCAGTCAATGATTGAACATGGGTTGCCGGCAATTATAGAGGCAAGTTATAATCATTACCGTTGGTTTCATTAAAGAAAATGGCTGAGAAATTATTATTATTTTTTTTTTTGGTTTTTGAGAACTTTCTTTTGTAAAATATATAAAAAGAAAGGATTTTACATATAATTCTAAAGTATGAATACTAAGGTTTCAATTGAGATGATATTTTTACTCTTTTGTTTTACTTTTTTACTGTTTTCAAAAAAAAAAAAAAAAAAAATTGTGCTATGGAGCTGCTTTCTAAAGCAGCTTTAGAAAAACTTAAAACTTCAATTTCGTTTGGGATTGTTTTCGTACTGCTTTATAAAACGGCTAAAAAGTTGTTTTAGAAAGCAAGAAGAAAGCCATCCACAACGAAGCCTTCATTTGGGACAGCTTTCATACTGCTTTGTAAAGCTATTTTTTAATACAAAAGTCCTTGAAAGCAGAAAAAAAATAGCAGTATAAAGCTGTTTCAAACCAAGCCTTACTTTCTTTACAGTAGCTTTATAATTATCTTTATAAAAAACTACGACAGTTTCAAATAGATCCCGAATTAAACTATACTTTGCTAAAGTACTTGTGATGCATAAAAAAAATTAAGGAGATAAACTATGTAATTTTATTTTGGCTTTTTTAGCCTTGGATGCTTCTAGCTAGGCAAACACAAGAAGGTGGAGAGTCACATGGGATAGCTATTTGGCCCCCCTAATTTATCAAGTAGGGCATCATGTGACAAGTAATTTGCTAGATACCTCCAAAATGGGGTATAATTTCAATTTGCAAGGGTCCCCAAAAGACTGGAGGTATTTCTATTTCTTATTTTTTTTTTCTTCATCATTCTGAAAATAAATGAAAATATTTTAAAAGAAATTGAGTAGATAAAATGAAAAAAAATTATTCTATTAATAGTTTTGATGGTAAGATTAATAGGGACAAAATTGAGCTATCATACGTAAATACATTTTAACATATGAGTCATATGTTCCTTCAATGATAAACCTCTTAATGACGTGACGAATTCTCTTACACTGAGAGTATAATTGTGATAATTTCTTAGTCTTTCGAATTTCATGACTTGGATAGAATTAATCTTAGGAAGATATCATTACTAATAAATCTGACTTTCACAACACTTTTTTTGACTTAAGGCAAGGGATGACCTTCACAACCTCAAATTTGACAACTACGGCAAATTAATTTGGCGTCAAGACGCGTAGATCACTCATTAATGCTCACCGAATGGAGCTCAGATGGACGAAGAAGAAGGAGAGGTTGTGCGGAGCGAGGGCAAGGGATCACCTAGCCTCTACGACGTGCTCTCTCACGAACGATATGTGTAGTTCTAACACAAGTTAAAACGGGTGCCTAACCATATCCATGGTGGTGGTTTACAAATTGCAACTATAAATTGCTACATAAAACTCATATTTTTAGTAACGTATACATGTGATAAATAAACTCATATAATTTAAGACAATTTGATAGAGCATAGTAGGTCTGATGCTACGAAGAAGTGCCTCTAAGTCTTTTCATTAAATGTGAAGGCCAACAAAGTCGGCCACACAGTCTTATGTCATGAGAACGCATCCACCTCACATCATAAGGGCCTATGACTCATATATTAAAATTTGTGGTACCTCGAAATCCACGTAAGGAGTGGGAGAAATTAGGTATAAATTGGATTATATACCTTACAAGACAAAATGATATAAGATTCAAAGATATATGAACAGTATGCCTAACCAAATGCATGTGAGTTTGTAGCTTGCTTGCTAAACTATTGATGAAAGAGACATCTTCAATCACCAAGTTGTTGAAGCCAAGTAAAAGATCATTAAATATTATCACACAAAAAAAAAAAAAAATCATGATTGGTTTTCACATCTATGATTGCTTGTTAATAAAAAAAAAAAAATAAAAGAGTACAGGTTGGTAAATATTCTTACAAATTTATCTAATTTAATATGATACTGATGGTTATCAAGCCCTTCATAGTGTTTTCTTTTATACAGATTGATTGGAGTTGGGTGGACCTGGATGTAACATGGAAGCTACTGCTTCTCTTCCAAATTATTTTATAAAAAACTTGGAATCTTTCCAGTTTGATCACCATATTGTAGGCCAAGATTTATTGACTTAGCAGGCAATACACAGATGAAAGATGCCTCTTTCCAGGTTGAGTTAAATAAGTTCTTGATAACTTTATCTAACTCTAATAATTTTTTTTTTTTCTTGTTACAGAGCTATGTTTGGTTTGAAGGAAAGTAAAAGAACAGTTAAATATCATTTAGGATGACTTTCGTACTGCTTTCTACAACGGCATTTTATTATAAAAATTTTTGTACGAAAAAACTGTTTAAAAGCAGTAAAAAAGCTGTCACAAACAAAAGTTTAGTGTTTTTTGTTTAATTAGAAAAATGATTATTGTGAATTGTTATATTTTCAACCTATGTGATTTCTGTTGGGCCAAGTTAATAAATGCTGTGAATTAAACTAGAATCAAACAGAAAACCAATATGAAGGAGAACTAGTACCATTATTTAACAGTAGCTTTAAAATTGATGATAAAAATAAGTATTAACTGTGATTAAGACTATCACTGTTAGTGGCGATTAAAACTGCTACAAATGCTGGCGTTTTAACAACGACAAATTTCCTCTATTATCTCACCTGCTCCAACTCTTTTTTTTTGGGGGTAAAATTAAGGGCTTGACCCTTTCTATTAAAAGAACAAAAGATTACAATGGTATACCAAATAAAACTTAGCTTAAATGAAAAAGATAGGCTAAGACAAAAAGAAGAAAAAAGTTACAGCTATGATAATAAAAAAGCAAATCCAAAAACAGACAGGAACCCTATCTGGTCTGGACTCAGAACAAGCCATTGTGATCAAGAATGTAGTCAGTTGAAGTCTCATTTGGTTGCCCGAAGACCTTCCTAAAGGAGTAAGCAAGTGTCATCATTGTCCACGGCCCAAAAATAACCGGCCAAAAAGCCAAAAACTTCCAGCAACGAGATCATCAACCATAAAAACCACCAGCATTCGGATGAGGTTGGGCAACAAAACACGTCGCTAGCAAACCCGATTGGCCAATATGCTCAAGAAAAGAACTGCAGGCACCCAAGGCAACCAAATGCAGCTCCAACTCTTTTTACTCACGAGATTCCAGCATGATCGATTGAGTCCTAGCTAGTTTCATTCTTTAGCTAAGGACCAAGATCCCTCCTGTGCTGAGAATATCAGTTTTTTTCTTTATTGGTATAAGAAATCACATGTTATCCTTATAAATATTACATCATTGACAAAGTATTCATGATTATGAGAATATCAGTTTTTTTCTTTGATTTTCTTAAATAATTAAAAACAAGTAATAAAAAATGTTTAATTGGAATGACTTATATCATATGTTCAAAGAGCTAAAGATAAAACTTTTTAAATTCAAGTAGCAATCTTAAAATAGTATAATAAAACTAATATTAAGGAAATTAATTAATAATGACATAATTTTTAATATTTTAATAACCAATAAAACTAATTTAGAAAATACCTCTTAATATATTTTTAGCATATCCATAATTCACATCATAATTTACACTATTTTGGTTGTTATGAAATAGGATAATGATGATATGGTGATAAAAACTTAATTTATAAGCATTTATGTCTAATTAATAAATTAAGCACTTGAGATTGAGTGAGAAAGAGTCACTCTGCTATAGCATATTATGTGAATGAAGATAATTAAGTTAAAAATCAAATTACAAGAACTAAGATCAAAGCGCATGGAAAGATCAAAGAAAATGTCAAATTATAAGAGCCCAATAAAGAACCCATAATTTTAAATATTGTAAATATAATTTCTATATTTTTCCCGTCTAAAAGCTAATATATCCAGCCATGATATGATTAGATAAGGATGTAGTATTAAAAGTAGGTGGTTAGAACAATTTCTCATTATTGCAACCTATCCCTCATTTCCCCTACCTTTTCTCTCCAAAAGTGGTTGCCTAAGATCATGTAATTCCTATATTTTATGAATAAAATATTTTGATGTAGAATTTTTCTTCATTTACTTTGTTCTTGATAATATTAAGTGGTTCGCCTATCTTTAGGGAGTTGGGTAGTTATGTCTTTATTTTCTTTGAGTTATTTATTACCCCTCTTAAACACCTACCTGCTCCAATCTCATTTTTCACTTTATATGCATCATGTAAGACTAAGAAACCAACAACTAAAACCTTTAAAATCATTCTAAACACTTTCACATAGCTTTCGGCCCAACAAGAGAAGACCAGCCTAATCGGAGATAACACAACTTTAGGAATGGAGGTAGAAGTGACCATCCTCAAACGATGATGAAGATTTTAATAATCATTATAGGAGAGTTAAAGTTGAAACTCTCATCTATGATAGTTCATGACCCTAGTAGCTTCCTAGACGTGCTAGTTTAAATGAATGATTTCTTTGATTTATATACGATAGACAACAACAAAGGAGTTGTTTTTTTTTTTTTTTAATAAAAATTGTTTGGATATGCAAAATTCATTGGATAAATACCTTAGCAAAGTAACAAAGATTGGGAAGAACCACTCTCACTTGGATAGAGATGAAAGAGATGTTGAGGGCCAAATACTGCCTAAAATAGCATGATAAGAAATTTCATGGACAATTATTGACCTTAAGAAAAGTCAGTCTTCTATTTATAGAATACTTAAACACCTTTAAGGACCTAATTTATAGAGCTAATTATACGTATAATGATTGATGCCTAGCCAATAAATTTGACATTGAACTTAGGACGAATATCTAAAATGTGGTTGAATTATTTAATCTTCAAATCTTATAAGATGTCTTTCATTATATCGTTGTAGTCAAACAATAAAAAGAATTTTCACTAGTATCTAAAATAAAGACAAACCCTTTCCAATTCATGCCATAAATTGATAGTTAAACCTACAGTACCTATTAGCTCAACCCAACTAAAAAAAAACTTCTACTAAAGGAAGTTTTAAAAATAATGAAAATAATAATATAGTTTAAGTGTCACAAGAAGGGACACTTGTAAACCAATATAAAGCTCGAATATTGTAAAATCAATACAATCAGTTTGGATTTTAACATTCTATATGTATTCTCAATTTCACACTTACAAATTTTTTTTTTTAATAATGAAAATGCTAAAAAAGAATATTCCAAATGAGGACTACTGCACAAGTTCATTGCATATGACATAATTATAGTTAGTAAAAATCCTACCAAAACTAATAAGAAGATAAAAATTAGAAAAATATTCAAAAGATAGGAGACCAAGGATTTATAGAACAAAGTTTGAGCATATGATATGTAATTTTATAAAGTGAAAATTTAAAAATTATCAATTAACATTATTAATGATTAAGTAATACAAAGGCTTGATATGAACCAATCTTGTACTCATTATGCAGAAGAATAAAAAATAGACAAGGATATAACTTCCAA
Source organism: Dendrobium officinale (assembly GCA_019514585.1). Lineage (NCBI taxonomy): Eukaryota > Viridiplantae > Streptophyta > Magnoliopsida > Asparagales > Orchidaceae > Dendrobium > Dendrobium officinale. The sequence goes on from CM033687.1 coordinate 64,741,730, forward strand.
TTTAAAGGGTAAGTGGTTAAATTGAACAAATGCCTTGAGAGAATTATGAGATAGAGAAAAACATAAAAAGGGCCTAATTGAAAGTTTTGCAAAATTGTGCTTATATACCAGATATATTATATGCAAAAAGCCAAGCTGAGTGTATTAATCAGAGAAAGTGGTGAACCGAAGCTAACATTGATAGGAAATGTGCAAAAAGATTCTTGTCAATATTAATCAAAGAAATTGAGGACGATACATGAAAACTTGAAAAGTAAACATGTACATTTTGGACCCGTCATTCTGCAATTTGCTCAATTAGATTTCAAAGATCTGCAATTTGGTCTCTGCATTTACTCTTAAATTAACATTCCAGCCCAACAAATATGTGAGCCATTTATCAAATCAATAAATTCAAACTATGCATTCAATAAGGTTTCACTAAGAAAACTTTCATCAATAGAAAGCATTCTACTACAAAAATCATGGCTTCCAATATCTACTCCCATAACTATGTTAGCATGACCAAAAAAAAGAAACCCTCCACTTTCACCATCATCACTTCTTCCACCGTAACTACATCCATGCCCTCTTACATCACACTGATGCCATTTACTACATTGATGGTCTGCTGCCCCTATGATTCAACCTCTCATCAATCCAGCACCATTATTTTCTGCAATCACTTAAACTCTCCATCAGCAAATTCAAGTAATCATTGAAGCATTGAGCATACAAGAAGGAACAACTCCAGCTCCAACTCTTTTTACTCACGAGATTCCAGCATGATCGATCCAGTCCTAGCTAGTTTCATTCTTTAGCTAAGGACCAAGATCCCTCCTGTGCTGAGAATATCAGTTTTTTTTTGCTTTATTGGTATAAGAAATCACATGTCATCCTTATAAATATTATATCATTGAAAAAGTCTTCATGATTATGAGAATATCAGTTTTTTTCTTTGATTTTCTTAAATAATTAAAAACAAGTAATAAAAAATGTTTAATTGGAATAACTTATATCCTATGTTCAAAGAGCTAAAGATAAAACTTTTTAAATTCAAGTAGCAATCTTAAAATAGCATAATAAAACTAATATTAAAGAAATTAATTAATAATGACATAATTTTTAATATTTTAATAACCAATAAAACTAATTTAGAAAATACCTCTTAATAAAATTTTAGCATATCCATAATTCATAGTATAATTTACACTATTTTGGTTGTTATGAAATAGGATAGTGATAATATGGTGATAAAGACAATTTATAAGCATTTATGTCTAATTATTAAAGCACTTGAGATTGAGTGAGAAAGAGTCTATGTATTGTAGCATATTATGTGAATGAAGATAATCAAGCTAAACGTCAAATTACAATAACTAAGATCAAAGACCTTCAAATGTTTGATGAACGGTCCACGACCAAGGGATTCAATATCGGTCGTTCATCTGAGCCACTCCACCTTTGCCCATGATCTCTCACCTATTTACGGGCCATGCCACTCCATAAATCTATAAATAGACCCCTCATTTCTCTTGAGAAGGGGGGTCCAAGCAAGAAGAAGAAGAGAAGAAGGAGAAGAAGATTAGGAGGGAAGAAACTCCTCATCGTCCACCGACGCCGGAATTCTGCCCGATGCTCGAGCGACTACAGTTCTTATGACCTCCATCACCAAATTATGGTTCTTCTGACCAAACGAACACATCAATAGTGATTCTTTGTATTCTCACCATGTAATGTACTCTATAAGATGTACATCAAGCCGCTAAGGCCTTCCTCCAAGGAAGGGCCTCATTTATAATCTACTACGATACTAGTGGATTCATTCAAATTGGGCTAGGCCCCGTGATTTTTCTCCTTTTTTAGGGGTTTTCCACGTAAAATTTTGGTGTCTCTCATAAATGTTAGACCCTCTCTCTTACCTGATTGCGTGCCAGATTTTTGTACAACGCTAAGATGTTAAATATTATATTTCTCTACCACTGCGAATACTCCAAGACGCAACAATAGTTTATATATTTTTTCTCCTCTAAAAACTTATACATCCAGCTGTGATATGATTAGATAAGGATTTAGTATTTAAAATAGGTGGTTAGAACAATTTCTCATGAAAGTTGATTGTAGACACCCAATCAGTTTGTCAAAATTAGGTTGAAAACTTAACCAACATAATTGATTCCTTATATCTTAGTATTCTTAAAAAAGATATTAAGACCAAGGAACTAATGGAGGAGTCTAGAGGTCAGATACATGTACAAAAGGATAAAATACAAGATATTCTAAATCATTTGCAAAAGAATAGAAATCCAGTTCTACGCCCTTCCCAAAATCACAATTCACATTAGAAGTTAATGATTTTTAGATAAATCAAGGAGAAGGCCAACCTAATCAGAGATAACACAACCATAGGAATGGAGGTAGAAGTGACCATCCTAAAAGGATGATGAGATTTTAATCATTCTTCAAGGTAGGAGAGTTAAAGCTAAAGCCCTCATTTATGATAGTTCATGACCCCAGTAGCTTCCTAGATTGGTTAGTCCAAATGAATGATTTCTTTGATTGATATACGATAGAGAACAACAAAGGAGTTAATTTTTTTTCAATAAAAAATAATTGGATAGGAAAAATTCAATGGATGAATACCTTAGCAAAGTAATAAAGATTGGGAAGAACCACTCTCACTTAGATAGAGATGAAATAGATGTTGAGTGAAAAATACTACCAAAAACATCATAATAAGAAATTGCATGGATAAATATTGACCTTAAGAAAAAGTAGTCTTCTATTTATAGAATACTTAAACACCTTTAAGGACTTAATTTATAGAGCTGACTATACATATATATAATGATTGATGCCTAGCCAATAAAATTATCACTAAACATAGGACTAATATATAAAATGTGGTTGAATTATTTAATATTCAAATCTTATAAAAAAGCATTTCATTATTCTATTTTAGTCAAACAATAAAAAGAAGCTAGACCACTATCTATAATTAGGACTTAAACCCTTTCCAATTAATGCCATAAATTGATAGTTAAACCTATTGTACCTATTAACCCAACCCAACAAAGAAAAACTTCTACTAAAGGAAGATTTAAAATAATAAAAATAATAATATAGTTTAAGTCTCACAAGAAGGGACACTTGAAAAATCAATATAAAGCTTAAATATTGTAAAATCAATACAATCAGTTTGGATTTTAACTTCATATTCCTAATATTAATTTCACACTTACAAATTTTACTACTTACCAAAAAATCTCTAGCTGAAAGCAAAACAAACAAACTAGATGCTAACAAATTCAAAAACAAACTCAAAGCGTCCAATGCATACTCAAGTAGAAAAAATGAGTTTCTCCTAAAAAAAAATGATAAGATATTGTAGAGATAAATATTGTAATTGTCACCACATCTAGTTTCTCCTTTGCCTCTTGTTGAGTCAGACTATACACTATGGGATGCATCAGGGTTCTATTGACGACAATAATAAACTCCCTCAAAACTCATCTTGTTGACCCACCTGAGGGTCTCCCTTTGAATTTGCCTCTTCCATGGATCAACACCCTCACTAACTACTCTAAAAGGATGGACACTGCACTACTTTTTTACATGCTTGGCCATCCCTGAAGCATTGACTAGTACACCGAAAGCATCAATATGTATACCTCCTCCTATATAAACCATAAACAATATCACTTCTAACTGGTATAGATCCTTCTAAACTCCTAGATACTGATTGATACTTTCCCACTAAAATCACCAGTCTCTACTCTAGGTCTCTTCCCACTAAAAGCACTCTTGGAAAGCTCTCCTCCAAACCTTTTCCTATTCATATCTCATCATTGTTGCGTGGACATCAAGTAGTTCTCTACTAATCTAGCTCTCTCTATGAGCTCTAAAAATTTACAGATGTGAAATGGTATTAATGGGTGCCACATACTATATCTCAAACCTCACAGAAGATGATAACACTTCTCCTCAGGGCTATTGACCAACTAGGGAGCGCAATTGGCAAGATCTATTAGCTCTACATCATACTACATCACCATCTTAGTCCTTTTCTCTAATCTTAGAAAGGACATCTACATATATTATCTAGTAGATGGAGACACAAACCAACTCTTGGAAGTCTCCACAATTTCGTCCTAAAAGATCTCTATATTTGACCTACCCTAGAATCTTTCCCTTTGTTGGACTATCTACTAGCACTCTTTTTCTCCATCCAATCAAAAAAATGCAACCAAAACCTTTCTACTTCATTACACTATATATTATAAAAAGATTTTTCTATTCTCATTAACTAGAAATGCAAATGAATCGAGCTTCAGCATGAAAAAAAAAAAAACTAAACTCCCAAATCTTCCTCTTACTAATACAAATTATTTCCTATAGTTTTAATTATAATCCAATCCTACCAAATCGTTGCTCTAATGCCACCCTTTGACGTTGTAGGATTTAATGGAAGGATTGAAACCTTAATCCTATAATTAAACAACTCAACCACAAATATAGACAACCAGATATACTATATTCTAATAAATAAAGAATATAATATATTTTATTTTTATCAAAAATAGAATAAAATTAGTAACGGGAATGACTGACAAATATAATCTAAAGGCTTTTCTATCTCATCTCTATTCTTCCCTTCTTTCAATTTTTTTCCTAGCCAACCAATTAAGTGATATATATATATATATATATATATATATATATATATATATATATATATATATATATATATATATATATATATATATATATATATGCTCATTAGATCAGCGTCAATGCACTATACTTTAGAATTTTCATATTTTTCAAGAAAATTTATTTATCATATTTGAATTATTAAACTATTTTCATCTCAGACTTGGTGTCATAGTGCATGTTCATTGTCTCTCCTCACCCGGAGAGCTCAATGTTGCAGCGTTGCCAATACTGATGTCACATGCTCATAGAGGAATTTTGATACTTTAGAATTTTACTTCTATAGCCCACTTATTAATCAGTTAAGGTCTCCTTAAGCATTAGAAGGTTGATAATTATAACTAATAAGTATTTAGTTTGATTAACCTTAATTACCTAGATTTTGAAATAGTGGATATTACATATATTTTAAGGACATCATACTTTTTAGCATAAGTGAGATAGACACCTACACTATCTTAGGAAATTTTTTGAGACTCTTAGGAAAGAAAATTTTACATAAATTTAATGAAAAAATCCTTTTATAAATTGAAGTGAATTTTTTTTTGGATTTATCATTTCACCGCTGGAATAAAACCTGAACTTGCCAAAGATAAACAATCTTACACTGACAATCTCCTAAGAGTTTTACTAATGTTAGGAGTTCCATGGATCAGCCAGTTTCTATATATGGTTCATAAAAAAATTTTAGTACTTTTATATCTTCAATTACTGACATACTAAAATTAGATAAATTCTATTGAACCCTAGCAACACATAAAAGGTCATATATAAAATAATGGTTCTTATGACTTCTGACACAATTCTTAGGCTTCCTAATTTTTCTGAAGTCTTCGAAGTGAATTGTAATGCATCTACAGTTGAATATGGAGGAATAATAAATTTAGAAAATCATCTACCAGCTTTCTTGGGTTAAAAACTAAATGAAAAAATAGAGATATTCAACATATGATAGAAAATTTTATGCAGTCCTTCAATCTTTGAGACACTGGCTATACTATATTTTATTTAAAAAATTCATTAAAAATTCAGATAATCAAATAATTTTCAATACCTAAAAAATAATTTACCATAGTTATGCAAAATGGGTTGAGTAACTATAAGATTACTCCATCCCTTCTCAGTATTAGAAAGATCTTCTAATATATTACATCTTAAGATTGCCTAGTACAACTCAAGGGTATAACATTTTTATAGTAATGGACAGTTTCTCCAAGATGGCCCATTTTTCACCGTGCTCCAATATTAATGATGCTTCTCATATTGCTATACTATTCCTTAAGAAAATTGTGCATCTATGTAGCTTTCCTCCAACAATTATTTCTCATCATGATATTAGGTTCATTTCATTCTCTTAAAAGACTTTATAAAAATTATTTTGCCCCAAATTTATCTAGCTCATCTTCTTTTCATTCTCAAACTAATGGACAAATTGAGTTTGTAAATTAAACATTAGGAAACCTACAAAGTTGTCTTATAGAAAAATGCTTATGAAACTAGCACTTACATTTATATACATCTAAATTTGCATATAATAATAATATCTCTAAAAATATCAAATCCTCTCCTTTTAAAATAATGTATGGTCAAAAACATAGGTGATCGATTGATGTAATGAATCTTCCATCTCATGCATTTTCTAATTTCATAGACATTCAAAGCCTATATGATACCATAAGGCAACAAATTATGTTAAGGATAAATATGCTTCTAGGGTAAACCATAATTAATTCATAAAAAAAATTAAAGAAGGTGATTATATTCTAATTTGGATTCACCATGAGTAATATCAAATATTTATGTTTAAGAAGTTACTAATAAAGGCTTATGGCCCCTTTTTTTTTAAAAAAAATAGATCTAATGATTATCAACTTGATTTTCTTGTTGATTGCTAATTCATTTTATTAGTAATATTGAAAAAGGGGTTAATCAACCTCCACTTTTTTTAGATTAACTATTTGGTAGGAGACATAGTTCCTCACTTGCAAAATCTTTCAATTTTTGAAATCACTTTTATAATCATTAAAGAAGTACTAACTAATCTAGCTACTAAGTGTCACTTTTTAGTTCGTTGGAAAAATAAATCATCTAGTTATGATATATGACTGACTCGTATTGACTTAAATACTTTGGCCCCATAATTGATAAAAGACTTTTTGAATTTAACTCTATCGAGCAGAGTTTAGTTGAGCCCAGTGGAGTTGATGTAGCACATCATTTAGATGAATAATCAAGCAAAAGCCTATGTATAAGAACTAAGGCCAAGGCTTAAGAAAAAGATCAAAGAAAAGAAACATTTATAAGAGTCCAATCAAGATTTCAATAAAGAGAAAATATATTTTAAATATTTTAAATATAATTTATATCTTTTTTTATTCATCTAAAAACTTATATTGCAAGCCATGATATTGTTAGGTATGGATGTATTAAAAATATGTCATTGGAACTCTTATTCATTTGTGGAAATCTAACCCCTCATTTTTTTTCATCCAAAAATAGTTATCTAAGAGTCTTATAATACTTATAAATATGGATTGAAATACATTATGATTTTATTGATGAGTGAAATGTTTTGGTGGGGAATTTCTCTTCATTTACTTCGTGCTTAGTGGATTCAAGTAGTTTACCTATCTTTGGTGAGATTGGTAGTTATCTTTGTATATATATATTTTTAAATTTTTTGTTACCCCTCATAAATTCCTACTCCATCCTCTTCTTCCAAATCATAAATATCCTTTATAACAAATGAACAAAAACCAAAACCTTAAAACCATTCTAAATAATTTCACATAGCTCTCAACCTAACTAGGGATGCTTTGAATATATTCAAATTCCCTACACCTTAATATTATCAAACTCTATCATTAACTCCAAATTAAAAGTTCAATTCCTAAGCTTACTTTCACTTCATTTTTTTCCATTTATCCCACATAAAAGCCACTCCCTAAAACAATCTTCAAAATCAGCCCAAACCAACCCAACTTAGACAAGTGTTTTCCTTTCTACTAATAAACTTTTGTAAACTTCTCATCATTCCACCATAAACATTAGAATAAACCTCGAAATATCTAGTCTATTTGAGCTTATACTCAAAAAGAAGAAGAAGAAGAAATTTTTTGGTTTTCCCAAAATTGTTTTTCCATGTGGAATAGGTTCACTCTAATCAAACACAACTTGGGCACCATTCCCTTTTACCTATTGCAAGCACTAAATCCGACTATATTAGTGAAGGCTTTATTTGGGATAGTTTTCTTACTGTTTTTTAAAACAGTTTTTTAGTATAAAAAATCTTTAAACTAAAATTTTTTGTTCTATAAAATAATTTTAAAAAGCAATAAAAAAGTTGTCATAAAAGAAGTCTAAGAAAATGCTTAAGGCTATGGGCGTTTGGGGTATTATATTTCTTGCTTTTCTTTTACATAATAATTTCATTAATCGTTTATTTATTGTACACTATTTACATGTGAAGAATTGGAAAAATTGTTAGGTACGGAGTGCGCACCGTCCGCACAAGCACTGGGTACCACTGGGTACCCAGCAATACCAAGTGCAGGTACCGCTAGGTATTTAATATTTTTGCGAACGGTGAGAATCGTCACTGTCCGCACTCCGCACCTAATAATCTCTTGAAGAATTGGGCGTTGTATGGTTGATAGGTCTTAGAGCTTTAAAAATACATATCTCCATCCATGATGAGCTTTCAGCAATATATTAAAAAGAAGGGCCTAAACAGGCAAAAAAAGCCGCTGATTTTTTGCTCCAACGGCAACTGCGCCTCAACTAGCGAGCCCTTACGTACATGGAATTGCCTGTAACAACGGTGGGTAATTATGCTTGGAAGTGGAAAGAGAAATTAGTGTCAGAATGTGGAATTTTTATTGCGTCCTCTCACCTGACGTAGAGATTCGTCCTCCCACCGCCAAAAAACTCGGTTTTTGCTCGGTATTGCTAGGTATTATTTGATAATAACGAGGAATATCATCATGTGAAGACTAATACCGAGTTATACCGAGCTGTATCGAGCAATACCGAGCAATACAAAAAAAAACTGAGTTCTTTCTAGGAAAAACTAGGTATTTTTTTGTATTGCTCGGTATAACTCGGCATTGGTCTTCACATGATGATATTCCTCGTTATTGTTTGGTATTGCTCGGTATTTCTCATTTTTTAGCGCGAATTTAGCTCTGGGAGGACGTATCTCTACGTCAAGTGGGAGGACGCAATAAAAATTCCAGAATGTGTGACGCGTTTGTTTATATAATCCTTTTAAAATTATAATATGTGATATTTGAAAAATCTAATATTGCCTTTAATTAATTCATTTTTAATTTAATGATTATAATAATAAATATAAAGATATTTATATTTATTTTAAAGCTAAAATGCTTAATTTTTAAAAAATTTGAATGAGATTTTGAAGATAATTTTGCTAGTTGGTTTCTAATTTTGATGTAATGCAGTGAATAAATGGTGGAAATAATCTTAATAATCTTGAATATTAATATGTCATAAAAAATTTATTTGATTGGACATAAATCTCGATGTATATTGATACTAAGAGATTTTAAATTAAATTTAGGATTATCTGAAGTCTGACTTTAGCAAATTTATTGTCAAACTCGGCCTCGACGAGACAAACCTGTTAATTAAAAGTGCTTCCGATCGAACTCCAAATGATCCCAACTCAAGCATTTAAAGCATAATGTGAGACTTCGGGGCATTAATCAGAGAATTAAAGAATATTCAAATCTTACATGCGTGTAAATCCAACAAGATAAAAATCATTAAGACTCCAAAATGCGAAAAATAATAATTTATAATTGAGTAAGGCAATATGAGCCATTCAATAATGTTTCGAATTTTATTTATATTTATGATGCACGTTACTATAAAAATCTATAAATATGTTCTCTCTTCACATAAAAGGTGCTTTGACCTTAGCTTAAGATTCAAGAGAGATTAGAGGCTAGCATAACCACTAGACCACTGCCATCAGAATACCATTTGATTGTAACAATCGATCCATAGCCCAATTGCCGCCATTGAACCACCACCTGATCGTTACATCTGGAATGACGTCTCTCCACAACCATTGTATTTCCATCTTCTTACCATCGTTGCCTGGTTTTGATTCTCAAACCATCGTTGCATGGTTTTAGTCCTTTGACCATTATAACCTTATTATGATTTTTTGACCACGATTGTCCAACTATGATCATTTGACTAATTGTTTAATTAAGGTCCTCCAACAGCCAATTCTCAATAACGATTCTCTGACAATCGTTGCTCGGCTATAATCCTCAGCACATCATCTCTTAAAGAGGATCCTCAAGATACCATCTCCCAACTACGATCCATCATTGCCTGACTATGATATTTCAATCATAATCGCTTGACTACATTTTGAAGATTGTGCCACTGGACTACGGTTATTTGATCTTTGTCGCCATAACTACTATCCTTGGAGCATCATTGCCTAACTACAATGATCTTATGTCCACTATTATCAAATTCATCCTTTAACTATCATTGCAAAACTATAATCCTCTGATCATTATCATTAGACTATGATCTTCCTTCCAGTGTCACTTGACTATAATTCTTTGATCACTATTATTTGACTACAATCCTTTGACCACCATTGCCCGAGTATGATTCGCCATTACCATCTTTTAAATTATCATCTCTCAACTATGATTCTTAGATTACTATCACTTGATTATGATCATTCAATCATTATCACCTAATTATTATTCATTGACCATCATAATTAGACTAAGATCTTTCAACCTATATTTGATGACTATGTCCTTCAACCACTATAACTTAACAATGATGCTTGATGGACCATTGTTTGGCTATGGTCCTTCCACTACCATCACCTAACTATAATCCTCTAACTAATGTTGTCCGATTACTATCATTTACTTATGACCATCTCCCAACTTTAGTATTGCACCCATCATCTCCAGAATATAATCCTCTCTCTACTATATCTTAACTATTCTCCTCCAACTACTATTACAAGATTATAATCTTCTGACCATTATCATCCAACTAATTTCCTCAGATTAGTGATTATAATATCCATATAGTAAATAATAAAATAAATGCCCTGCCAACCTATTTAGCATATGATAAAAAAAAGTAAGGAAGAATGATCTTTTTAAATGGCTTTATTTAATTTCCTATAATCTATATAAATCCTCCCTCCTGAAATAGTTCTAGTGGGTATAAGTTCATTATGTATATTTGTTATAATAGTTAATCCTCCTTTTTTAGGTGTATAATGAATAGGACTAACCCAAAAACTATATGTAATATGATAAATAATCATAACATCCATTCATTTGAGAATATCTTTTTTAACAACATCTTTCATTAAAGGGTTAAGTCTTCTTTAAGCGTCAGCTTTTAGTTCTATGCATGCAAATTGAGAGATTAATCCCCTTAATATCAATAATCGTCCACCCAAAAGCACTTTTAAAATTACTCAACACCCTAATGAACTCACTTTCTTAATGTGATTCTAAATTTGCTAAAATAATTACAAGAATAGTAGAGTTATTACCCAAAAAAATATACTTGAGATTACAAGGTAAAGCCTTAAGCTCTAAAATAGGGGATTCCCTAATGGATGGTTTTAAAGTTTTCTCAAAAGAGTATGTTTCCAGTAATGCAAATTTTTCATTGATTAAGTTTTCATTCATTGCTACATATTCTCCGGACATTTTTTTATTCTCTTTAACTTCTTCCTCTTTTGATAATCCCCTTTCTAACAACCCTTCCTTAATATTCTCTATTACCAAATCTTCTAAATCCACCCTAAAGCAATCTTTATTCTTCTCTTGAGAAAATTTGATAGTTTTAAATACATCAATTTTAACTTCCTAATCTTGAACCCTCATAGCCAATTCACTTTTTTGTACATCAATCATTACTTTTCCAGTGGCTAAGAATGATTTTCCTAAAATGAGACATATTTCCTTATATCCTTTCATATATAGAACAATAAAATGAATAGGGAAAATGAATTTATCAACTTTAATCAACACATCTTCTATTACTTTTCTAAGGTAAGTGAAAATTCTATTAGCTAACTGAAGAGTAACAGAAATAGGATGAACCTCTCCTATATTTAGTCTTTTAAAAATAGAAAGCGCCATAAGATAAATACTACATCCTAAATAACATAAAGCCCTCATACATGTCTCAAGTAGTTAAAGGAATGAAAAAAACTCCTCGGTCAGTAAGTTTTAAGGAAGTTTCTTTTGAATTATAGATCTACACTTTTTAGTTAATTCCACAGCTTCATATCCCCCTAGCTTCCTTTACTTGTTTAAAATATCCTTCATGAATTTTGCATATGTGAGCATCTATTCTAAAGCTTCATATAAATGTATATTAATAGTTAATTTTTTAAACACTTCTAAAAATTTTGAGAACTACTTATCTAGATTTTGTTTGATCAATCTCTGAGGGGAATGTGGTGGTGGTCTCTCTTCAACCTTCCTAATAACCCATTCTTGTTCTTTTATAAATTCAGGTTATTATGTTGAAGATTTATTTTTAACTTTACTCAACTTCACTATCATCTTTTTAATGTAAATCTCTATCTTTGTATGGATCTCCTAAATCTTTCCCACTTCTAAGTTGGATATTATGACATTTTTTTTTTTTTCTATTTTTTATAATTAATCAACCTAGCGAGTTGCCCTATTCAATCTTTAATTTTTTTAAGAGCATAAGATTGATTTTGTACTTGGATTCCTAATTATAAAATAATACTTTTCAAGGCTATTTTCTCATTACTATCATGATAAAGTTGTTCAAATTTTGAGAGATAGTGTTGCAGTGCTACGTGTCTAAATTCTACAGTACTAAGATCTTTAGAATTGATGGTGAAATCATCACATCTGTTTGCCCTATTTTTAATCTTCAAGTTATCCAATTTTTTATAAATTGCTACAACTTATGTATTCAAGATTGATAGAACACCAGTTTCAAAAAATCTAGCTATTTTTTTAAGATTTATCCTATAGCTGACCATTAAAATTTATTAGTAGTCATTTTCTCTATTAATTTATAGGCTTCCTCAAATGGCTTAGACATTAATGATCCTCCCGGTGTAGTATTGATTATAACTCTAAGAGATCCTACTAATTCATTATAAAATATTTGAATAATTAACCAATCAGATAATGTTTAAAGCATAAATTTTCTAAGCATTTTCTTAAATCTTACCTAGCTCTCATAAATGAATTATCCTTCAAACTGAGTAAAAGAAGTTATGTCATTTTTAAATTTGTTAGTTTTTTAAGGTGGAAAATAATTAGCAAGAAACTTATGAGCTAACTCATTCTAAGTAGTTATAGCGCCTAGGGGTAAAGAATTCAACCACATTTTAGCTTTATCTCTTAGAGAAAAGAAAAATAAACTAAGCTTAATAGTATCATCACTGATCCCATTATACTTAAATATTGCTCAAAATTTTAAGAAACTAGCTACATATAAATTGAGATCTTCTATAGGAGTTTCCTCAAACTAAGAGTTTTGAACAATTTGAATAATAGCTGATTTAAATTTAAAATTATTAGCTTGGATTGCAGGTATATTTATGCTCTGATGAATTACGTATATTAAAAAGTTTGCATAATCCTTAGGAGACCTAGAATGATTTTTCTCTAACTTAGGTTTAGTCATTTTTAAAACTTTTTGATTTTTTGAATTTTAGAAAGGGTTCTCTCAATTTTAAGATCAAATAATAGAAGTTTCTTTTTATGTCTAAAAAGTATGCAACCCAAAAAATATATAATTAGTTATCAAAGCAATTAAAAAAAATATAAGTAGTTTTAACTATACAATTAATTTAACAATATAGTTAAAATTTTACAAAAATGAAATACTTCTTCAATAATAATGCCAAAAGCTTGATGAGTGCTTGCTATGGAGTGTAATTTTGAATTCTAAAATTGTTTAAGGCTTTATCTCCTCTAAATAATGCTTAATTTTATATATATATAAAAATAATAAACCCCACTTAATATACACAAGTATAAGTGTCGAGTCAAGTAATAAAGTGATAGGGTAGAGTGTCGAACCCTTAAGGATGTATGCTTTTTCAGCAATCAACTACTATTTTTTACTCTAATTATAAAATTATCCTACTAAAATAAAATTATTGGTCATGGAGATTCAATTACTGAATAAAAATAATAAAATAATAAATATAATATTTAAATAAAGTATTTTGGACTCTTGAATATAAATATTTACATATTTTTTCTTTCTCTTCTTTTTTTTTTATATAAATATTTACATATCTTTCTTAAAGAAATTCTTATTTTTAATATGATTCAGAGCATCTACGTCCTTAGATTTCTATCGAACTTGTAGGGGAGAAAAGGATATCTATTGATCTGCTACAGTTATATCATCTCTTTAAGAACCTAGTATATTTTAAATCCCATGTCTGGTTATATAAACATATTATTTTGATATTCCTAGTTGTTCTTGCATTCCTCCATTGAGGCTATATATCACATTAGGTTTTAACTACACATATGTCTATTATGTGCATTGAATGAACAACGAGATAATATTAAAAATGTCATTTAACTTTATAACACAAGAATCTTCTTTAGTACATAATATATTTTATACATCATCAATCTAAAACTAAAGATTTTGCTATATATGGAAGAAAATATAAGCAACTGGTGCTGCGGTGCTTGAAAGATCAGCATTGTTGTGCCCATAAAATGAACTAACATCGATTCACTACTCTTTTACATCCATCGCATTGTTTGTTGATGTGGATCAGTAACTTAGTGAACAATCACATCATTTTAATGATATATCATGCATGTCTTTTGGAAGTTGCAACTGCTACGCCATGACACTACATACATTTGAAAGATGCAGCATTGTAATTACAATTTTGGTATAGAAGTGTGATAGATTGTGATGCTATATTGCTTGAAGACAGTTAACATGGTGCTACAAAGCTGATAATTTTGATGTCATGGTGCTGTTCAACAAAGAAGTTGGCACATCCATGTCAATATTGTAGTGCTTCGATTGTCACACTCCAGGATCTATATTGGAGAAATTACATATATTTTTCATTTTAACCATTTAACTAGAACTTACCAATGAACATAAAAAAGAAACATGATTACATTTTGATTTTGTCTAGAGCCTCATATAGTAAGATCCTTATGTTTTCTTGAAAATATATAAAAATACATAATTAGCAGATATCCTAATAAGTAACTAAAATCTTATAATTAAAATTATTGCAAGATAAAAAAGAACAATATGCAATAAATCATGCAAGAAAATATATGCATCAATATCTATACTGATTATTTATATCAATTTATCATTATTTAGTTCATCACTTCTCAATCTATTACATTATCGATCATAATATTAGTAATAATAAATAGTATTAATGCTAGTATTAATATTAATATCATTATCGATAATGTTAAATAGTATTAATGATAGTGAAAAGTATTAGTGACAGTCATAATATCAGTACATTATTCATAGTATTGTCAGTATTAGTATTTAAATATTTAATGAGTGTATCTTACTCTTATATTTATGACTCCCAATTAGTCCCCCCTTATAACTCCTAATTAATGTACTTCTTATAACTCCTCTTGAATTACATGAATCAGTCATCATGACTTCTTAGAACTCCGAATCAATCTCCAACTCCTTATAACTCCCAATCAGGAAATCACGTGGAGTTATTATATCATATATCTGATATTATTCAATACTTCATTTAAAACTTAATAAAATTATATCAAATCATTTAGAATATTAGGATATAATATATTTTTTTATAGATTTAGGGGAGATAAAATTCGTAGAAAATAAAATCATAAAAAATAGAAGTAAGAGATCAGATTTATCACTTATAATAAATATATAAAATTTGTGACAAGAATGGCTGATAATTATGATCCAAAGACATTTCTCTCACCTTTCTCTTCTTCCCCTATTTAAATTTCTTCATGGCCAAGAAACCAAGTGAGAAAATTAGTGGGGTGAGGTAGGGATATATATATATATATATATATATATATATATATATATATATATATATATATATATATATATATATATATATATATATATATATATATTCTTGACTTAATGCCAAAGCTCTCTATTTTTTAAATAAATTATTTCATATATTTGAGTTATTATAATCTCATCATCTTTAAAAAATGTAATCCTTGACATTTCTGTATCAATCTAAGAGAGACAGACAGAGAGAGAGGATGATAAAAAAAAAGTTAAACTCATATAAACTAATTATAAAAATGAAAATCACATGTATATTCCGGCTATAAGCTCTAGTTTTATTTCAATTCTTCCAATAACATTGCTCTAATATCATTTTATTACACTCTAGGATATATATTGGAAGAATTATATATGTCTGTTATTTTAATCATTTAAATAGAGCTTACTAATTAATAACAGAAAGTCACATGATAATATTTTTATCTTATCCGGAACCTCATTTCAGAATCCTTACCCTTTCCTGAAAATATGTAAAACCACATAATGATCACATAATCCAATAAGAAATTAAAATCTTATAACTGAAATCAATGTAAGATAAAATAAAATAATATACTATAAATCATATAAGAAAATATATGCATCAATGATCTATATTGATTACATGTATAAATTTATTTTTCTATAGTTCATCATATCTCAATCAATTACATTATCAATAACAGTCAACAATACTAATGACATTAATAATATTAGTGTCATTAAAGTTAAATAGTTTTAATTTTAGTAACAATCATAATATCATTTCATTATTCGTAGTAGTGTGAGTATCAATATTCAAATATTTAATGAATTGTATCATAAAATTAAGTATCTTTCTTCTATACTTATGACTCCCAATCAATCTCCATTTATAACTCCCAATTAATATACTCATTATAACTCTCTTTGAATCATGTGAATCAGTCGCCCTGATTCTTTATAACTATCAATCAATCTCTAATTTTTTATGACTCTCAATTAGTAAATCGCGTGGAGTTATTATATAATATATCTGATATCATTCAATATTTTCATTTAAAATGTAATAAAATCATATCAAATCGTTCAAAATATCAGTAGATAATGCATTTTTGGTAGATTTAGCGGAGATAAAATTCATAGAAATTAAAATCATTAAAAATAAAAGTAAGAAATTAGTCACTTATAATGAATAGACAAAATCTATAACAACAATGACTAACAAATATGATCCAAAGGTCTTTCTCTCTTATCTCTTTCATTTTTTTCCTCGCCAAGCAACTAAGTGATGGACTCAATGGGGTGAGACATGTATATATATATATATTATTCATAGCCTAGCACCGCAGCGCTCACCAGATCAGTGCCAAAGCGCTCAACTTAAGAATTTTTATGTTTCTCAAATTAATTTATTTCATATATTTGAGTTATTACACACACAGTGCCTTTGATGGCGCTACGTCGGTGATTTATCTGACGCCTCGTTGCTAAATGAGACTTATAATTTTATATCTTTTTTATATTTTTCCTGCACAACATAACTAAAATAACATATTTTCACTGAAAATATAACTTACAAAATAATATATAATTTACACTTATTAACTGCTTTCTCACTTATTTTTAGAAATTTTTGTGATAAAGCATTGTTTTTTGCAACTAGAGTTACTAAGTTCTTTCCCACAATAACTTTATGATCAACTTTATAAGACTCTACAACCATCCCAAACAAGCACTAAAAATACCTTTAAATTCTTGGTCTTAAGCTACATTTTATATATTATAAATATCAATAATACATAGAGATGAATTACTAAAATTTAAATAAAATGAATATGTATAAACCCAATTAAATTAATACATTTTTTGAATCCTAACTTATTTGTGGATAACAACCAACCTTACTGGTAGGCCTGACTAAGTAAGCGAGTAAGAACCTATGTGAGAATAGAGAGTAAAGAAGGGATTTGGAGAATGGAATTTTTTGCTTAAAAGGCTTCATTAATTGAAAAAAAATTACTATTTGCACTTTGCTCTATTTTATAAATATTATATAAGAGAGATTTACAACACATATTTCTTATATATTTATATATCAAATATCTAATCTTTAATATTTATTTATATTTTCATATGAATTAGACACTATAAAATTATATAAATAAAAATGAAAATTTATAAATCACATATAGAAATATCCAATATAAATACCTCAATATATAAATAGTGAATTAAATTCTTAATTTTTTATTACATTTAAACCAATTTACTTCTTATAAAATATCAACATTTATTAAAATAATAAAGAAAAACATTAAATGACAAAAATTATATTTTTACTAATAAAACAGCTTCATACTAATTTTTATCAAATAAAAAAATAAATAATTATTTTTTATACAATATCTACATCACAATACAATCAGACAAATAAGCAATATCTCAACCTTTTATAATCTACACGGATAAAAACAATTAATTCCTCGGCTTAGGGCATTTTCGTAAATGTAGCATCCGGACTATCTCTTTCTAGACTTCCAGAACTGCCCCTCTCCTTCATGTTATTTATTTCTGTAGCCAATTCAGACAAGCAAAAGACTTTCCGTTGCAGTTACTTAACGAAAAGAAAAAAGAACAAAACAATTAATGGTCCCGAAAGCGACCTCATCGTTGTTCACACGCTGTAATTTCGTTTTCCAGATTTTTTTTTTTAACAGAGAGGCAGTGAGCCATCCGACGGTGTTAGGATGGAAAAATTATTAGGCACAGAGTGCGCACCGTCCGCACAAGTACTGGGTACCTAACGGTACTCAGTGGTACTCAGCAGTATCGAGTGCGGGTACCGCTAGGTACCCAATGCTTGTGCGGACGGTTCTCCCTGTCCGCACTCCGCACCTAATAATCTCTCGTTAGAATGGTTGAAAGTCTTCGTCCTATCCACAGAAATTCCAAATCTAGACTGGCATTAAATATGTGTGCGTCAAGTGGTTAAATAATGGAGAAGATGATGTTGATTTGCTATATATGCTACAATAAGAGTTAGAAAAAATTTGAATGTCTTGAAAGAAATTATCTCCCCTCTTGATAAATTTTCTACTCACCTTGATATTGCTATGGCTTTAATTCAGCATTTTCAAGGTCTCTTTAATTTCCCTAAGCCTATAAATGAGTATAATTATTGCATTCATGTGTTGCTCAATTTCTTAGTAGCTCCTTTCTCTTATGAAGAGATAAAAGGGGTGGTTTTTTAAGGCCAGTCGGATTTTGCTCCAGGATGCGATGACTTTACTTTTGAGTTTTATAAACTCTCCTGACATATCATTGGGCATCAAAGTGTGGAATGTTGTTAAATTTTTTTTCTCCATAGGACACTTACCACAAGGGGTAAAAGCCACAGCTATTACTCTTATCCCAAAAGGCTCCCATGCTTCCAACATTTCTTATTATAGACTAGTTTCCTTGTGCAATGTGTTTTATAAGATTGTGGCAAAATTGCTTGCTAACAAGCTTAAACATATTTTACTTTTTATTATCTATGAAATCCAAGCTGATTTCCTTCATAAAAGAAGCTCAACTGATATCATTATTCTAGCATCTGAAGTTTTGAGATAATTCAAATCCTCACATAATTTGTTTTGTGTCAAGCTTGACATTAAGAGGGCCTTTAATTCTGTTTCTCATGTTTTTCTGTTGAATAGGATGAGGCAAAAAAGGTTTCCTGATTTATTTATAAATTGAGTAAAAGAGTGTATATTAGATGTGCACTTCTCTATTTGTCTAAATGACACTCTTGAGGGACTTTTTAATTCATCACCAGGTCTCCGTCAAGGCTGCACATTGTCTCCTTAGCTTTTCTGTATCGTGATGGATACCTTATCATGTTGCTTAATGTCCCCCTCTTCTCCTCAACCTTTTGCTAGCCTAAACTTGAATGGTCATTCTTTTAATCATTTTCTTTATGTGGATGATTTGCTTGTCTTTGGTGCTACATTGACTCAAAATGCTAATTGCTTGAAAATAATTCTTAGCAAATTTGTTGATGCTTCAAGTCTTCATATTAATCCTATCAAGAGTTTTATAATTTTTTCTAATAATGCTCATGATGCATATGAATTTTGTAAAATTCCGAGCATTTCTCAAGTGGATACATCTCTTAAATATTTGGGGCTTCCCATTTCATCCAAAAGGCTAAATTATTCTAATTTTCAACCTCTTATGCGCAAAATCTCGGCTCTAAATGAATGTTGGAAAGTAAAATTTCTTTCTTTTGTAGGAAGGGTTCAATTTTTTAAGTTTACTATTGCCAACACTTTAGCATATTGGATTAGAGGATCCATTATACCAAAAGGCCTTTTGTAAGATTATTTCCAAATTATGTTCAAGATTTCTATTTCATGGAAATATTAAGGTGAGGAAACTTTCATTGATTGCTTGGAAATCCATGGCTATTCCTAAAGGCTGGACGGATTAGGCATCACATCTATTTATTCTCTATTTTAGTGTTTAATGCTCCTTCATTTGGCGTATGTACAACCTAAATTCAGCCATCAGCTCTTGGTTCAAAGCTAAATATTCATCCTCGTGGAAACATCCTCCCTTAACTGATTCCAAAACTTGAAAATTTATATGCTCTACCACATCTAAGATTAAAAATAGAATTTCTTTTATTGTTGCTCCTTTATGAAAATATTCCATATTATGGGATCCATGGTGCAATGGTAAGGCTTTATTTGATTTTTTCACTCTATTAAGAGCCTCTCGTCAGGTTGTTAATGGCTATATAAAGGAAAATCACTAAGTACTTCCTAGAACGATCCCGAATTTAGTTTGTGAGGCTATACTCTTAGTGCCAATTTAAGAGCAACTGGCTTTGGCCTTGAATGGCTTTAATAATCCTTCATTTAAGGATTTTTTGGCTAAGTTTTTTTCTAGCATGGAGGAGGTGCACTGGTATAAATATATTTGGCATAAGAAGCATTCTCTTAGGTTCTCCTCATATGCTTGGATGGCATTAATTGAGAAGCTAAAATGCATTGATTTACTTATTGATAAGAAGCCAATTGTGAGCAGGGGTGTAAATATTTGACATGACATAAAAACCTGACTCGAACCCGCCCCAAAAAATTTTTGTTAAACCAAACTTGATTTTAAAATGGGGTGGGTTCAAGTTCCCAGATTCGACCCGTTTGAAAAAAATGGGTTGGGTTCGGGTTGACCCAAAAACCCAAAATCAACCCATATTTGATCCTTTTAGAAAAATGTGATAGTCACATTCGTGCTGTTGAGGACTAGAATCATGTGCATTCATCACTCATCATCATGTCTCCCCGTTTATGTTCTTTCAACACTCATCAGCTCGACGTGTACATCGTTCGATGAGTCGTTCCATTGAGAGTGTCATCCCGTGCTGGCCTCGCTAGTTGCTATCCATATGAGTGATGCCATACCACCTACTACCGTCGATGCGAGCCTACTATTCCACTGTTCCTCCTGCTATCGTCAATACAAGCCTTCCATCCCATCTCTTTGACTGCTACCATCAATACGAGCTCGTTAGCTGTCGTCGATGCAAGCCCTTCCACCCGCCTGTTATCGTCAATATGAGACTGCCTACTACAGTCGACTTGAGCCCATCTGTTAACATTAATGTGAGCCCCACCATCTCAACTACTATTATCAACTCGAGCTAGGGTTAATAAAATCGTGTCAGGTCAGGTCAACCCAGTACACACATCTCACATTGGCTTGTTGGTTGAGAGCTTATGCTTCCAACTAAGAGGTCTTGAGTTCGAGTTTTTGTGTATGCATTGTGTGTGTGAGTTTTCCCTAAATGGCCTAAATGTCCCCAAAAAAAAGGTCAACACAGTAATCCATCAAGTTAGTCCATGTTCATGTTTTTTACCCGTTTACAAAATAGGGTCGAGTTCGGGTCAACTAGTTTGAATTTGGGTCAGTTTCGGGTTCGACTAGAACCTAACCTAAAATCTAATTTTGACACCCCTAACTGTGAATACAATTTTATTGGTTATTGGTGGATCCATAGTGAGAGTTGGGGCATTGAAAGGATGGATTTAAATTTTTTCACAAATGATTTCCTATCATTGTAATATATCTTTGATGAATTAGTGTTAGAGAACTCAATGAGGGGAGTTAGTGAATATTTGAAGGAAGTAGAAAGCTCTAATATATCTATAAGTAATCTTGGCAACATGAAGTATAAAGTTATTCCTTTTTACCCATTGTTTATAGCGTAAGATGGCTAGAGGAAATGTTTTACTTATAATAAATATAAAAAGCATTCTTTGTGTGATCAATATAGATAAACATGCATGTTAGTTGGATGATGCATATACAAACACCTATCTCTTACGTGGGCCCCCACTTAGGTAAGTACCCTTAGAAGAGTCTTTATGGGCGAGTACCTTAGGTGAGTTTTCAGAATCAATAATATAAGATGAGTTTATATGAAGTGCATCCTTAGAAATGAGATGTGTGTCCTTAAGAATGAGAGGTGAGTCTCCTGTGTGGCAGTTGTAGTGAGCCTGGGACAAGTTTAGTAAGTGATTTATGGCCATGTGTTTTACAAGCATGTAATATCTTAGCTTAATCTACGACATCTTAGACAATTCAGTGGCCTTGACTATGGACAACTACTAGGGGGAGTGAGTTTTGCAGGGGAAAATGCATTGGCCTCAAGGAAAAGACTCGTATGGGTGAATCCTTTGAAGGATTTTATGAAGGAATGTGTCATTGATTTCATCTTCCATGACAAGTTTATATTGTGATCTTTGTAAGCGTAAGTGGTTGCTTTCACAGAGGCTAATGCAGGGACTGTTCTGCGGGGCAAGTCTCCCTTTAGGAGAGTTTTGCTTTCGCCATGTTCTCCTCCTAGATGATTTCCATGAGTTTCCCTTCCTCAGGATTCCCATTATGAAATTAATATGACCCCTAGACTATCTCTAACTATATGCAAGTGCACAGTAGTTGTGATTTTACGCTCTTTTCCTTTCACCTCAAGTATTTGTTGCTATCTCACTTAAGATGGTCAATCTAAGTCCTCCAAATATGCTAATACAAGTAGTAAGAAGTTTAGAAAGGCTCTCCTTTCCAAACATAAGCTAGAGGAAGGTGAGGAGAATGGGAAATTCGGTATGGAGCTAAGTAAGATAATAGAGGTAGTGATGAGTTGGGTGGAGAAGGTTAAGCCAAGAAGGGTGGTGGTTGTTGGGAAGAGCCAGGTAAGGGTAGTTCTCTCATTAAGATTTGAAGATGTGCTACTTATCGAAAGGTAGACCTTACAAGTGTCTGCGTTATAGGGAACTTTTCAAGAACTGGTGGAGGTGATCACTGCCCCTTGGGCTAAAAACTACTAATCATGTCTAGAGCTTAGAGTAGTTCTTACTGATGCAACACCATCATAAAGGTCAAGTATAAGGTACAAACCAATGATTACATTATAATTTGGGCCGTTCATCATTCATAACTCTCCATAAAATCTCATGGAGGCCCATAGTCCTAAAATCATAGGAGGATAATTTAGAAGCTTAATTTATGGTCCATTGATGAGTATGTTGGCTATACAAGTCAAGAAGGTAAAAATCTTCATAAATTGCTTGATTTTTAGACCACTCTACTTGGTTTATTTAGCTAATTGAAATTTTATGTATTTGAAATATTTTAATTTTATTTTATTTTTCTTCTTTTTAATCCATTTGTATTAGGGTAAGTCATCAATCTATATAATAGTATTTTATTATCCTTTATTTTTTTTAGTTATTTAGGCTTAGAAAAAGCTTATAAATAAAGCCTTGATTTGTAAATTTTAATTTTATTAAATAAAACTTATTTTTGATATGGAAAAGTTATGTGGAAAGATTTTGTGGTTGCTCTACTTTATGGTAAAGCTTGTTGTTGATCTTTTTGTGCTTTGATGAGACTTTAGTTATTTTTTCTAATCTTTATTCCTCCTCTTTCCCAACATAAATTTTATTTCCTCAACAAAGCCTTGAGCCAAGCTTTGTTTAACCCCACAAAGCATCTAACCTCTTTAAAAATCTCCCAAATATTCCTCCACATATTATATAAATTTTCAAGACGTCAACTCTCTGATAACTCTAAGATACCATAGCTAATAGTCTCAATATAGAGATATAATTTTTTTTTGTGAGCAATAAGAACAAAATATCATAACTCCTTATTAATTAATCTCAAATCTATATTAATATAATAATTATTTTCCTCAAATCTTAAATAATGAATTTGGCATTTCTCACCATTTGTTTCTAGGAGAACCTTTTATTACCGAATAGTTTCAACACAAAATTTAATCAAACCCAAAATATTCATTTTACCACCATGAAAATAATCCTCCCATCATCACCCTAAGGGGACACCAATCAAGTTATTGCTATTAACATAATAATCATATAGATCCTACATCACATCAGCATAAGAGCCAAGAGCTCAAAACAAGTTAAGGTCATGGAGGTTGAAGGCATATGTATCCTATTGTATAAATCATATATTTTTGAACAAGAGTTATTTGTTCAAGACTAGAAGAATTTTATATACTTTGTTACTAAGATTTATTTACCTTCAAGAAATGTTATTATTGTTATCCATAAGTTCTATTTTTTTTTATTTGATAATTTCTTATATTTTAAGTTTTTTTTTTTATATAGTTTTTCTTATTTGATAATTTAATAAATTATTAGATTTCTCTAATGTTGATATTTATTGTTAAGATTGATAAGTTATGGAGGTACGATTGTAGTGTATTTCTAAAATTTGTGTGGAATAGGGGCATAAAATGTGAATCTTTGTTTCGTGTTTCAGTAGTGTGGAAATTTCTTGACGTTTTCTTTGAGAAGTTATTGGGTTTAGCGCCCAATAGGGATCTTGAGTTATTTAGATGTGTTCCTAGGTACTACTCTAATATCCAAGGCTTCATAAAGGATGGTACCTAGGGAGCTTCAAGAGTTCAAGGTATAAATTTAAGGGCTTGACAAAGTTTTTTACCCATCCTATTATGTCTCTGTGGGGTGCACCTACTACAACAACAACAACAACATCAAGCCTTTATCCCACTACGTGGGGTCGGCTACATGAATCCTTTTTCTCCATTGAGTCCTATTAAAAGCCAAATTCTCGTTTAAATCTAATAAAGAAAGGTCATTCCTAATATTTTCTAACCAAGTCTTTTTAGGTCTACCCCTACCTTTCTTAACACAAGTCAAATCTAATACCTCTACTCTCTTAACTGGGTCGTCGGAAGGCCGCCTTTTTATGTGACCAAACCATCTAAGGCGACTCTCTCTAATCTTATCTTCTACTGGAGCTACTCCAACCTTTTCACGTATATGCTCATTTCGTATCCTATCTCTAAGGGTAAAGCCACTCATCCATCTAAGCATCCTCATCTCTGCCACACTTAACTTAGTATTATGCTTCTCTTTTAATGGCCAACATTCGGCACCATAAAGCATTGCAGGCCTCACTACCATCTTATAGAATTTTCCCTTAAGTTTGAGGGGTACATTTCTATCACATAACAAGCCCGATGCATTCCGCCACTTCAACCATCCAACTTGAATTCTGCTGATAATATCCCCATCTATTTCACCATCACTCTGAACAATAGATCCAAGATACCTAAAACGTGTACTCTTATTAATGACTTGATCGCCCAAAAGTCACAATCCCCTCACTAGGACTATTACTGCTAAAATTACACTCCATATATTCCGTTTTAGATCTACTCAAGCGAAAACCTTTAGACTCTAAGGTTGACCTCCATAATTCAAGTTTACCTTCAACTCCCTCTCTAGTCTTATCAACAAGAAGAATATCATCAGCAAAAAGCATACACCAAGGTACATCATCTTGCAAATGTTTAGTGAGAACATCCATGACTAAAGCAAATAGATATGGGCTTAAGGCTGATCCTTGATGTAACCCAACCGAAATAGGGAAATACTTGGTCAAACCACCTTGTGTTTGAACACAAGTAATAGCTCCTGCATACATATCTTTAATGATTTGTATATAAGCATTATTGACTCCTTTCTTATCAAGAACTCTCCATAGCACTTCTCTTGGAACTTTATCATATGCTTTTTCTAAATCAATAAATATCATATGTAGATCCTCCTTATTTCCTCTATATTTTTCCATCAAACCTCTGAATAAATGTATGGCTTCCATAGTCGACCTACCCGGCATAAATCCAAATTGATTTTGAGAAACATTAGTATCACGCCGCAACCTATGCTCTATAACTCGCTCCCATAATTTTAAAGTATGACACATTAACTTAATACCTCTATAATTCGTGCAATCCTGTGCATCGCCTTTATTCTTAAAAATAGGAATTAATACACTCATTCTCCACTCATCTGGCATCTTTTTAGTCTTCAAAATAGTATTAAAAAGTTTAGTAAGCCAAGAAATCCCTTCATCTCCTAAGCATTTCCACACCTCTATTGGAATATCATCAGGTCCAACAGCTTTTCCACCCTTCATTCTATTTAAAGCCTCTCTAACTTCAGTTTTACTAATACGCCGATAAAAACAGAAATCTTTACTTTCATTTAGGGTGCTAAGGTCACTATAGTCAATCTTATTTTCACACTCTTCATTAAAAAGTTTAGCAAAATATCTCATCCACCTTTGTTGAATATCATCTTCTAAGAAAAGTATTTTTTGATCTTCATCCTTAATACACTTCACTTGAACTAAATCCTTACTACTCCTATCTCTTTGTTTGGCTAACTTATACATATATCTTTCTCCCTCCTTAGTATTTAATCTATTATATAAATCGCTAAAAGCTAATGTCTTTGCATCGCATATTGCTTTCTTAGAATCCTTACGAGCCACTTTATATAATTCCCAATTATCAGAATTTTTAAAATTAAACCAATTTTTATAACAAATCTTCTTATTTTTAATCTTTTCTTGCACAATTGGATTCCACCACCAACTATTTTTACTATTAGGAGCTTTTCCCTTAGATACTCCAAGCACATCTTTTGCAATATTCTTAATATCACTAGCCACTTTTTCCCACATAACATTAGCATCCTCATGCACTGACAAAATCTTAAGATCTAAAATCTTACTCACAAAAATATTTTGGTTAATATTCTTTAAATGCCCCCATCTAATCCTCGAAAAATGTTTTACTTTATTTTTTATTTTATGCCCCTTTATCTTAAAGTCCAAAACTAATAATCGATGTTGGGTACATAAACTTTCACTCGGAATAACTTTACAATCTTTGCAATCTAAACGGTTTAATTTTCTAATAAGAAAATAGTCAATCTGGGTTGTACTACATCCATTTTTATAAGTGATGAGATGCTCATTCCTTTTCTTAAATAAGGTATTAGCAATTGAAAAATCATAAGCTAAACAAAAATCTAATATGGTCTTGCCACCTTCATTCGTCGTTCCAAATCCATGGCCACCATGAATGCTTGTAAAATCAACTACCTCTTTACCAACATGTCCATTTAAATCTCCTCCAATAAAAACTCTTTCTTCAAGAGGTATATTTTGTATTAATTCTTCTAAGTCATTCCAAAAATTTAATTTAGAACTTATATCCAAACCTACCTGAGGAGCATAAGCACTTATAATATTAACAATCTTATCCTCAACAACAATCTTTAAAGCTATAATTCTATCACCAATCCTATTAATTTTTATAACATTATCCTTTAAACTCTTATCTATAATGACACCTACACCATTTCTAGTACGACTCCTACCCGAATACCAAAGTTTAAATCCTAAACTATCGATTTCCTTGGCCTTCTCTCCAACCCACTTAGTTTCCTGAATGCATAAAATATTTAATTTCCTATGAATCATAATATCTATTAACTCCATTAATTTTACCTGTAAGGGAACCTATATTCCAAGTTCCTATCCTAATTTTAGTATCATGGACTAGCTTCTTTGCCCACATCCGTCCTTGATGCGGGAACCCTTGCCTATTTAACACTGCACCCGGGCGCCGATGCAGCGGCCCTTGCACACTTGTCACTGTATTCAGGCCATACAGCGCGTCTCTTCCAGGGGACGCCCTAGCATTAACACAATTTCTTAAAGGATTCATGTCATTTTTGTTCGACAAGTTTTACGCCGGCTGTCGACTACCTAACGCAACCCTCCACTTTTCTCATCCAGGACTTGGGACCTGGCAACAGCGCGTCTCTTCCAGGGGGTGCACCTACTCTATTTGTAAAAATGAAGGATGGTACGATGTAGATGTGTATCAATTATTAGGGAAGTGAATAAGGTAAAAAATCATGAACAAATATCTTCTACCATAAATTGATAATCTATTTGATCAGCTTGTGGTAGCTTTTAAGCTTTCTAAGATTGATCTAAGATCTGGTTACTATCAGGTGATGGAGAGAGAGAGAGAGAGAGAGAGAGAGAGAGAGAGAGAGAGAGAGAGAGATGTGATGAATATTACATTTAATATAAGATACAATCATTACAAGTTTTTAGTCTTGCCTTTTAGGGTGACCAATGCACTTAAGATTTTATGGACCTAATGAACATGATATTTATATAATATCTGAATCAATTTGAGATTTCCTTCAAAAATAATATTCTAGTTTACTCATCTTCTAAAAAGGAGCATGCAGCACATTTAATGATTATTCTAGAGACACTTGGACATCATTAGTTATTTACAAAAATTTTTAAGTGTGAATTTTTGCTAAATAGCATCTCATTTTAGAGCATGTGGTGAGTAGTATTAGTATCTCTTTAGATCCCCAAAACTTTTTGGCTATTACTAAGTGGTCGATACCTACTACTATATATAAGGTATGGAGCTTTTTAGGCATAGTTATTTATTATTAAAAGTTTTTGAAAGGATTTTCCAAGATTTCTATACCCCTGACCAGATAGACTCAAAAGTTGGTGGATTTCATATGGATATCTGATTGTGAAGCAAGCTTTTGAGAATTAAATGATTGCTTGACATCTATCTATTTTTTATTGTTCCATAAAATATAGAGGAATTTTAGTATTCAGTAAAACAATTTTGAAAGGACTGAGATGTATTCGAATGTAGCAAGAAATGGTTATAGCATATGCTTCTTGATAGTTGAAGCCACATGAGAGGAATTATTTCATGCAAGTAAGGGTGTAAATAATTTACACGACCCAAAAATCTGGCTTGAACTTGACCCAAATTTTTTGGATTAGGGAATGGGTCGGGTTTTGGTCTTGATTTTTTACCTATTTCAAATTCTGGATATGGTTTGGGTCTGCCCGAATACCCTCTTTTAACCCAATTTTGTCCTGGTTTTTCTGCCAGACCCACCCTCACTGCCCTAGACATCCGCCAGTTTCTCAATGCTAGTCCCTGTGTGCGACGTCCGTAGCCATAGAGCCTGGATCTTCTTCAATCCCTTCATGGATGACATCTATCTTGTAGGTGGAGCCTTCTTCATCTTAATTGGCTCCATCATTTGATTCCTCAAGCACTAAAACAACATATCAACCCAAAGTTCCACAACACACCTGCCCATCACCGACTGATTCCTTGAATATTGATTCAATCCAAAGTTCCTTAAACATTGGTATTCTCTGACATTCCTTCATGAAAGGCCTTCTACTGGATTGGAAGAAATGATGATGACGATAGGTTAACCACTATTTTGTAGATGGATTTGAAGCAAGGACCACGGCGGTATGTAAAATGCCATTTTGTAGTGGGAATGGATGCAACAATAATGATAGGAGGAAAAACAGGATGTTCGCTTCCCCATTCTGCTAGGTGATACGTTGAAGTTTTGTGTCAGGTCGGTCAACTTAGAAACTCGACAGGTTGGGTATGGGTTGCATCTTCTGACCCGTCTATGAAAACATGACAGGTTGTGTATGGTTTTGTGTCAGGTTGTGTCAAACAATACCGGGGTAGTGTTGGGTTCAACCCGAACCCAACCTATAGCCCAATTTTGACACCCCCTAGATGTAAGATTTAGAGATTGATGCTATTATGCTTGCTCTGAAGATTTAGAGGTACTACTTATACAAAGTCAAATATTAAATAGTTATAGATTATCAAAGTTTAAAATACATACTCACTTAGAAGGGTCTGAATTTGAGACAAAGGATGTAGTGGTAGATGCTTTGAGTAGGAAGTCTTCTAAGATGTCAAGTATTTTGCTTACTACTGATGAATATCTACTCTGAGATATGGAAAAGCTATAATTGAAAGTGATAGATCATGTTGATTGGGATTCTAGTTATCAAACTTAGATGATTATTCAGCCATCATTGCAAGAAAAGATTTAGGAAGCTTAGAAGTTAGATGTTCAATATCTGAAGTTGATCGATCAGATCGATCAAATAAAATTTGATAAGAATATAACTATTTGATTATGAAATTATCTTTTATAATAACAGGCTATGTTTGCCAAATTCTAGAGATTTGAGACAAGTAGATCTACATGAGGCATATTATTTAGGTTATACTATTCATCATGAAGCAACAAAACACATAGCAACCTCAAAGGTACATTATAATGGCATAGATTGAAGAAATATATAGCAATTTTTATTGCCAAATATGAATCCTTCCAAGTAGTAAAAGTTGAGCATCAATAATTGGGAGGTCTCTTATAGCTTTTGCTATTTTCAGAGTGGAAATTGAAAGAAGTAACAATGGACTTTACTATGGGATTTCCTCAATCGGGGTAAGGACATGATGCTATTCGGTTGTAGTAGATTGTCTAAAGAGGTCTACACATTTTATTTTGATCTGATAGTCTGATTTAGTGGATAGATAGGTATAGTTGTATGTATGAGAGATAATCTAATTGTATGAAATATTGAAGGTAATATTTTGTTTTATGGAGATGGAAGTTTTACCTTCAGATTATGGAGAAGTATTCAACAAGGTTTGAAAACTGAATTGTACTTCAATATAGCTTTCAATCCATAAATTGATGGACTATATAAAAGAACTATTTAGATATTAGAAGATCTTTTGAGAAAGTTTGCTCTACATTTTGGCAAAAGTTGGGATGATCATATTCCTCTGATTAAATTTTCTTACAAAAATAGATTTTAGTTAAGTATTAGTTTGGCTCCTTACGAATATCGATATGATAGAAAATACAGAACCCCTTTGTCATGGATAGAGGTGGTAAAGAGGAGTTGATTGGGCCAACTTTGGATGATGATACAAAGAAGATACATGTGATCAGAGGTAGATTGAAAGTTGTACAATACCAATAAAAATAGTATTATAATGAAAAAATTGAGCTATGAAATTTTAGGTAGGAGACTTTGTGTATGTGAAAATAAGGCCAAGAAAGTGCATTAATAGGTTTGAAAAAGAAGAAAAGATGAGTTCAAGGAATAGTTTACCATTTAAAATAATTGAAAGAATTGGAAAGTCACCTTATAGGTTACAGTTTCCTAAACACGTCTATTCATAACATATTTCATATGTCATCTCTGAGGAAATATGTATCTAATTCTGATAATAAAGTTTTTGTATAAGAGGTTGAGGTACATCAAAATCTGAGATACAAGGAAGAACTAAAAAGAGTTCTGGGATATGATGTCAGGAGATTGAAAAATAAATAGATCCTAATGGTACAGGTGTAGTAAAAGCATAGGACTAAGAGAGAAGCTACTTGGGAGAAAAAATCTAAGTTGAGGCAGTATACCCTATTTCATTTAACTGGGTTTTAAAATATCAAGGATGACATTTTTCTCATGAGAGGAGAATTTTAAAATATATTGAATTTATGTGCAATAGTACCTATTTTGACCTAATTTAGAAAGTAGATTTTTTTTTTTATTCATGTCTTCTGCTTGTGTTTGTGAGTATTCTGGGTGCTTAAGTTTGTTCGAATATGTAATTAAGTGGGTTCCAATAGTCTATATGGATGTGCATGAAAACTTAACATGTTTTTGTTTGGAGCACTATGACTCTGGGCCAACAAAGATGTGGTGTTGAGCTCTCTAGCCAATTTCTGGAATTTGAAATACCATTACGACATTATGGTTTAGTACTATAGTTTTATGCTCTCTAGTGGAGAACACTATGGCACTGTAAGGTTTAGCAGTATAGCACTAGGTCAAATTTTATAAAAATATCTAAAATGTTTATAAAATTATTTTATGAAAATCTTTTAAAACCATTTAGAGAGAGAGAGGATTTTACTGAGAGAAAGTCCAATTTTGGTGCCTCTCGTCTATTTTCTATTATCAACCTAATTAAGAAATTGTCCAAATTAAGATATATTATATTTCACCTATCTAAGTTTCCAAAAAAGTGAGAATTTGGGATTTTCTTATTTAATTTATAATTTTGTAGAGAAAAAGTAAGAATAATTTTGTACCCGTAAAATTTTCACCACATAACTTTGTACCTATAATACATTAGTTTTGGACATTTAAGGTATTTTTATGAGAAATCTTCACTGGATAAATTAGAAAATGTATGATTTTTGGAAAATTATAAAATAATTTTGGTCCCAAAAAAGATTGTATATATTGTTGATAAAAGCTTCAAAATAATATTTTGAATAATTGCTCATAATCTGGTTATATTTTGAAATTACAAAAATTTTGTTTAGTGTTAAATTCTGAAATCTATTCATTTACATTTATGTTAATGCAATTTAATGTTATAATTGCTATAATCTTCTTGTACAATGTGTGGTTTGGAGGAGATCTATTATGTGAGGGAAGCTTTGGTGCTAAATGCATGGGGAGTCATGAGAGCTTGAAATTATGAATATATGATATGTGATAAGCATTGAGAGTCATAAAAACCTACTTTTTTATATACTAAAATAGTGAGTTATAAGGGTCTATTTTTGATGGGAGGTAAAAGGGCCTGAGTGAAATCTATTATTTTTTTATTTTGAGGTACAAAGTGCTTCTTTATTTACTTATAGTGCATAATTTACTTTATTTATGTTACAATCTGCTCTATTTTATTTATCTATAATTAACATTATGCTCAACACCTTGAACTCTTATAAACTAATTTTAAATTCAGTAAATGTTTAGTGAGCAAAATATTTGAAAATTTAGGTGACTTACAAATCTATGTTTGCTCACATCTATTATGCTTTCTATTTTACCTAGGGGAAGGGGAAGGGGAAGGGGGAATATGCTTGTTGAGTAGCTGAGTATTCAGGTTCTGATCTATGTCTATAGAGGTATTTTCTAATTTATGTACAATCATAAATAGGGTTAGTTTATTTTCTTTCTTTTTGGTTTGTATCTATATACTATAGTGTAAATGTTGCATACATTATATAATGAAAGAAAATAATAAAAAATTATTGGTGAGTTTATTTTCTACTTATCAAATATTAATTTAGAAGCTATGTTATTTTTAAAAAAAAAAAATTGAATGGAAAAATCAGAAAAGAATTCCCTAAAAACTTAGAAATTGGGCTAGACTAACACAATTCAATATGTTATGACCTTTTTATCTGTTGGTCATATCGAGTTGGGTTGTGATAGAGTGTTGCAGTCGGCTGATAAAGTTGGAGGGACCATTGATGGGTGACATTAGCCGAAGGGATCTTTATTTGGGTGATGTTGATCTAAGGGACCATAGTCCGACGATGGTGGTTGAAGGAACAATAGTTAGGTGATGGGGGTCGAATGGACCCTATTCCAATGACAGAGGTCTGGTGGATCATAATTGAGTGATAGTGGTTGGTGGGATTGTAGTCGAACAATAGAGGTCGAAGGGATCATAGTGGGGTGGGGAGGTATAAAGGACCATAATTGGGAGATGGAGGTGAGTGAGACCATTGTCATGTGGTAAAGGTTAGAAAACCCATAGTTAGATGATTTTTTTCGTAGGTCTATAGTAAGGAAAATGAGGTAGCGATTGGATCTGGATTCTCACTTTGTGCTGATAGTCCAGACGATTCATCTTGTTCGTATCAGGATGAAGTTCTCTGGACACATGACATGAACTATTCATCCAGACGAACACTCATCTTCATCCCAGGACGATGTCCTCTGTTCCTTGAAAATTTGGGACCATCCTGCAGTTTTGTCCGAACGAACCCTTGATATAACTATTCGTCCCAGGACAAACTTAGTTCGTATAGAACGATAATCAGGTACAAAGTCAGTTTGTACCAATATACATTGGGTTCGTATGCAATTGTTTTTACACTATTCGTACAGGATGATCTGAAGATCGTCCGGGACGATCGATTGTGTACAGACTTGAAAGTCAGCAATTTTTGGATGGTTTTTTGTATCCTTCCTATATAAGGTCCACTTAAAACAGTCTTGTAATCTTTTTGCCTACTAATCTTTGTGTAAACTGAAGGGAGAGTGAAGGAGAGAGTGTGAGAGAGTGTTTGAAGGAGGATTCTTACTACTGGAGCGTGAAGGATTCACTTGGTACTTAAAGGTAAGAATCTCCAATTGTGATTTTTGATTACTTCACTTTTTTCTCTTGTCCTTCTAGATTTCTCGTGAGAACATATGTCAAGAAGATCCGGTTCCCTACCGACACTTATGGAGTGTGAAAGGATGAAGGGTTCTCTGCCTATACTTTGAAAGTGTGAACAACCGAAGGGTTCTTTGCCCACACTTGGAGAGTGTAAAAGGATTGATGGTTCTCTGCCCACACTTGGAGAGTGCGAAAGGACGGGTGGTTCTCTGCCAACACTTGGAGAGTGTAAAAGGACGACGGTTCTCTACCGCACCGGGTAGTGGTGGAAGAGAGTTTATGTAAAGGCTTCTCCGCCTTGCTGTGGGTGTAAAAGGAGAGTCACTAATGGTATTAGTGACATACTCGGAGGGTGCCTTCGGGGATTGGATGTAGGTCGTGTTTGACCGAACCACTATAAATCTTGTATCTTTTTATTTTCCACTGCTTTGCTTTTTTACTTTACTGTATTGTTTAATTTGTGATTTAAAAACTTTTTCTATAAAAAATTCACTAAAGTTATTATCGGTTTAAATTTCAAAAGAGGGATAATTTTTAATTACCAATTCACCCCCCCCCCCCTCTCGGTTAGCCGCTGGGATATAAGCTTAGGTCTAACAACCTAATTCATATTGAACAAGTTACAACATAATGGTATTCTTATGTATGTAGTTTAGTGATTGACTTCAGAAGGACCATAATCAGGTGATACAAGAGAATGGGATCTTAGCTGGGCGAGCTTGGCAAGAGGGACAATAGTTAAATAATGAAAACTGGAAGGATCATAGTCAGGCAAAGAAGTTTATAGAGACTATAGTTAGGCGATGGTGGTTGGAGAGATTCTAATTGAGTGATGATGGTTAAAGAGACCGGTGATAGTTTTTCTAGGGACTATAATCATGTGATAGAAAATGAAGGGACAATAGACAGGTGATGAAGGTTGAATGGACCATATTCAAGCGATGGTGGTAAAAAAATATTATAGTCATACGATGATGGTTAGAATTACCACAGTCATGCATTGGTTTCCCTATGTTTGTTATTGAGCGGATAAGGTTAAAGGCTCCAAAATAGAATGAAAAAAGCTGATGGGGCCGTAGTCGGGCAATAGTGGCCGAAGGGACCATAGTTGAGTGAAAGAGGTCGTAGGGACCGCAGTAAGGAGATAGAGATTATGGAGACCCTAACTGGGAAATAAATTTTAGAGGGGCCATAGTCAAGTGATTGAGATTCGTTAGACCATAATTAGATGTTCATGGAAAAGGACCATAGTCAGGCTATAATGGCCAAAAGAAACATAGTCATTTTACTAAATCCCATGGTATTATAGTCAGGCGATAATGGATGTGACTAAAATTAATGATGATGGCTGGAAGGACAGTAGTTAGACAACTGAGGCTAAGGAGGTTATTATCGGGTGACATTGGTCGAAGGGACTCTAGTTGGATAATGATGGTTGAAGGAACCGTAGTAAAACAATGGTGGTCGAAGAGACGATAGTCAGACGATGGTGTTCAAAGGGATCGTTATGGGGAGACGACGATCGAAAGGATGATAGTCGGGCAATGGTAATCAAAGGAACCGTAGTTAGGTGATGGAGATTAGAGAGATAGTAGTCGGGTGATAATGGTTGAATAAGTCTTCTTTGGGTGACGATGGCTAAAATAACTATAGTCGTGTGATAGTGGTCATAGGTTATAGTCTAGTGATTATGGTTAAAGGGCAATAGTCTAATGACAAAAGTTGATGGGATCATAGTCGGGCAATAGTGATTTGAGGGATCATAGTTGGGCGACGATGATTGTAAGGACCATAGTTGAATGAAGGAGGAAAGACAGACTGTAGTATAAAGATGAAGCTTAAGAAGACCTTAGATGATGGTGGTTTGAGGAACCATAGTGAGAGTGATAGAGGCCGATGGGATTATAGTTAGGTGACAAAGGTTGGTGGGACCATAGTCAGGAGATGGAGGTTGGAGGGGCTGTAGTTGGATGACTGAGGTTGGAGGGATAGTAGTCAGGCAACAGAGGTCGATGAGATCATAGTCGAGTGACAGAGGTCAAATGGATAGTAGCCGAATGATGGAGGTCAAAGGTACTCTAGATGAGAGATAGAGGTTAGAGGGACCATAGTCATGTGATGGAGGTCTATGAGATCGTAGTTGGACGAAGGAGGTCAAAGGAATCATAGTCGGGAAGTGGTGGTCATATGAGACCTTAGCTTCATAATGATGGCCGGAGGGACAATACTCATATGACAATGGATGTAAGGACTGTGGTTGAGCAATGATGGTCCTAGGTCCATAGTCGCATGACTGATGTCGGAGGGGCTGCTATTAGGTGATGCAGGTCTATAAAATCATGGTCGAGTGGCGGTAGTCTGAGGCACCATAATCAGGTGATAATGGCTAGAAGGACCTTAGTTGGGCGATGATGGTAATAAGGTCTATAGTTTGACAATTAAGGTCAGAGGGATCATAATAGGGCAATAGTGGTCAGGTGGGACAGTAGTTTGGCGAAGATGGTTTGTGGATCATAGTTGACGATGCGACGGATGTTTGACGGCAAAAATCAGTGAATTTATAGCAACAATGGTTGGTTTGCGAATATAAGGCAGTGGCAGCCTGGAAGAGTTTTAACGTCGGTAGTGGCAGTTGGGCAAAATTCGAACAGTGGAGGTCGAGTGAAGACTCGGCGGCAGTGGTCGGGCAACGACGTCAGGATTGAGATCTAGTGATGATGACTAGGTGGATGTCAGGTGGTGAGGAGTAAATGTCCGATAGTGGCGGCCGAATAATGAGGGTTAGCCAATGGTGTGCTCAAATGGAGCTCCAAAATTCTTCACGTCTCAAAACTCTCTTGAGTCTCTAGCCCAAGGTCCCAACCACATCCCTTTCTTGCAGAGAGTTAGGGTCTATTTATAACCTTTTTTAGAGTGACATGCCCCCATAAATATTGAAAGAATCTATAGAAAATATAGAGCGCTCCATCGGACGACCTGCACTGATCCCCTTAATAAAAAACTGTTGTTTAGCATTTAAGTGTCCTAATTATATCAAAATTGAGAAATCTTAGGCTCGTTACATTTGTCTCGTCAAGCCGCTCAACTAGGCTATGCATGCCGTATTTGGAGATCATTTGGTCATCCACTTAATGTCCTAAAACTTTCAATTATGCTTATATCATTTTATTTGGGCCCATTTGGGTTCAAATAAAACCAATTTAATGTTGTTGGGTTTGTCTCCCCAATGCATTCAGTTTGACTATAATTTGCTGAATTTGAAGTTCATAAGATCAAAAAATTTCAAAGTTTTTTTTTTTTTAATATGCCTTGAGATTCATACATGATTAAGACAATTTTTGACTCCGTATCATGGTCCATCAGGACTCGGATCAACGCTACATTCGTCTCATCGAACGATTCGTTTCGACTATAAATTTACTAGAAATGAAGTTCGGAAGGTATCAAATCTGAGTTATAAAGTTCTTAGGCAAAATTTTGGGAAGGAGCTTGTAACAATTGTAATTTAGGAGAAGAAGCTTGAATGGAAAAGAATTTAAGACGCGGCGTATACGCTGCAGTATTTGGCGTATTAACAGAATGCGCTTAATTATTTAGCGCATTCTTAGAATGCGCGTGATTGCATGGCGCATTCTGAACAATGCGCGGTTTAGGTTAGCGTATTTTTCTAATGTCCGAAGATTGCGCCTAATGTTTCGGCGTATTCAAGCCATACACGATTTTATGGATTCAGTGCAATGGCAGGTGGAAATATTGCCTCAAATTCGATGCATTTTTGATGGATTTACTGTTCTCGGAATCAGAGCATTGAATGAGTCAGAATTTTTTTTTTGTTTGTGGCATTAGGTGGAAGTTAAAGACGATCTTGTAAATGGTTGCCGTATCCCCACCAATTTTTACGTTTGAGGTATGAGGGTGGGAATGATAATATTGTTGGATTAGAGTAGTTGTATTATGTTTAAGAAATGTAAAATAAAGATACAATGATTAAAACCAAAATTTTTTGTATTGAATTAAGAAAGTTGAGTAGTATTTGTTAATGAATTATATATATTTTATTAGATTAAAAAACAAAATTTAAATAATTTTTAATCTTATTAAAAAAATTTAATTGTGGTATTAAATTATATTTAAAAGCTTAAAATAAATTTAAAGTAAAAAATAAATTTTTTATGAAAAATGCTAATTAATAAAATAAATTAATTTTTAGGAAAAGTATTAGAATTTTTAAAAATAAGTATTAAATAATAAGTTAATGTATATTTTGGATAAAAGCTGAGCATATTCTCTACTCTTTTTCGACACTGTTATTTCGGATTGTGCAGTACTTAGCAAAATAACTAATGCCATGTAAAAGCAAAAAAACTTAAAATTTGGAATAGAAATAGTGCGGAAAGTAATCAGCACAAGTTCATGTTAATACATACGACAATGATTTGAAAGAAACATAAAAAAAACTATTATTACATGTGGTTCTGTACTATGCGCATATGCGCTTGAAGTTGGGTTAAAGTTGGACAACATAAGAATTTTTCTGTGAACTGCTTTTGGATGTAGTGCCAATCTTTTATATTTAAGAACTCCTTCTTTTTACCATCTATAATATTCAGCTCTTGATATTTTTCTGATAGAAATGCATCTTGTTAAGTATGCCACCTTTTATAAAGAATATAATGTTGCACATCAGTTATTGGATTCTCAACACTGACCACAACAGAACCATCTTTTTTCCGTGCGATTTCACCAATTCTTGTCCTAAGAATATTTATAGGAGCAAAATGACCATTATGATCCTTAAACCTTTGTTGTACAAATTTCCAACCCATATCAGTAATAGTTTCTCCATCCACATACATGGGGTAATGACTTTTAATAACTTCATGATACGCATCCCATAAACTGTCATCTTCATACCAAGACCATTCATGTAGACAACATCAAAAAATTTCACTTGATCTTGATTTCTCCTCCAAGTATTCATCCATGGGATACGACATAGATTATGTCAATCGAATAGTACCATCATAGATCAACTTCTTTCTTGGAATAATATGTAGGAAATCTCTTGATGGCGAGCGCTTAATTGATGAGGTACTTGATGATGAAGACATTAAGTGTTTAATTTTTAGCAAATGCAATATGAGTTATCATTATAAAAATAATAATACATAAAATTTAAAAGAAATGATTTGAGAAGTAGACTAACATTAAAAAAAATTAGAATTTGACTAACAATTAGATACAAAAATATTAAGCATCAACATTACAAGAGGAATTAAATTTTAAATTTCTAACGAAAGAACAACATAAAGAACTTTTTTGAAGTTACTGATTCATATTGTTAAGTAAATATCGTAGACGATTTTGGATCTGTGTTTGTGTAGGACAAAATTTGAAGTTGATCTGAAATTGATGTTGTATTTGCTGCCAATCATCTCCATTAAGAAATTCCTTTGCTTTAGCATGTTTAGACCTTCGCAACAACTGTTTATAAGAATCTAACATGTGCTTATCATGTTTAGCCGTCCAGTTGGAGTATAAAATACAATTATCTATATCCATCATGGACCTTCCCAAACCCGGTTCAATGTCACCATTTTTAGCACGACAAAGTTCTAGAATTCGACCTTTCAGGAAATCTTTTACCACAAGGTGTTGCTTAAAATCAGTAAAGCCTTCTTGTATACATTTTCAGCCTAACTCTCGACGTGCAGTGTTACCTCTATATTCCTTCTCTTTCATCGTATCATCGTGTAAGTGCCACAGTAAGAAATCTTCATCTTCATCCCAAGTATGTATAACACACCTAAATAGTTCATTTGATGATACCCTGGCTTCAAGGTCCTCATCGGTAGGATAAGATAAGCTTTCACGCACCCGGATAGTACCCTCTGTAATCCATTGTTTGATTTCGACACTGCTGCTATCATCCAAACTTTCATTTCTTGTTAATTTTGCTTCTACGAAATCATTTGTAGTATTAGTCAAACTTTCATGTAAACGGGTACTTCCTTCTTCTTTCATGTGACCAAGCGTTGTCCTATGTTGCATGGAGGTAAAAATGAGGTGAAATTAGTTAAGAGAATGTGAAACCCTATGTTTAAAAATATAATTTGGATAGTGAATTCTAGTAAGAATTACTTAGTGAAATAAAAAATAATTGAAGTCAAAAAAGAAATTTACCTTGATTAATAACCATAAAGAAGAGTGCATACAAACATTAACATTTACACTCACACACAAATAAAGAAGGCAGCATAAATAAGAGAAAATATTATTACAGATTATCTAACGATGACGCCGGAGAGCCCTACTACCAGGAGTATACCTATCTGGGGCCCTTCTTCTTCGTCGTTGTAGCTGTTGCTCTTCCTCAATAAAATCCTCTTCTTGTTCTTGCAATTCTGGTTGACGTTGTGCGGCAACATGGTATTGTTGTGAAGTTTCTCCTCCCATTAATAGTATATCTTACTGTGTGGGGGAGGACGGTAACCCTACATTTGACATCCACTCTGGGACTGTAACTGGAAAAAATGATTGCGTTGTGGGATGCTGAGATGGTGTACCGTAATATATTTCATGTGCAGCACTTTCTTGCCTTGGAAATGTGCTCCATTATTGTGTTGATGGCCCTGCCCCAGTCATATCATAGGAGGATGATGGAATATGCATTGAATGTCTAGATGGTTCACGCTCCGTATTTTGGCGTCGATGACTTCTCATGGATCCAGAAGGAGCATCAGAGGTTGACCGTCTTGCTTCTTCAGCCCTTCCTTGACTCTGTTCTTCTATTGTGGTGTCAAAAGTTGTGTAGTCGATATAAACTGAACATTGCACTCTAGACGATAATTCAGCAACCTGGTCAACTGCTAATTACAATGAACTTGCATTTTGTCCTTGACCTCCAACCAATGGCTCTAGAATTGTAGTTGAATGGATGTAGTAGTCAGCCTACAAGATGCGATATGTTTGTTAAATTATCCTCTTGAAAGGAAATTTTAAAAAGTATTATTAAATTAACTTACGTACCACTAATCGTTCTCCTGGAGATCGAGGGAAGAAAGTCTCGGGTGGATCCGTCTGTGGCTGCAACAGATAAATCGATGCCCAAGATCTATACCACCGTAGGTAAGTGCCTAACTCCTGGTTATCTGTGCCTTCTGGTGGAGTTATTGGTACAACATATGCTCGCCTTTCTTCCCATATCTCTAGGTAATCCCTATACTGAATTGTCCAATCTAAATCAGCTCGACCTCTTCCATAAATCCTTCTAAAATTTGGTTCCATCGGTGGAATATCCGTTAATTGTACTCCTCCGAATTGCCTCATAACACGGTCAGGTAGATGTCACTCAGTACGCTTCCAGCTAATAAGGGGTACTCGAGCTCGCCATATGTCTCTCCCCTCCAAACATTGGCTAGGCAAAGCTAAAAGGATCTCATCCGTGTAAGGAGTCATGGCAACCTAGTATCAAATAAGTTATAGATAATAAATTATTATTGATATGTAAAGAATAACTGGGGTAGTTATTGTAAAAATTTGTTTTACTTGACTAAGACATAAACCGTCGAATTCGTCACGATATGTCATCGTGTTTCCGGAAGGTAGCTCTCGTAATCGATCTTCAGCCCATCTATACTTAACATAAAAGATAATTGAAATTAAGCATTTAAGTGTAATTAAATATACTAAATTGTAATGCATACCTACACGCCAATGGTCTTCCATCGAAATCATGTATTTGTGGTACACGTAGTGTGGGTCTACCTATATATAATCGCTCCCAAGACCAAACTTGTAGCAATGCCACACATCCAGCAATATAAGTTCGTGTGGGCCTAGTAGCATGGTACAACTCTCTGTATAGATGCACAAGTACAGCGCTACCAATAGACATTCGGCCAAAGCTTTCAACATCCAACAATAAGGGTAACCACTGCAATGACACATGTGATCGTGATGTGTCGGGTAACAAGAAGCATCCAATCATGAACAGAATATAGGCCCGAATATGATGAAGAAATGGACCATGACCTAAGTCGTCGTATGATTCTCGATAGAATGTCCAACAGAGCCAACGCAAAGGAAGCATTGAATCTAACTGTGCACTGCCCATCCTGAAGGTGGCTGTGTCTTCTTCATCACCTGGTGCATGGTACATAGTATCCCTGCCTGGATGTGTTCTTAGCAGTTCATCACAGCATTCTGGCCAGGATTCCCAACGACGACCAATACCCACCACATTTGGGCCCACAACAGCTGGGCCATCAATTCTCAAGCCAAGTATAACCTGGACATCTTGGAGCGTTATTGTCATCTCCCCAACCGTAAAATGAAAGCTGTTCGTTAGTGGACACCATCGCTCTACAAGTGCTGTTATGAGGTTATGATCCAAACAAATGAATTGTAGGTGTCGAATGTTATGCAGCCCAAGATTTCTTAGGACATAAATCATTCGGGGGCACTCCACAGGCCACTCACGTGCGGTCCGTAAATGGGTTGAAGGAACTAGCGGAGACGCCTATTTTCAATGAGAAAATAAGAGTCAGTCTAAAAATAACTTAATATGTTACTAGGTAAGAAATGTAATTAATGCAACTGCTAGGTCACCTGATCAGGGTCATGAGCCCTATGTGATGCGCCTATTGAAGCAATGCTAATTTCTCGAATTGACTCCTCCACACGCTATTCATGTCTGGTACGACGCCCACCACGTCGTTGCCTTGATCTATCAGCCATTAACTATATTTGCGTAACCAATATATTTTTAATACAACATGATATAGAGTCGTGGACAGATTCAATGCAGTAAATAATTTTTTATTAGGGCTTCAAAGGTAAATAGGTCAGAACATGAACATTTGTAACTAGCTTTCCATAAATTAAGACATCATACATCATTGTTCTTAAAATAAACTAGCATACATGTTATAACACGTAGGTGCCTCAAGACAATCGAATCTCTTCTTGATGTGGAACACAATCCTTGGACGTAGCTTTGAGATTGCATCCCTCGATCTACCGACGATATCTTTAAATCATTATGAAACAATTAATCAGTAAAATCAATTTAGGAATCAAACCAACCAAATAACATATTATAGTAAAATAAATATTATTTAAATATGTTCTGTACCTCGATGATCCTGGATTATTTGGGCATGTTGCTCTATTATGACCATTTTGCTTGCAATGTCCGCACCTCTTATTTGATGTTGAATTAGCCTCATCCATTGTGTTACGAAATCTATTGGTCCTCAGTCTACCTGCACGCCTTCTGAAAGCCGGTGCAAGTAAAGGCATTATTCCCTGAACTTCGCTGAAGTTCGGCCAAACTTCCTTCGGTGGAAGAACATGAAAAAGGCCGGAGTACGTTTCCCTATAGGAGTTGAGTGTGAAGTACTGTGATACGAACGGATTATGATTCCATCGCCTATATCCGGCGACTGCTATGACATGAACGCACGGCACATGATAGAGTTGTGGTCTCTTACATGTGCAGGTACAATTTTCAAGTGATGGAATCTCAACTCTATGTGGGCGACATGACAAATCCACAACTTCAAATTCACCTCTATTAATAGTTATGGGTTGTGGGCATCTTCTAGCCTCACGTTCAATTCGCTGTAACGTAGCCATCGTACGTGGAACAAATTCAGATTCCCCAGACATAAGCCACTTCTCAACGTCTATAGAACGCCTAACAAATAAAGACACAAGGTTATAGTATATGGACATTACCAGACCTTGAATTGGAAGTCCACGAGCACATTTATGAACTCCATTAAAACATTCTGATGCATTGGTTGTCATGATGCTGCATCGACATCCATTGTCAAATAGTAATGACAACTTACTAACATCACGTTCTATTAACCAGTCATATGCCTCTTACTTCACATTTTTAATGTGGTTCATCATGCGAGTGAAGTTCACGATATCATCAGTACTACCAGCTAAGTACATGTTAATGCAAAGGCCTTCAACATCAGGAATTGCTTTACGACGTAAAAATTTTTTGTAGTTCTCACGCAGATGACGGAGGCAGTGTCTATGAACGGCGTTAGGAAAAATTTCTCGGCAGCCTCTCACCAAACCAGGATGCTTATCAGATATTATACATAAATATTGATGGAGTTTAACTACTTCAACCAAGTCATGTAAGTTCTTAAGGAACCAAACCCATGATTCATTGCTCTCGGATTCAACAACTGCATAGGCCAACAGAAATAATCCACCGTTTGCATCAATTCCCACAGCCACAAGAAGTGTGCCACGATACTTCCCTAGTAGGAAAGTTTCATCAAGGCTTAGGACTGGCCGACAATGTTGCCACCCAAAAATTGAGGGGCCAAATGCCCAAAATAAAGCCTTAAATCGTGATCCTTCAACCATTTCAACCGTATAGCTTCCATAAAACGTTGAAGGGAACGATATGATTTCTCATACGAACCAAATATTGATTCGATAGCTTTCCTACGTGCATCCCATGCCTTCATGTATGAAATCTTCATTTCAAACTTCGACTCTATTCTTGCAATAACCTCCTTCGGCTTCATATCGAGCTGTTGTTTTATAATAGGCATGATATGCCTACATATAAATTTTGATGTGCAATTAT
This sequence comes from Dendrobium officinale, assembly GCA_019514585.1. Classification (NCBI taxonomy): domain Eukaryota; kingdom Viridiplantae; phylum Streptophyta; class Magnoliopsida; order Asparagales; family Orchidaceae; genus Dendrobium; species Dendrobium officinale. The sequence goes on from CM033687.1 coordinate 64,786,585, forward strand.
GATGCCCACCAAGCATAATAGGCTGAGTGCAACTATGTGGAGGACCCACAGATGAGACTTTCCAAAGGCCACCAAGTCTTTTACTTCGTGATGCATGTAAACGCCAAGAACATGCCCTATGCACATTGTTATATTGACTACATAAAATAGTGAGATGACTTTTGTTGGAAGTCGAATTTATGTACTCAACATTTTGTGAAATGGACCAACCATTAATTGCAGCCTGTAAATCTTCTTTGTTATGAAATATTTGACCTTCATAAATTTCAGAAGGAATGCCTGCTTCGTTTGAGCTGACAATATTGGGGACAGGAGGATCACACTGATCATTACGATCTCATTGTTCGGATGTTTCAATAGTTTCCTTGTAGTTGTTGTCTGCCTCCATTGATTCTACTCCAGCTACATTTCGTCTTGCATGATCTTCAATGAGCTCAACGCCAATATTTTCATCATTCGAATTATTATTCAATGATCCATATAAATTTGTTTCTGGTTCACTACATCCATCTCCTGAATCAGTACTACCACTATCCATGGTTTCGTATGAACCTACATCATTATCATCCATCTTACCTCCGTCTAACCAAACATTTTCAGTTGGTTCTGACTGAGGCACGTGCGACGATGATACTAGGTTTTCTTCAATTGTACTATTACTTTGTCTAACCATAATTGGACGTTCGGTTACACTACGAGGTCGACGAAATTATTTTGGCATGAAATTAGGTTGCTCCAACAAACTGAGTTGGCCTTGAAAATTATTTTGCATATCTAATGCAGTTACTTCTCTCTCGTACCATAGGTTTTGACTAGTAAAGGAAAATATTTAGTTATGCTTCAATATGGCTAAAACGGAATTCAAAAATCAATTAGTAACATAATAAAGTTCAATAAACTTACGTTTGTACCGCCGTTGACGGACCAGCAACATCGCCATAATTTATTTGTTCGGCTTCGACGTACACAATGACAGGATCAATTCTAGCCTCCAATAACATAAACTCACATACATCATCATCAGTGACATGTGTAGCACAGTAGCCACCATTACTACGAAGGCGACATGTTAGGCTGACAGTATTTGTTGTAGGATTTATCCTAAGTGCACCCATTATTCTCTCTTTTAGCATAGTAAGTGATATGTCATAATCAACAATGATTGGCCGATTTTGCCCACCAATATATGTGGCTGTGAACTCATCCCCGATACGCAGCTCTCCACCAAAAAATAACAGCAAGCGTGACATGCTATCCTAAATTAAAGATAGAGGAGGGTTAATTAATAGAATTTCATGTTTTTTTAAACATCTTCACTTATCATAGTGCACATAATGTACGTAACAAAAAGTGTTTTAACGCGTCAGAATACACTTTTCATCTCATTTCTTAAGCAATGAACGTAATTAAATTTTTTCAGAAGATTGATCTCTTGCACATATGAAATAAAATCTCTCCTAAATATATCATGATTTCTTCTCCACACCTCTCTAGTTTTTTGTTTCTTATTAATTAAACCTATTCTTTTAAATTTTTTTTTCAAAACTCTAATGAAATATCAAAATCCACATCTGCTATAAATTTTTTTTTAAAAAATAAGTGGTCTACATGTATACTTTCCATAATTTCCTTTTTTTTTTGTATATTCGAGTTTACATTTCTTTTCAATAATGAATCATATACATTTTCTCTTAAAATTAATATTGCTTTAGTGGTTTTATAATTCACAAGCACTACAAATGATCAATTTTATTTTTCTAAGAATTATATAAAATAATATTTTTAATTAACATTTAATATAACAGTTTTTATTTTAAAAAATCAAACCTATTAACTAAGGTTACTGTGGGGCGGATGGCAACATCTTTGGATTGGTGGGAACCTAAATGGTTGTAGGCAATGGTGATAGTTGAATTTTAAAAGCACTCAAAAGACTTAAAAATTTTCCCAAAAATCAAAAATATACTTAAAAGTTATTTTGAGTGTTTTTTCAATGAACTTTATTTATTTCTAAAAATAAGAAATATTAAATTAGTCACAAAACAATAATGTTTAAAAAATGCAATAGGAAAAACAATCTAAACTTTAGGGTCTACATTATACTTGTGTTGTTTTTAAAATTAAAAACATTAATTATTTGAAAAAAAATTAACTGATACATGTTAGTTTGAAGTCGGATTTTAGTACGCAACATTTAAATTATCTTCTCTTCTCAACTCTCCTTAGCAGTCAAAGTTACATCAAGCAGCTACGCAAATTCGTTCATGCTAACCTAAATCTTTTACAAAAATTAACCTGATTCTTTTCACTAATACATATCTCATACAAATTTCCAATAAAATCTGAATGAAAAAATAGATCTCTTGATATATCCACCAATAAAAATCTCTTTTTATTTTAGAAAAATTTTGGAATACGATTCTGGAACATAAACTTTTTTGCTAAGGAAAAATCCTTAGCAAGGCAAGCTTAGTTTCTTTTTAAAATTTTTAGCAGACAAGCTTAGTTTATTTAGAATTAAAAAAAAAAATAAAGCAAACAATTTATTTAGAATATCCTTAGCAGTCAAGGTTAGTTTTTTTTTTTTAATTTTTGGAAAAATTTATAAAGCCTGGAACTAACATTTTATTTCTTCATATCAAGTAATTATCTAACGGATAAGTACACTGTATAAAATTATATACTTTTAAATTAATATTATTAATAGACTCTAGCAAGGCAAACACATGGATTTGCAATATGATAAATAAGCTCTCCGGTCAAACATGAAATTATAAATAAATTCAAATATAACCATGACGAAAAAATAAAAATATTGTTTCCAATAAAAACTCTACACTCAAACATTAACACCTTCTACTAATAAGATTAAACATCCTAAGAAATAAATAACAAACAAATTATAAAATTAAGCAAACAAGAGTTCTTCATTGCAAATACATCAAGAAAAATTAATCATACATTTCACTTTGTGGCAGCTCACATATAAATGCATTAAAAACTAAGAACAAAAAAAAATTCAAAAAAAAAAAAACCAAACTAAGGAAAAAAAAATTACCTAACTCTCTGAAGCTAACGAAGTGGGCAGTGCGACCTGAGAGCTGATGCAATTTCGCTCTTCACCACAGCCCCATTTTTATAGGCACTCGACATACCTCCCAACGCCTTTTCATTACTTCGCTTCGCTGAATGCCACCAGTCCAGCGCAAATTGGCCGCAATTTGCAGATCTGGTCGGCGATAACGCCAAAGGAGATAATGATCCACAGCTGGAACACGTCAGAAAGCAGGAAATGCGCCTAATGAATAAGCGCATTCTGAAGAATGCGCTGAACATTTAAGCGCATTCTCAATAATGCGCTATATTGCTCAGCGTATTCTTTAAATGCGCGTTTAAATTAAGCGTATTCTACAATGCGCGGTTCTTCACAGCGTAATTGCTATTTAAATTTTTTCCCAATTATGCTTCTTCCCCTAATATCGTCACATACCGTACTTCTTCCTAAAATTTTGCCAAGTTCTTATTCTAAATACTTCGAATGGATTATCTCTCTACCACACACCAAATTCACAAATTTATCTTATGGCTAAGGTAATCGAAGACGTCAAATGATCAATTGTGTAGGGGCCACTGATTGATGGATAATGTTAATTTCATCCATGCGGGATTTTTTATAAACAAAAAAAAATAATTAGCTTAACGAAATCACTGCAGGTGGAAACGACCGGCGAGCGATGCACCTATTATTAATTACCGTACTCAGAACAGTTCACGCCGGACGAGAAAGGCTGTAGGTCCCACTTTTTGTAACCAAGCCAACCGGTAAACGAGCCAGCAAACCTGTCCCATGCTTTCATGTAGCCTCCATGTGCAGCCGGATTTTTTAGTGAAAGTCAGCACTTTATAAAGCTATATTCTTTATGCCAAAACGAAGTATAAAGATACATTTGGCCGACATTATTATTATTATTAGTATTATTATTTAATAAAAAATACTAATGTATTAAGTTTAATATATATTTTCTTTGTAAATAAATAATTGGTGGAGCTTGAAGCGAAAGTGATTTCAATATTATCACAGCCCTTCATCTTAATTATCATGTTCTTAAGATCATGTACCTTTAGGGGTGTCAAAACCGGGTTTTGGGTCGGGTTCGGGTCAAATCCGAACTTACCGGGGTTCAAACGGGTCAACCCTAACCCAACCCGAATATGTAAATGGGTCGAAAAGTCTGACCCGGACCCGACCCGGATTTGGGTTCTGCCGATGCCGGAACGTCGGAACGGCGGCGGGCGGACGGCGGGAGAGGGGGCGGACGCGGCATGCGCGGGTGGGGGCAGCGGGTAGCAGGGCACGCGGGGTAGCGAGGGACGTGGGGTAGCGGGGGCGGGACGCGGGCAGCGCGGCCGCGGGCAGCGGGCGAGAATCCAAAAATTTTAAATTAAACAGGTTTTCGGGCCCGACCTGTTTTTTCAAACGGGTCGAATACGGGAACCCGAACCTGACCCGTTTTGAAATCGGGTTGGGTCCAACTTGGATTTTTCGGGTCGGGTCCGGATCTGATTTTCGTGTCGTGTCAAATATTAACACCCCTGGCTTTGATAGACTCTCTCTCTCTCTCTCTCTCTCTCTATTGATAAAATGTTCATATTTTCTTTGTTCATTGTTAACTAGACCTAAATTGCAAGAAGGTATTCAAATTTAATCTATAAATGATTCATGAATGTAATGCCTAGATTTTAGCATCAAATGAGGAGTGTATGTGTTGTAAGTAGGTGTCAAAATTAAAAGCTTAAGTAACCTCCTTAAACTAGGGCAACCTACGTCACTTCACTTCATTAATTTGACCATTAACTTTTTTAGAAAACTAGCGAATTCTTCACGTTTTGGTGGACTGTTAAAAACATGTACACAAAATGAAGCAGCATCTTCTTATCATGTATCTTACCCTTTTTCTCTCACCCACTGGCTCCTTTGCTGATAGAATGAGGCAGATTCTTCTGTTTTATAAACTTTGTTATTTGTAATGGAACCCTCTATAATACTCATTATTTTGAAACTTGGCTAATTAGCCTGAATTTAGTATGCATGCTGGCCTATTTTAATTTTATTTTAAAATTTTAAATTATTTAAGGTTAAATTTAAATCCAAATAAATTTAGAAATGAAGTGAAGAGAAAGGAAATAAAAGAGGTCAAAAGGTCTAGAGAGCACTGCGGTGTTGATAGCGGCAGCGTGAAAACATAAAAAAATGTATTATACAAATTACACTTATTTTTATAAAAATACTAGCTAAATCTATCTTTCTGTTCAAGAAAGAAATAAAATACTCCATAATTGAAGGAGCACTACTGTTGACCTCGAATTTATCAAACCCTTGGGTTCCATGGGTACAGTGGCGGAGCCAGGAAATTTATCAAGGGGGGCCCTCTATAATATTCATTATTTTGAAACTTGGCTAATTAGCCTGAATTTAGTATGCATGCTGGCCTATTTTAATTTTATTTTAAAATTTTAAATTATTTAAGGTCAAGTTTAAATCCAAATAAATTTAGAAATGAAATGGAGAGAAAGGAAATAAAAGAAGTCAATTGCCCTTGAGTGCGCTGCAATGTTAATAGTGGCAGCGTGATAACATTAAAAATGTATTATACAAATTACACTTATTTTTTATAAAAATACTAGCTAAATCTATCTTTCTGTTCAAGAAAGAAATAAAATACTCCATAATTGAAGGAACACTACTGTTGACCTCGAATTTATCAAACCCTTGGGTTCCATGGGTAAGACCATGGTCATTGAGCTCAGAATCATGTATTGGGTCAGCCGGGTTGACCGAGTCAACCCAAGTTCACCCATTGAGCCATAATGCGTTTGATTAAATTTCAACTCATTTCAAACTCTTTTTGGACTCAAACCCCCACCCCATTGGGCTTAATTGACTAGGTTGACCAAGTCAACCTTTGACTTGGTCAACCCAAGTTTAATGGGTTAATTTGACCTATTTAAGCCCAATTAGAGCTCATTCAATGCATTTAAAGCCCTATCAATGGTCTCTAATTTAAAACCACAGCTCAAATACTCTGATTTCCCTCACAATTGAAGGGAGATCTAATCCAAGCCGTCGATTTGAAATCCTTGAGCTTTAAATATTCTTTTTAGGGTTCCAAATAGAGGATCTTGGCTTTTGCTCTCCACCTAAGGCCTCCAAGACCGAGACCTCTCATTTGTGAACTCCCCTAGCTTCCTTCCCTATTTCCCAATCAAAATCCACAGCGTCGGCGATGAACTTTCCAGCGACCCAAGCCCAAGGACATTCCAAGGCTTCTTCTGATCGATTTAAGGAGAATTGAAGCTCGATTTCAACTAGGGAAACATATGAGGACAATCTACAAGCTCAAGCATGTCAAGAAATTGAAAATCCAACTTTTAGATCTCTCAAAAACTCTTAGAATAGGTCACTACACATAGGGTAAAAAAGCTTTCTAAAAACCTGCTTTTAAGTCAAACAAACACCATCCCATGATTTTTGTTCATGTGTAAAGCTTATGTTTAAAATTTCATGAAATTTCGTTGAGTCGTTTGTGAGAACAAATCGAAAAATGAATTAGGGTTTCGATTTGCTTGAGATTTATTATGTGGACGTTCTGGACTGTTGATCTTATGATCAATGGTCTGGATCGTGCTGTTCCGCATGTTCGTTTGACTACGGGGTCTCTTAGCAGGACCGTGATATCGTGCACCGTTGATTCAATTCTGCGTGAGATCAAATGGCCCGTGGCTTTTCTGACTCATTCAAGTCAAAACTACATGGGCCCTGCCGCCTAAGTAATCACGGTGTAATGATTGGCAGTGGTGCCAATCATTCCTAATGATTGGCCATGATTTGAAGCGGGTAATCAGAGCCTGCCATGTGTGCCACCGCCACCTATTTAATTAAATTAGTTTAAATAATGTTTTAACCTTATTTTCTTCAAAAAATTATAATAAACTATTTTTAAATCCTAAAATTATGTGCAATATATCAAATCGGTCGTATTTTTGGCCTATTAATTTAAAATTATTTTTAATTAAAAATATTATGGTTATTTTAAAATATTAATAAAATAGTAAAATGGTTATTTTTATATAATAATAATTATTATTTTAACCATAAATTTTTTTAATCTTTATTATTTTGATTATTTTATTATTATTATTATTATTAGTATCTTAAAATTATTATTAGTATTATTATTATTATTATTATTATTATTTTTTAAAACCATTATTTTTATTCTTATTATTATTATTAGTATCATTTTAAAAATATTAACATTATTATTATTTTAGTAAATAACATTAAATTTCAAAAGCGTTATTATTTTAACTTAATTCCATTTAATAATTATAGGTAAATATTAATCATTCTAAAATAATTTTCAAAATAGTTTTTTATTACTTTAAATTTTTTAAATCCATAACTATTTTATTTTAAGTTGGATATTGGCGTGCAATACCTCATTCTTTTAAAAAAAATGTATTTTATTTTAAAATTATTGTCAGATTTTAAATATTATTTTTTTGTTGTACTTCTATACTATTTTATTATTTAAATATTTAAATAATTATTATAATATATATTTTGAAATTACAAATTTATTTTCAAACCTTTTCAAAACCTCATTCGGGTGGCCAGTGGATTTTCCCTATATTTATTTATTATAAATTCGGGTGGCTAGTGGATTTCCCGTCTAGCGAACTTATAAAAAATTCTATGAGCTAAGATAGATCATTGATTAATATGAAAACTTCAACATTTAAACTTAGTGACATCTTAAATATCACAAAATTTTTTAAGAATTTTTAGGAGCTTTTAGCCCCCTTAATTAATCAACCATAATTTACTTGTTAAATAGGGCTTGATAACTTTTAAAAATTATACTAAATCCATTTCAACTCAAAAAAATACATATAATATCTCAATTTGTTTATATTTTATATCTTAAGCTTAGATAATTAGGACCTCTTAGTTTGACCTCAATCTGATCCTTAATTTTAACTTTAATCAAAATTACTATTTTGCCATTTTTAAATAATTAAAAATTATTAAAAATTCTAAATTTTCCAAAACACCTGGGAACACATTCTTAGGTTATTTTTGACCTTTGGGAGTGATTCCAATTAGTTTGAAGCTGATTTAGATCAAAATCATAAAATCACCCCTAATTAGACACTTAATAATTCCCTTAAATGCCCAAAAATTTGAAAATTCATAACTTTGCATAGAAAACTCTAAATCCAGCAAACTCAAAGCCTAACAACTCAACTTAATGCCTAATATTTACTTAAAATGTTAGGAACCCCAAACCTAGCTTATTTCTCATAGTGGCTTTTTGGACCCCCTCAACCTAGCACCTAGGAGGACTTAGGGCTTTCCAAAATTGGTTAATACAACTTAAACTTTCATTACCATTACCCTTAGCATTAAAAATGGATCAAAAAACTAAATTAACTAAAATGGATCCTATTTCCCTAATATTTGAACTTTAAATAAAGTTTCTTTTTTAGACCTTCAAGAAACCTGAACTTTAGATAACTCAAACTAACTACCTAGCCTAGGATCTACCTCAGCCACACAGGCCTTTACACACTTATAGAATTATTTGGTAGGGCACCACTTCTAAACTTAGGCTAGACTGGTATTTACTTTTCTGCTGTGTGCCGGGCTTTCTAAGGTTTTACTACAAGTCAAAATTGTTACTATGTTTGCTTAATTTTACTGTACTCTGGGAATTGATGTGATTGTGTGTTAGATCTACCCATAGGTTAGGATCAAAATTTTTATACTAATGATGTTTGCTGCAGGTGGTCATACTCATGCAGTGCTAAATAAAAAAGGGGTCAATTATCATGATTTAAAAATACTAATAATATATTGTGCAGGTGCTTCAGAATTTACTCAGCCCCCTTAAATAAATGAGGGCAAAGAATTATTGATAATAACTGTTACAAGTGCTCTAGAGACTGCTTAGCCCTCAAAATAATTAAGAGCATGGCCAAGTGTAGCTGGCATGAATTACTTTTATTTTCACATAAACTACTTGGGATAATTATAACTGCTTGGAATTTTTATTAGGATAATCTTACAGGAGAGTTTAGAATTTATTATTTTTTCATTAATATAATTTTTTGTAATATTGGTGAGAGTTGTGAAAGTGTATTTGAGTTAGAATATTCTTATCCAACTCGAATTCTAAAAGAAGAAGACATCCTCAACGAGGAGAGTCCTCTTCAATTTGGAAGATCGAGTTTGAATGGCTTTTAAATATCCAAAGAGAAAAGACAATACCCTCATAAGGGAGGAAATTATCTCTTCGTTTGGATATTCAATCCACGATGAATCTAAAGAGTCCAAGGAGGAGAAATCCAAAGAGTCCAATGAGGAGAAGTCCAAGGAGGAGAAGTCCAAGAAGAGAAGACTGAAGAGCTAAAAATCTAATATAACACTCAAAGTCATTTGCGTTTGTCCTAGGCTTAGAAATTCAGGTTATTGGTAGTGGTGCCCGACCACTTTACTTTTTTGTAGAACCTGGGTTGTAATTAAGGGTAGTTGGCCTATAGACATTTATTAATTTATTGGTTTATATTTAATGTATTTTATTAAAAAAATTTTTCCTCTAGGGTTGCTTGATTTTCTTAATTTATTGATAATTTGCATGCCATTTATTACTTTAGCCTGGATTTCATTAAGCTTTATATGGACTAAAAATTTATTATACTTATAACTAAAGTTTAATATTTAAGATTTAAATAATTTAGAAATCTAACGATCTAGGGAACTGCCAGAATCATCCGTGGTAACATAGATATTATTACATCTCTCTTTCTTCTTCTATGATACACTTCTCCACATGCGGGTAAAGTTCGGATAATCTGACCTATAAGGATGAGGTGCCGGACCTAGAGAAGTCTAGTCTCCTTCTAAAAATTATTTTTATATAAGCCTATTTTAAAAATCTTATGCATACATGATTTAAATCTTCTAAACTAACATGCATTGCATTAGAAACTAATTAAAAATAAAATTTTAATTACATTAGCTCTATGAGCATTTACCCCACATAAGTACAAGGCTACTTAGGAGCTCTATAGATGTTGGCCTTAACTTTCAAAAACTAATCCACCCATCTATCTTTAATAAATGATCGGATAGCATGGTTTTAAATCGATTAGGTGGTTAGTTGGTTCTTCAATCTAGGCCGGGGTAAGACGAGATTTTGCACTGCATTAGTTAGGATACGGGTTTTAGTATTGTGTGTAGAACACTAAATTCAATTTAGATTTAGGATTCAAGGCTATTACATTCAGTCTCGTGGTATGCCTAAATAGTGGCTAAATTCTCTATTCTTCAGGGACTATAAATCTTACTTATCTGTGTCACATAGATGATGTCACTTCTATCTTTCTCTCATGCATATGTTGAGTGCTGGATTTTCTTTTCTCTAATTTCTTCTCACTACCTTAGTCTCTTCGGATGTTAGTATGAGCCGTGTATGTTGACTAAGCCCTTTGAACCCTTTCTTTTCATTTGAATAGGACTTTCTATAATCATAGCCCTATGTGCAATCCCATTTTGGAAAGGATAATATATGATCCTTAATTGAGAGTTTTTTTAGATTTCGGCCTAAGATGTAATTAACCACAGGAGCTTTCACCCACGAGAAACTGAATTCCACATCTAATAAACCCCACTCGAGCTGATATATTGGGTGGGAGGAACCCATTATTACGATCAGGTCAGGTATATTACTATCTAGTGGGGTGCGCTGGTGAGAGCTGCTATCCTCAATGGTTAGTCGTATGTGTAATCTAATTTGCTCTTCCATTGGCCCGTTTACGAGGAGCTCGAAGGCCTACGTGTTGACCTCATTTTTGTATGAGGTCACTAAGACCCTTCCAGACTTCAAATCAATCGAGACCCTAGGATCTACTCTAGACCCTAGGATTCTTCCAAATCAATCTAAACCCTAGGATTCTCCTAGATCCAAACCTTAGGGTCTATTCTAAACCCTATGATCCTCCTAGACTCCAGACCTTAGGATATATTCTAGACCCTAAGATTCTTTCGGACCCCAGAACCTAAGATTTTCTTAGACCCTAAGATCCTTATATATTCTAAACTTTGAGATTTATCTAGATCCTAGAACCCTTTTAGATTCTAGATCTTAAAATCCCTCCAAACTCTAGGAATAATCTAGATTCAAATCAATCCAGATCTCTGATTATTATAAACCAATATAGTCTTCAATCAATTTAATTTTTAAATCAAATCTAGACTTCAAATCTACTAGGACTTTAAACCTCTATCATGATCTCAAATTCAGTTCAAACCTTGATTGCACTTCCTTCAAACTTTAATCCTATCCTATTATTCATAATCCTTCCAAGTGGTTATAGATGATATGGGTAATTCAAATCCACCTATTCAAGCTTAAAAAAACTAAATTCAACCCCAGAAATGTAGACCAAAACCCTAAGTCCAAAGGCTTTATCCTAAACCTTTTTCAAGAATTTCTCAAATACTTCAAAATCTAGTCAAATGACCTCTAATTCAGAGTATAAATTTCATATTGATATGACTTGTCTCTAGAGGCAACCCTCCAAATTTGAGCCCATTCTGAGATCTCTAATCCTATAAACTTGATTAAAATTCAAAGGCTATAAAACCTTTATATATATATATATATATATATATATGGCTTGTAGCGACATGTGTCAATTTCTTAAGAATTTATACTAGTGCCTATATATTTTATTATTTATTCATCGAAATATCATTTACACTAACCAGAAGATCACTATAATCATTAATCTATCACGGACTCTTAACTACAAAAAATTAAAAAGTATATAGAATAAACTCTAAAGATGAACCTGAAGATCATTATCAATATCACTTCTCACGATCCTGACCTAAAATCATTGAAGTTCATATAATGAAATAAAAAGTTCATCATGTAATCAAAACTCTATCACTACTTTCAATACAAGACAAACAAATCAATTTGTATGTTTATGTTCTAAACAATATCAATCATCATTTAATATAAGCAATAAAAATCTCAAAAATTAATAATAAAATCAATATTATGATTAGTGAAGTCAAAAGAGATCTATCAAACTATAAAACATATGATAAAGCGTGCTATCCTCTAATAAATTATATTAATATGTTATGCTATATTGTATCATTATTGATGTTAGTATGATTACAGTTATATTATCAATTAATTCAAATGTACGATCATGAAAATAATCATGAATGCAACATTTTTATTCATCCCAATTATTATTCAGTTAGGTATCAATCTTAACAGACCCAACTGCTAATTAATTAGTTTCGATCAACCTCAATTGTCGCCCAGTTGAGTAATAGTCTTAAGTAACCCGAATGGTCAATAAATTCGTATCGGTCTTCATCTTTCATGTTAATAATCAACCTTTAGCATCATTTATATACAAATGCAATATATTTATCATTGTTACGTATGAAATATAGTAATTCATAGAATATAGGAAAATCTACCTTGCAAAATTATGTACTATGTATTTAATTGACAAAAATCATAACTTTCAATTTAATAAATAAAAGTTTGATATATTCCTTTTAAAATGTTTATATTTACAAAATCTATCACATATAAAAAGCTATTTGTGAAAGTTTTATCAATAAAAAATTATCCTCATATTTTAGTAATGCTACAACAACAACAACATCAAGCCTTTATCCCACTACATGGGGTCGGCTACATGAATCCTTTTTCTCCATTGTGTCCTATTAAAATTCAAATTCTCGTTTAAATCTAATAAAGAAAGGTCATTCCTAATATTTTCTAACCAAGTCTTTTTAGGTCTACCCCTACATTTCTTAACATAAGTCAAATCCAATACCTCTACTCTCCTAACCGGGTCATCGCAAGGCTGCCGTTTTATGTGACCAAACCATCTAAGGTGACTTTCTCTAATCTTATCTTCTACTGGAGCTACTCCAACCTTTTCACTTATATGCTCATTTCGTATCCTATCTCTAAGGGTAAATCCACTCATCCACCTGAGCATCCTCATCTCTGCCACACTTAACTTAGTATTATGCTTCTCTTTTAAAGGCCAACATTCGGCATGTTTTAGTAATGGAATTACAAAATTGATCGAAAAATATCAAAAGTATCATATTATTAAAAACTTAAATAGGGCAACGATTCCTTACACCAAGACGCTTCTAGCTAGTATAAATGTTATTTTAGTAAATGAATAGTAAAAATATTTTAATGTATATGATTTTAGTTGCTTTTATTGGTTATTGTTTGTATTAATGATTTATAGAAGTGCTGATATATTTTTTAAAATAATAAGTAGACAATTCTTTCAAATTTGATATTTGAGCATTACATAACTAACTTCTAAGCAATATATTATTCATTTCTGAAATTAGAAGTCTATTTTACACATACACTCATAGTTGATAGGTTCAAAACAAGCAATATCAATGGTGACCAACTGGGATAATAATTATGACCTTTCAAATTAGAGTTATAATTTTGTTCAGTCCACATTACTTTTAGATTTTAACACATTATCTTATATTTTAGTAATTTCAAATTATCAATTTTTTTTATTTTAACTATTAAATTAATCAATAGTTGATTTCACAATTTCATTGGGACAAATAACAGTTTATACTAGGGATAATTTGTTAAGAGTAAATTGTGTACCGTTTATTGCATTAAAATTCAACGAAAATACGCCATTTTATATTTGTGCATGAAATATTCAGGAGAAGGAAAAATTATAAACATTGACTGAGCGCCGCAACGCCTACAAATTTCATTTGGGATGTGGGACTAAAGTCCCTTTCCCATTCTCTCATCCTAATCAAAATTAGGGTTCCTGAAAGTTAACAGAGTTGTAAAGTGCTTAACAGATTATCGTTAATCTAATAGTGATTGGTCCATTAATGAATCACTGATACTAAACATAAAATACTTGCACAATTTCAGCTTTCCAGACCGCCCTAATTATTCAATTCTATAATAAGCGATTCAAGCATAAACAGGAATCTTTGAACTTTAGTCGCCCTAGTCGAAGAACCAAGCCAAAAGCAGATTTTGGCTTGCTCGATCGAGCTCCGCTTATTTACGCTCCTTTCGTAATAATAGCTGTTGATTGGGTGGCGGGTTTTCTTACAGGTCCGTGAAGATGCCATGCCACCACGGTAATCTTTTGCGGGCTTTCTTTATCGCTCTCACCGCAGGCCACCTCCAATCATCTCCAACCAAGTGCCACGTGGCGTGACGTGAAGTGTTGGCGGGCGGAGATCAAAGGCGCGATTAGCATGAATATTTTGCTTGTGGGCGCGGTGATTGGTTGGAGAATGAGTATCACATGCACCGGTTATGCTTCGGTGAAGGTATACGATGACGATCTGATTTGGTTAACAGTAAATCGAACGGTTGTGAGATGGTTGGAGGAGAGTTTAAAATCCTTACGATGTATGGGATAAGGGGAATAGCGGTAGGGGTGTCCGTGGGATCCGCGATAATCGCCCGGCACGTTCCAACCCTCTCGGCCTCATCTGTGGGACCCAAATTACAGCTGTTACAACGGGCTCCTGTCTGCGTCCTCTTCTTTCTTTCCCCAGTTGCAATCCTGACCGTTCGATCCAAAAGAAAAGTTAAGGAGATAGCTTTTAAGTGAGTCTCCGCCGTGCAATCGTGACCGTTCGTGGAAGAGAGATTACCGCGATCATTTTATCTTAATGTTATTAAGTATAATTAGGAGGCAAGGTTAGAAATCTTAAATTTTCAATGAATTAATTTCTTCTCTCTCATCCGCTTTCTCTCTCTATCTCTTAATTCTCTCACATCATCATCGTCATTATCATCATCTGTGGTCCGGCTAATGTCTCCTCCTCTCTCTCTCTCTCTATATTCATCACTCATTACTTTCTTTCTTTCTTCTGAAACCCTTTGTTTCAGAACCGCTAGTTCCTCTTTCCTGCACTACAGCTCCGCAGCGGCTTTAATATTCTCCTTCTTTGGAGTTGTAAATCGTACTCTGAATTGTTAAAGTTGTTTTTGGCCAGCGCGCGCTTACTGTAAAGCTTCCACTTCCCCACTTCTCTCTCTCTCTCTCTCTCTCTTTCTAGTTGTACAAGTTTCCATGAGTTTCACCTTTGTTATTTCTCTCTTCTTCCGCTGAGTACTGGAGGAAAGAACTGCTGTGGCTGTAAGGCTGTAACTGCGACGGGCATCGGAGAGGGCGAAGATTCCGGACGCATGCAGCAGCAAGGAGGGTCCCAGTATGGGGTGCCTCCGCTGGAAATGGTCCCGCAGTTTTCTTCAGCTTCGGCAGGGGGCTCGGCAGCCGCGGATGATTGGAATTCATGGCGGGGCCGACCATATTCAGCATCATCCGGCAGCGGAGGCCGTCTCACCAATCAGCAGCCGGTCGGTGCCGCAGTCTCAGGCTGGTGTGTCTCGCTCGCCGGCCCCGTTTTTTGATGAATTGGGAAGCGGCGGCAGCGGCGGAGCGGTGACGAGGAGTTTCGCCGACGAAGAGGCGCTTGCTGCTGGCGATGAGGGAGAGAGAGGCGGAAGCGTTGGAAGCCGGTGGCCGAGGCAGGAGACGCTGGCGCTGCTTAAGGTCCGGTCGGAGATGGATGCCGCTTTCCGCGACGCCACGCTGAAGGGCCCTCTATGGGAGGAGTCTCGAGGTAACCGAATAACCGCCATTGAAATTGTTCTCAAATCATAATTGAGCTCTTTCCCTCTTTTGACCCTCCAACCTCCGTCTGTTCCATGCGGTCTCTTTCCTTGTTTTCGAAGAGGAATTAATGGCAACTTTAGTGAAATAATTGAGAGAGAACGAGATGCTTAACGGTTTTTCCTTCCTTCAACTCTCACGAAACGACTTGGGATCGGCATCGTACCACGGATTCTGACGATTCTAGTTTTTCTTTCTTTCAATTATCTCTCTTCAATTTCTTGAGAATGAAGACGAAGAAGAGGAAGAAGAAGCAACATGAACTGTGTATCCACAACAAAAATTCAAGCCCTTTCCCCTCTCCTCAGATCTCTTCTTTGTTCCAAACCAAAAATCTAACCACACACTGATCCCTCTCTCCATCTCCCTCTTCGTTTTCCAACATTTCCCAATTTGATCCAAATCCTGACGAGTGCTGCATCTAAAAGCTGCTGCATTAATCCCGAGCAGTCCCAATTTTCGAAATTGATCTCTTATGTTGATTCCAAGGAAAAATTATTGTAAAAATTTTGTGTTCGCAATATCTCCTAAATTAATCTTAGCGAGCTTTTTTACATTAAGATTTGCATTCAAATCTCTTGCAATAACACAGATTTGTTGATAGATTAAACTTTTATTTCCCTTCCTTACACTCTATAGCTAAAATTTAATTTTTGAATCATTTAAAATAACAAAAATGAGATATTTATGCATAATTTTGAAAAAAGTTCATAAATTTATGACTGGAATTCCTTGTACGCGATTCTTGTTCATGAAAAATTCCCCCCATTTTGCTAGATCTAATGCATTACCGATTTCTGCATCTGCCTTCACCGCTCTCCCGTTTCTCTCGCTTTAAGTACTCATATTGATCTATTTATTTATATATTTATATATTCTGTACTTGTGATTAACGTAATAATTATGACATAATTTGAGTGCTTAAGAATTGCTACGAATTTTTTCAAGCAAAATAATGATCAAAATTTAAGGAAAAAGTTTAATATATTAATTAAAATATTTTACAGATTTTATTTGAAAAAATAATAAAAAATAATGTCAGAATATCAAAGCAGAAAAACTTCAAAATTATTAAAATTATTCTAAAATTATTAACATATAAATTATTATTAATTTCAAAATAATTTTAATAGGTTTGGATATAATTTATATTAGATTTTGTTTCGTTTTATATAAAACTCTTTTCAATTTCTTGAAGAATAATTAACATACAAAGGAAATTACCTCTTAAACATTCTAAATTATCATAAAAATTAGTAAAAAATACCTTGAAAATTATTTTACTTTTCTCCAAATGATTATATGGGAATATTATGATGTAAATTATGTAGATAATAATACTAAAGAGTCAAAATTGATATTAAATAAAATTTGAAGTTAGGATCCATTCAAATTTCTTATTAAGATAAAATTAACTTATATTTGTCATTTTTGATATTTTTGAAAAAAAGTTTTCTAATTATGACTATTTATCTAATAATTTTGAGTATTTTGTCCAACATCTTAACACAATTTACATCACAGTACCATTATACAATTTTTTATTTTATTTTTTGTCCTTTTCTCCTTTATTCTTCTCCTTTCGCCTTACCATATTACCAGTTTTACTGTTCCTTACATAAGCTATATTTATCATGGCGGGCATGCAGGAAGCTCGCTGAGCTGGGCTACAAAAGAAGCTCAAAGAAGTGCAAGGAGAAGTTCGAGAACGTCCACAAATACTACAAGCGCACAAAAGAAGGCCGCGCCGGACGCCAGGATGGCAAGAGCTACCGCTTCTTCAGCCAACTTGAAGCTCTCCACAGTGCCACCACTACCCCCGCCACCGTCTCGTTGTTCTCTTCCGCGTCCAAAACTGCCGATGCATCTGTTCCTAGTGGCTCTTCAATGGCAGCTCCACCAGCTGATAGAATCCAACCACCACCTCCCCAACTCTCTGCTCTGGGGCCCGACATGCCACCAATGGCCGCCGCCGCGGGCATCAGCTTTTCTTCCAACACGTCCTCGTCTTCATCCTCGGACTCCGATGAAGACACCGACGATGGAGGCGCCGGCGACGGCAGCAGGAAGAGGAAGAGGGAAGGGTGGCCGTGTGGGAGGGGAAAGACGATGGCTTTCTTCGAGGGACTAATGAAGCAGCTGATGGAGCAGCAAGAAGCAATGCAGCAGCGCTTCTTGGAAACGATCGAGAAGCGAGAGCAGGACCGGATGTTTAGGGAGGAGGCGTGGAAGCGACAGGAGATGGCTCGGCTTAATCGTGAGTACGAGCTAATGGCGCAGGAGCGCACCATGACGGCGAATCGTGATGCCGCCGTCATCTCCTTTCTGCAGAAGTTCACCGGCGGAGTAACTAATCCGCCGAATCCATTGCTGGAAGTTGCCACCGTCTCTGCTCCAGCAGCTCATGAACCATCGCCACCGCCGCAGGAAGAGATCTGCTGAGAGCCAGAGAAGCCAACAAGGCAATGAGATTGTAATCCATCAGCCCTCAGTATCGTCTGAACCGACCGCTTCAGCGGCAGAGGTGGCACTGGAGGTTGTAGCAGATGGTTGCCCCGACGTGGTTTCTCTGTCGAAGCCATCACCATCAGCACGGTGGCCGAAAGCGGAGGTTCTTGCACTAATCAAGCTGAGGAGTGAACTAGACATGAGGTACCTGGAGGCTGGGCCGAAAGGGCCATTGTGGGAGGAGATATCTCTTGGGATGAAACGACTGGGATACAACAGGAGCGCCAAAAGGTGCAAGGAGAAGTGGGAGAATATTAACAAGTATTTCAAGAAGGTGAAAGAGGGGAACAAGAAACGGCCCGAGGACGCCAAAACTTGCCCTTATTTCCACGAGCTCGACGCGCTCTATCGTAGAAAGCAGCAACAAGAGAGTGCTCCGACGACTAATCCAGCGCCATTAATCTCTGCACCAGCAGAGCAAGAGAGTTACATTGGCGACCACAAAAATCCAGTTACCGTTAGAACCAACATTGGGAATGGCGGAAATCATGAAGGGAGTGGCTTCCAAATGCCTAGGAGCAACGCCAATGGCCTTTCTCAGGTTTTCTTTGGAGGAGGTCCGAACAGCGGGAGCGATGCTGCATTGAAGAAGGTAATATATTAGTCTCTTCCTGCAGTACTCACTGGCACGGTATGATTGAAAAATTCAACCTTTTTCTTTTGCAATGAAGCCAGAAGATATCGTTAAGGAGCTGATGGAACAACAGAATCATGAGGACGATGATGATGATGTTGATGATGATGACTATGATGACGATGATGAAGAGGACGACGGTAAGATGAGATATGAGATACAGTTCCAGAGACAAAGCGTGGGAGCTGCCGGCGGCTCTCATGGTGGTGGAAATGCAGCTGGAAAGGCGCCGACTCCGGCTCCCCCCACGTCGAATGCAGGTTCTTTCCTCGCCATGGTTCAGTGATTCACTCTTCTGCCATCTCATTATCCTTATCATCTTCCTCCCAAACTAAGACTTCACCTTATAAAAAGGCAAGTTTTTCTATGTTGATTTGTTGTGGGAATAAGGATCATTTCAGGCCAATTGAGTAGATACCACTGAGGGGAATAATGTCACATCAAAGTGCAGAAATAAGCTTAGCCAAGAGCCGCTGCTATTCAGTGTAAATTAGAGGATTTTTAGATAAAGAAGGCAAATTTCTTTGTAGCCAATCTCATTAAACATGTTTATGTGCAACTAAAATGTAAAGTTTGCATCAGAGTCTCCATTGCATGCCCCGCCAGCTCAAGAGAAACATCAGGAGTGGAAAAAGGTATAGGCAGGTGGGACGCGTACGTGTTTCTATTACTTTATATCTGAAACTCTTATTTTTACTTCTTGCAGAGTTTAGAAATGGCCTTTATATAATGCTGGTTTGTGACAAAATGTACATTAGTTGGAAAAGACAAAGAGTGTATTATAGAAGCTATAGTATTTGCAATCGTTGTTCTCCTCCCCTTGAAGCTGTAAAAGAACCTAATTCAATATTCCCTTCAACAAATAGGTGATCTAGCTTACCTTGTCTGTAGGAGATGTCCCTTTTGATGAATGATTTAGAAAGACTATTCTACGTAATGTAGAAAGTAAAGACTCGAGAAGAAGAAGACAGCCGAGAACTCAAGGGTAAAACTAAGTGGATTTCATTATTCAATCTGTAATTCAGAGTATAGAACTTGGTTTATTAAATAGACCTGAGGTAGTACGGATACAAGAAAACAACAGTCAATCCTTTGCTTACATGTCATAAAGAAATGCAAGAGTACCGTACAGTTAATTTGAGTTTGTTACTTCTAATACTCCCCTGCAAACTGATGGTTCTTGAGTGACCGTCAATTTGTTGCGTAGAGTGTGAAACCGCATTGTGGATAAAGATTTTGTGAGAATATCATCAATTTGGTCCACCGTGCTTATTGGTAGAATGCATATGGTGTTTCTGTGGATGTGATCTCGTATGAATCTGTGGTCAATCTCTATGTGGTTTGTACGCGCGTGGAACACGGGATTGTTTGCTAATGCAATTGCTGATGTGTTGTCACAAAAGATTTTGGTTGGAGAGTCTCGCGGTATGTGGAATTCTTGAAGAAGCCTTCAAAGCCAAATAATGTCGGCCGTGAGTGCCGCGAGAGCTCAGTACTCGGATTCCGCCGAGAAACGAGCAGAATCCAGTGGTAGACTTGCGTGAAATTGGATCACTTGCCCAGTCGGCATCTGAGTAAGATGTAAGCAGAGATTAGTTTTTTGTAATTGGAATGTCAAAGTCAATCGTACCTTTGATATATCGTAGTAGACATTTGAGCATGTATATGTGCTTCGGTTGAGGGTGATGCATATGTTGTGATAGCTGGTTCACACTGAACGCAATGTCCGGGCGAGTTATATTGAGATATTGCAGAGAGTCCGTGATCCTTCAGTAAAGATTGGTTTCCTGAAGCTCAGCGTCCGTGGGCAGGACGTCCGGCATCTTTGTACATGACGGGTTAGCCAACGGGTTGCAGTTTGCTAGGTCGACCTGGTGTAGAATTTGTGAGGCGTAATTCTGCTGTGAGAGGAATATTTTGTTCAAGTGTCTTTGAATTTTAATGCCTATGAACTCGGTCGCAGTACGGAGATCTTTCATGGAGAATTCGTGATGGACCTTGGCTATAATATCATTGATGACTTCCTTATCATTACCGGTGAAAAGGATATCATCAACATAAACAAGAAGATAAATACTTGATTTATCTTTGTTATGCACAAGTAAAGAGGGATCAGATTGACTGTGAGAGAATCTAAGAGAGACAAGAAAGGTAGTGAACATGTTATATCATTGTCGAGGTGCCTGTTTTAGCCCGTAGATTGATATAAACCAAAATTAATGACCAAGTTGTTGGAAATATAAACCAAAATTAATGTTTAAGTTTTTTTGTGTATAAAGGAAATTATATGGAAGAAAAATCTAGAAAATATAATAACTTTGGTGGTTGATTGTTGAGTCTTTATTATAGAAATATCTAGAATGTGTTTCTAGAAATATCTTTGTACTAGTATAAATAGGCATTGAGTCTTGTCATATGGATGTAAGAGAGAAAATTTTATAACATAAGTTCCTTTGTTTTTATCCTCTTCCACTCTTCCAAATAATCTCTCTAACAAAGTGGTATCAGAGCTAAGTTCGATGGCAAGCAGTATGAATCTACAAGTGCCTCGTCTCACAAAGGAGAACTATGAGAATTAGAGTCTTCAAATGAAGGCACTATTTGGCTCTCAAGATAATTGGGAGATAGTCGAAAAAGGCTATGTCGAGCATAAAAAAGAAGCAGTATTATCAACAACCCAAAGGGAACTGTTGAAAGAAAGTAGAAAGAAGGATAATAAGGCGCTCTTCTTCATTTTTCAAACACTTGATTAGGCAAATTTTGAGAAAGTGGCCAGTGCATCTATCTCCAAACAAGCCTGGGAGATACTTCAAGTTGCATACAAAGGCATATACAAGATAAAGAAGATTCGACTTCAAACTCTTTGGGCCGAATTTGAGGCACTTCAAATGAAGGAAGCAGAAAATGTGGAGGACTATTTCACAAGAGTCTTGACCATCGTAAATCAACTACGAAGGTATGGAGAAGCATTAGAAGATATTCGAGTGATAGAAAAAATTCTACGCTTAGTGAATGATAAATTTGAGCATATTGTCATAGCTATTGAGGAAGCTAAAGATTTAGAGACAATGACCGTTGATGAACTAATGGGTTCTTTGATGACTTATGAGCAAAGAAAAAATAAGAAAATACAAGATACTATCGTACAAGTTCTCCAATCAAAACTCTCATCGAAAGGTGACAAAGATGACACAAAAAATTAAGATAATTCAAATGATCGAGACATTTATGGACAAGGCCGTGGTCGAGGTTACGGTCGTGGTTGTGGCTTTGGAAGAGGCCGAGGACGTAGAGGATATTAAAGAAATAATGAAGAAAATCAAAACTCAAGAAATGAAGAGTGGAAGAAAGAGCCAAAATATCAAAGGTACAAAAAATCTCATGTTCGTTGTTATATTTGCAAGAAATTTGGTCATTGTGCTTCCGAATGCTATCATAATCAAGAGAAAGCCAATCTTGTTAAAGATAATGAAGATGATCTAGTCTATTATTAGCATTGAAAGGAGAAGAAGATGAAAAAAAAATTTGATATTTAGATACTGGAGCAACTAACCATATGTGTCGGGACAAAAACATGTTCGTAGAAATGGAAGCGATGGAGAGTCAAATTTATTTTGACGACTCTTCAAAAATTTCGGTAAAAGGAAAAGGTAAAATCCTTATTCTTCTTAAAGATGGAACCCATCAATTTTTTTTTGAAGTTTATTATGTTCCGGATATGAAAAACAATATTTTAAGCTTGGGGCAATTACTTGAGAAAGGATTTGACATTCATATGAAGGATAAAAAGCTCATAATTAAAAAAAATTCAAATGAATTAATTGTCCAAATAGAGATGACAAGAAATAGAATGTTATTCTTAATATAAAAAATTGAGTGATAAAATGTTTAAAGACATGTGTGAAAGATCCATCATGGCTTTGGCACATGAGGCTTGGGCATTTAAATTTTGGAGATCAAAATAATATGTCAAGAAAAGGAATGGTGCATGGCTTGCCAAATATCAATCATCCAAATTAAATTTGTGAAGGTTATGTATTTGGAAAACAACCAAGAAAGAGTTTTTCAAATGAAGCAAACTTTAGAGCAAAAAAGCCTCTTCAATTAATCCACACAGATGTATGTGGACCCATTGCTCTAGCATCTTTTGGTAAGCATCGATATTTGTTAACTTTTATTGATGATTATTCAAGAAAAACATGAGTTTATTTTTTGAAAGAGAAATTAGAAGCTTTCATTATGTTTAAGAAGTTCAAAGCAAGTACAGAAAAAGAAAGTGGATTTTTAATAAAATCCATCAGATCAGATCGAGGCAGTGAATTTACGTCCAAAGTATTCAAAGAATATTGTGAAGAGCATGACATTCGACATCAATTAACATCACCATTTTCACCCCAACAAAATGGAGCAGCAGAGAGGAAAAATTGTACTATTCTTAATATGGTATGAAGCATGATCAAAAGCAATAGTATGCCTAAAGAATTTTGGGCCGAGACGGTGACATGTGCTGTCTATACACTCAATCGGTGCTCAACTTCAAGCTTACAAGATATGACACCACAAGAAGCATGGACAGGAAAAAAGTCAAATATATCTCATTTGAAGGTGTTTGAGAGCATTGCATATGCACATGTCCCTAAATAAAGAAGGACTAAGCTGGATGACAGAAGCTCCAAACTCATCTTCATCGGGTGTCAATCTAAATCTTATAAATTATTTGATCACAAAAGTTCAAAAATTATTTTTAGCAGGGATGTTGAGTTTGATGAAGAAGGAGCATGGGATTGGCAAAATAAAGACACAAAAAAGGAAGAGCAAGTACCAGTGAAACTACAAGATGAAGAACAGTTGTCTACAAATTTGCAAGATTCTCCAAGTACTTGAGAAGATAATCAAAGGTAAAGGAAGACAAGAAATTTAAGAGAGCTTTATGAGGTAACTGACGAGCTTCATTTTGTTTTCTTGCTTGCAAGTAATGAACCATTACAATTCGAAGAAGCCATAAAAGATGAAAGATGGAGAAGTGCAATGGCTGAAGAGATCAAATCTCTAGTAAAGAATGTAACATGGGAGCTCACAACATTACCAAAAGGACATGAAGCTGTTAGTGTAAAATGGGTATACAAAGTGAAGAAAAATATAAAAGGTGAAGTAGAAAAGTATAAGGCATGGCTAGTAGTAAAAGGATACAAGCAGAAAGAAGGCATCGACTACAATGAGGTATTTGCTCCTGTTATTCGTATGGAAACTATTCGCTTAATTATTTCTCTTGCTTCACAAAATAATTTGTCTATTTATCAAATGGATATTAATATGCATTTTTAAATGGAGTCATTGAAGAAGAAGTTTATCTCGAACAACCATTGGGATATATTAAAGAAGGGCATGAATCAAAAGTTTATAAATTAAAAAAGGCTTTATATCGGTTAAAGCAAGCTCTCAGAGCATGGAATGCAAGAATCGATTCATACTTCAAACAAAATGATTATATTCAATACCCTTATGAGAATGCTCTTTATCTGAAGAAATATAATAATGGAGATATATTACTTGTTTGCTTATATGTGGATGATCTTATTTTTACTGGCAATAATCTACTTTTATTTAAGGAGTTTAAGCAAACGATGGTAAAAAAATTTGAAATGACAGATTTTGGACTCATGTCATTTTTTCTTGGAATTGAAGTTAAGCAAAATAAAGAAGGAATTTTTTTCACACAAGAAACATATACAAAGGAAGTTCTAAAGAAATTCAAAATGGAGAATTGTAATCCAGTAAGCACTCCAATGGAATGTGGAATCAAACTATTAAAGAAAGAAGAAGGGAAGATAGTCGATCCAACTATGTTCAAAAGTTTAATTGGAAGCCTGGTATATCTAACAAGTACAAGACCATACATTCTATATGCAGTCGGAATTGTTAGCCGCTTCATGGAAAATCCCACTGAGACACACTTGAAGGCAGCCAAGAGAATTCTTCGATATATTAAAGGTACACAAAATCATGGACTTATATATTCTCATTTTAATGAATTTCAACTTTCAGGATATTCAGATAGTGATTGGGCTGAAGATAAAGATGATAAAAAAAGTACAAGCGGATTTTTATTTTATATGGGTGACAATGCCTTCTCATGGAGCTCACGAAAATAACCAGTTGTTGCTCTATCTACTTGTGAAGCTGAATATGTTACTGCATCATCATGTGTATGTCATGCAATATGGCTAAGGAAGCTATTGAAAGAGATTGGATATTCTCAAGGCGAAGCTACAAAAATTTATGTTGATAATAAGTCAGCAATTGCATTATCAAAAAATCCAGTTATCACAAGAGAAGCAAATATATTGGTGTTCGTTTTCATTGTATAAGAGATCAGATCAAAGATAAAGAAGTTTAAGTGTAGTATGTGAAATCTGAAGATCAAATTGCATATATTTTCACAAAGCCATAGCTGCAAAACAGTTCATAAAATTAAAGATACTACTTGGAGTGGTTGATAAAAATTTTGGTTTAAGGGGAAGTGTTGGAAATATAAACCAAAATTAATGATCAAGTTGTTGGAAATATAAACCAAAATTAATGTTTAAGTGTTTTTGTGTATATAGGAAATTGTTTGGAAGAAAAATCTAAAAAATGTAATAACTTTTGGTGGTTCATTGTTGAGTCTTTATTATAGAAATATCTATAATGTGTTACTAGAAATGTCTTTGTACTAGTATAAATAGGCATTGAGTCTTGTCATATGGATGTACGAGAGAAAATTTTATAATTAAAGTTCCTTTATTTTTATCCTCTTCCACTCTTCCAAATAATTTCTCTCTAACAATGGATTTATGTAGGTGACACACATGATCCGGGTACATTGTGTCTTCAAATCCTCTTGGTTGTGCCATGAACACGGTCTCAGACAGTTGGTTATGCAGAAACGCATTGTAAACGTCGAGTTGCTAGACGGGCCAGTTATGATAGAGGGCGATCATGAGGAGTATTCTTATTGTTGGTAGTTTGGCGACCAGGCTAAACGTCTCGGTGTAGTCCAACCCGTAAATGCCGACAGATAAAATGTCGTAATATACGCCGTAACTAAAGCTACGGGTTGTTACCGGCGCGTTAGCCGCCGGTAATGTCGACAGATAAAAAATGTCAGAAATGATATAGAAATTCGTTGTATCATCCTTTCCGGCAAATTATCGACGCTAAATCCGCCGGAAACCTGTAGCAATGACAAAAAAAATTGCATTCTCAGGCAACAATCAGATTTCCACACTTACAAATATATACAAATGCATACAATAATAGTTCCACAACACAGATCTATACATCACAGATCTCAAGAACTTCAACAAATATTTAAAAATATAAATATTCATTAACACATATTATTTAATAACATCAACCAACTAATATTAAAAACATCACAGATTTTTTAATATCACAGATTCAAAAAATTAAACAGGTTCATATTACATTGAAAAAAATAAAATACTCTTAATTTGTGGACTCATCCTCAGCTAGAGTTACCTCTTTTTCACTCAACTGCTCCCTCATTTCTTCTAACAACTGATTGTGTTGCTCCTATATCTGCATTTATATCTATGCTTGCAACTGAACTTGTCAATCAGCTTGCGGTTTCCTTAGAAGAGATAATGAATATAGGAATGTCATATAAATTATTATAATCCATTATTTTTCTGCTCTTATATGTAGGTTATGGATATTAGAAATAAAAGAAGTTGGATGTATAACCGATTGTCACAAGGATGAAAGATATTAATAGATGAATTCATTAATAGGGTGAATATTTTCATTCAGCAAGCGAAACAACTACCCAGCTTCATATCAGATGGAATGTTTTGATGTCCATATTCTAAACATAAAAATCTAGTGCACCTAAGACCAGATGATGTAACTGTTAATCTGTATCGCAAAGGATTCATGCCACGGTATTGATATTGGACTTCTCATAGTGAGTACGAGCCACATTTTGATTCTCAATATGGTCATTCTATAAGTACTAATGTAGCTGAGGCTAAAAATATCTGACCAAATCTTGATGAATTAGTTCATGATGCAACTAGAATACAATATGAACAAAATACAAAATAATTACCGAATAAGGAGGCACATAATTTTTATGATTTGTTGCATGCTGCCCGACAATTAATATAGAAAGGGTGCACCAATCACTCAGAGTTATATGTTACTGTGAAGATGTTAAGCATCAAGACATAATATAATATTGCTCGTGAATGTTTTAATCAGTTCATTGTGTTGCGGATCAATGGTTTATGATTTTGATTATAGCAAACATTTTTATTTCTCTACGACTGTCTTATGTACTGACATTTCAGGTTCACACGATCTGACTGAAATTTGGAATCAACTCAAGATTGGGTAGACTAGGTCTGAGTCAGTTTGTACTTTTTTTCCTTTCTTGAGTCCCTTGTATTTGGTGTGAACATTAATGGCTGATTGATACGATCACATCGTCCGGAACGATCATAGGATCGGCCAGGACGATTACCTAGACGATTTACATCAGCCAGAATCTATTCAGGGCGATGACCAGGACGATTGAAATCAGTTTTAAATTAATCGTCCGGGACGATCGTGAGATCGGTCAGGACGATGTAACCAATTTTCTTCTGATCGTCCCAAATCATCTCGGGCTGATGAGCTGAATTTGAACTGATCGTACAGGATGATATGCCTATCGTCCTGGACGATAATATCGGCAACTTGCATTAATGAGCTCGTTTTGAGAGCTTCTATTTAAGCTTTGTCAAGGCACTTTGTAAGAGTCTTTGGCAGCCATTGTAGCTTCAATCTTGTGAGGGAAACTTGAAGAGAAAGCTTGAAAGGGAGTGAGGAACGGGTGAAGTCTGAGAGAGGGAGAAGATCCTGTGAGGGGGGACTCAAGGGAGTGTGGAGGGGGATTCCACACGGTTGCTCCGGCAGGCTTACATCTTAATACAATCGAATTCAAGGCTTGTCTCGAGGGAAGTTCACCAAAGAAGAACTTCACTTTGGTGTCAAAGGACCCGGCAACTCCGCCGCACCGGGGAAGGTGGAATTGATTTTGTAAGGGCTTCTCCGCCTAGCTGTGGGGGATAAAGGAGAGACACTTGTTTTAGTGCAATACTAGGAGAGTGCCTCCAATGAGTGGACGTTGGTCAAGGTTTGATTGAACCACTAAAAATCCAGTATGTTCTTTTTTATTATTTGCTTCCTCATTTAATTTTTGCATTTGTTTTATTTGTGGTTATTTTGATTTATACTTTGTTTAAAGTTTCTTCTTTACCAATTCATCACTCTCTTTATTTAGCCTTGTGCCAGTTCTTTAGGGCTTAACTTCCATAACGAATTTTCAAGTGGTATCAGAGCGCTTTCTAGTGTCATCTGAGCACTTTCACATTGGGCTGCTTAAAAAAACTAATCTGACAAGCCAATATAATTCCTACAGATCTATATCAGATAAAGAAGTTAGTTTTCAAACTTAGTTTGACATACATAAAGATAGATTGTTATACTTTAAAGAAGATTTTTCAGAAATTACATATCGTTATTGCAATGCACCAAGGTTTAAACCAAAATCTGAAAATATAAAGAAGCAGAAGGATGTGCTTGCCAGTAGGATGTTTTACTTACCAATAATTCCTAGACTATAACAGTTATATGTATCCATGAGATTTGTTGCACATATGAGATGGCATAATGATCATATTTCACAAGAAAGTGTTATTACACATCCATCAGAAGCAGAGGCTTGGAGACAATTTAATTGTACATATCCCACATTCACGGCAGAACCAAGAAATGTAAGATTAGGTTTATGCATAGATGGTTTTACTTCATTCAGTCAGTCTGCTACATCTTACTCATGTTGGCCCATGATACTCACTCCTTACAATCTTCCTTCAGAGTTATGTATGACTACTCCTTATATGTTTCTGACACTTATCATTCCAGGGCCACATAATTCAAAAGTGAATATTAATGTATTCTTACAACCGTTAATTTATGAATTAAGTTTATTATGTGAAGATGGAGTAAGTACATATGATATCTCCACCAAACAGAACTTCACACTGAGAGCGGCATTATTTTGGATAATTGGTGACTTTCCTGCATATGGTATGCTCTCAGGTTGGAACACTTCAGGCAAGTTAGCTTGTCCATATTGTATGGAATATATAAAATCATTCACTTTAAAGTATGGTAGGAAGAACATTTGGTTCGATTGTCATCGCATGTTTTTACCTTCAACTCATCCTTTCAGGCGAAATAAAGATGCCTTTACTAAAAATAAAATGATAATATTTCAACTTCCTTCAAGATTATGTAGTGAAGAAATATTTGAAAGAGTGAGGTTCATATCCACAATAATGGATTCTCTAACATTAGCTGAGTTCATATTGCCAAAATATGATGTCAATCATAATTAGACCAAGAAAAATATTTTTTGGTCGTTGCCATATTGGAGAATAAACCTGATTAGACATAATTTGGATGTTATACATATAGAGAAAATGTTTTTGATAATATTTTTAATATAATTATGGACATCAAAGATAAATCTAAAGATAATATAAAAGCAAGGATGGACTTAAAGGTGATTTGTGGGAGGAAAGTATTAGAATTGAAGGATGGTGGAGGTGAAAAACTTCTCAAATCAAAAACTCCATTCACATTAACTTTAGAATAAAAATGAGCAATTTGTGAATGGGTGAAGACCCTACGAGTACCTGATGGATATTCTTCCAATCTAAGCAGGTGTGTTGACATAAGATATGTATCCTTGAAGACCTCCACCATGAGTCAATATCTCACCGAAATCAAATCTTTGGTCGATCAAATTGTCGTCGCTGGCTCCAATGTTGATATTGAGGATATCATTCTTCATATCTTGAGCGGCCTTCCACCGCCGTATCAAGCCTTCAAAATGGCGATCAGAACAATGCTTCCGCATATCAGTCTCGATCAATTATATCCCCTTCTTCTCAGTGAAGAAGTTAATATCACCACCGACAATGCTCGTCTTCTGCCGCCAACTGAAACCCAATGTGGCTCTGTACTCTCAACGTGGTCGCGACATAAGAAATAGAGGACGATCCTCCCAACATGGCTTGCAAATGGCCCACTCTCAGTTCGATTTTGCGACCATTTGTCAAATCTGTAATAAAAAGGACCACTCAGCATCCATCTGTTGGCATCGGTTGAACACCCAGTATGTCCTGCCATTTGTTAAGTCGCTTGTTGCTACTCCTGATCCCTCCTCTACCAACTTGTTTCTTAATTATGGTGGATCTTCTCATCTCACTAATTATCTTGATAATCGCTCTATAGCAAGCCCTTATCAAAGTTCTGATTCCATTACCATTGGCGAAGGATGATCAGTTCCTATAGCCAACTCGAGTGCAAGTCTGTTACCCACCCCATCTTGTAAGCTAACACTTTCTCAAATCTTTCATATACCATATCTTAAATATAATCTTTTATCGATCTCCAAACTAACTAAAGATAATAGTATTTTTGTTATTTTTTATCCATCTGGTTTTATGTTCAAGGATATCAATTAATACTCATCAAGTTCTGCTCCGCGGACCCTGCCTTGACGGCCTTTATCCGATTCAAAATTCGTCCTCCAAGTCATCTCAGTCTACACTTACAGCTACATAGCCACAATCTGTTCCATAGCACCACAGATTGGTACACCATCACCAATGCAATCTTCATCTCATCTCCAAATGTAATCCTCATCTAAAAATAGATACATTCTTTTTCTGTAATTTTTGTACTGCTTTCAAAGGCCATAAATTAGCCTTTGAGCACTTTAATAATCATCAACATAATTTTCTTGCTTTGGTCCACTCTGATGTCTAAGGACCTTCCCCCGTTGTATCCTATGAAGGATACATATATTATGTAATATTTGTTGATGACTTCTCCAGATTTACATGGATCTTCCCAATGACACACAAATCTGAAGTTACAAATATTTTCATTAATTTCAAAACTCAAGCAGAAAAATATACTTCTCAAACCATTAAATGCCTTCATACTGGTGGCGGCACCGAATATAACAATCATAAGCTCACTACTTTTCTTAAGGATCATGGCATCCTCCATCAAATGTCTTGCCTTTACACCCCAGAACAAAACGGGCTCGTCGAATGCAAAAACATGCATATCATTGAAACAACAAGAACTCTGCTTCTTACAGCTTCGATACCTCTGTGTTACTGGCATGATGCGATAATTACATATGTGTATCTTATCAGTAGAATGCCATCTATCACTACTAACAACCTATCTCCATTTGAAATCCTCCACAAATATAAACCTGATTACAGGCACCTTCAGATATTTGGGTGCGAGTGCCTTCTGCTTACTCCATCTCACCTTCGCAACAAGCTTCAACCCAAGACCCAATAGTGTATATTTCTTGGATATTTGGACATTTATAAAGACTACAAATGTCTCAATATTATCACAAATAAAATCTTCATGTCAAGGTATACTCAATTCAATGAATCTTCTTTCCCATTTGCTCAACAAATTGCTTCAGTTGTCACTTCGATTAATAACATCTCTCCCTTTCTCCTCACTCCTACATCTATTCCAGTCAACCCCAACATTCATACTACGTTGCACCTACCCTCTTTTTCGCATCTATGTTCTCCTCTCATAAATACCTTAAGCACTCCATCTACTTCATCAAGAGGATCTTCCTACATAAGCATTGACTCAAACCGTCCCTCCCTCCGCGTCCAACTCTTCTCATCACCAAATGGTGACTCGATGGTAAACTGGCTCCCTAAAACCAAGGGTCAGGATGAACTTATTTTAAACTCACTCCTCGTCTCAGCTTAATACTGCTCCCACATCGTATATTGAGGCTGTCAAACATTTTGAATGGAGGAAAGCCATGGAAATCGAATTCTTTGCTCTACAAACATAAGGTACTTAGTCTCTAGTTCAACCCCCACATATATCATTCATTATGGGTTGTAAATGGACATATCATACAAAATTTAATGTGGATGGGTCCATTGCTCGATATAAAGCCAGGTTGGTTGCTCAGGGAAATCATCAGGAAAACGGTATTTACTATACATAGACATTCAATTCGGTTGCCAAGCTTCCTACGATATGCATCATTCTTATAGTTGCTCTACATAACTAATGTTCAGTTCAACAACTTGATGTTGCTAAGGCCTTCCTTCATGGCACTCTTTCTGAAACAGTTTACATGGCCCAACCTAAAAGATTTGACGATTCATCACATCCCAATTACGTTTGCCAACTTAACAAAGCCATTTACGGCCTCAAACAAGCTCTGAGATAATGGTACAATACGTTCACTTACTACCTTGTATCTCTTGACTTCACCTACAGTAAATTGGATCCCTCGCTTTTAATTGTCCATACATCTCATGTCCACATCTTCCTACTCATCTACGTATATGATATATTAATAACTTGCAACAATCAAGAAGCCATATAGCACATATTTGATCAGCTCAACAATAGACTCAACATGAAACACATGGTACCACCCATTCTTTTCTTGGTATACAAATCCAATCTTATGCCAACAATTAATATGTCCTCTCGCAAACACCATATGCCTATTCCATTCTTCAGCAGGCCAATTTAACCAATTGCAATCCTCTATCCAACCCCATCTGCACCAAAATACCCACTGACCCTTCTTTCGACTCTATGTTGTATGACCCACATCCGTACCTAAAACTCACCGGATCACTTCTGTATCTAACTCTTATCCGCCAAGATATTGCATACAACGTCAATTTGCTCTCTCAGCATATGCATAATCCACTTCTGCAACATACTTTTTTTTACTTAAACACCTTCTAAGGTATATCAAAGGTACCATTGACTATGATATACCCATTACAAAAAGTACTCTCACTCTCCAATCCTTCTCGGATGCGGATTGGGCCAATGATCTAATATTCAAAAAATCTACATAAGGTCACTACTCGTTATTGGAAAACACCATTATATCATGGACTGTTAAAAAAGCAACATATAGTTGCTTGATCGTCTATCGAATCGGATCGAATATCGGGCTCTTGCGGCCCTTACTGCTTACATCATCTGGCTCGGACGTATTCTATTAGATTTTGGTATAATCTTAGATCAACCTACAGATCTCTACTGCACTAACATGTCCGTAATTGCTTTAGCCAACAATTCAGTTTTTCGCACCCAAACGAAGCATATTGAGATTGATCAAAGGTTTGTTAGAGATCAAATCACAATATTCCCCTCCTTCCTATCAGTACTATCAATCAAAACAACCGACATCCTTACCAAACCACTATCCACAGTATGATTCCAACAGCTCAGAGTCAAATTGACCGTCACTCAAGACCCATCAATTTGTCGGGGGATATTAGAGCACAAAAACAAACAAGAACATATATTTTCTCATATACATGTATCATAAGCATATACGTACATGTCATGTATCTGTAGGCAAAATGCCTATATATATAATGTAATTCAATTTACTAAATATAATAAAATCTCCATTTGTCTACTTCATCTTCTTCCTGTTCTTGTTTCAAAATTCTTCAGTGATAATATTAAGGATTGTAACTAGTAACCAACCAGTTGCACTAACAAGTAGCTCATGAAGTTCATCAGTTTCTTCACCTCATCGGTTCTCTCTTACCATCACCGTACAATCACATTAATGCCATAAGCATCTTAAAGCTTGCATATTATGTAGTACATACTTCTTATTTTTATCATATACTAGGATCATTTATTATATAATTTGTGATAATTAGAAAAGTACTTCTTTATTCATTTTCCTTCGTATGGTCTTAAAGCTCTATTATATCAACATTGTCCTCTTATATCGCTTCACACAGAATGCTTAATCTTCCTTTATTCATGCAAGCTATCACTTCATTCATGGGGAGTTTAAATGATATCGGACTTGTAAATATACTAAGCATAAAGGATTCTCTCTGACACCCTAAATTTTAAATTAGAATAATAATTATTATTATTTTAATATACAACAATCAAAGCTATCTATTTTTTTTTTATCAATTTCAATCTAACCAATAAATCACCAAATCCATTAAGTGATAGCTCATTATGCTCACTAATTTTCCTGCCGCGTCATTACTCGCTTGTTATCAATGTCCAATACTCTAATGTCAAAAGCTTCACATAACTAGAATTTTCTATTACATGTACTTTCCTTACATTTGTCTTGTATGTGTGTATTATGCAATATGTAATAATAAGAAAAGCATTTCCTTGTTCTTCTTTTTTTTTTCAATAGATAATGGCGATCAAGGTTATGTTAGTGCAACTTGTAGTTGTATAGAAACCTTCCCCTCTAGAATCTACTTCAATCAAATCAATTAAAGATACAATCTTAGTTTTTTACCTATGCCTAAAGAAAATTCCCTTAAATGAAAAATAGTGAGTCAAACATTTATTATGTGAGAGAAAAAAGTATTTCAATATTAAACTATCTAAGAAAAGATATCAACATTTACTACATTGTAAAAGTTTCTTCAAAAGCAATACTACCTTAGAAGAGGGTATACTTGAAAAAATAAATAAATATATTTTCATGGAACTTCTTTAGGTCCATAGGATCAAAAAGCTTAAAAATGATACTAAAATAGTTCATCCCAAGTTCTACCTATATCATAAACAGTTAAGAACTTCCATTGAAAACTAATCATTTCAATGAATAAGTCAAGAAAGGCATTCAATCTAGTTATATTATTCTTTATGTAGCAATATGAGTGAACCTAATCAAAATTTAGCTAGAGTTGCTACATCTTCTATCACGGATTATGTCCCACTTCCCCCATTTCTTGGAAATATATATTTTCATTCGAATCCAACGATGAACTCCAAAAGTTACTTGCATTATGTGATCACTATATCGTACAATCCATATCATACTAGCAGAAAACCAATAAATAATGAGCCAAATCTATCAGCGGATATCTCATCAAGCCATGAAAATATTTCATACCATCTTATCATCTCAATCGTTGTACTGAAAAGATAACCCTAAAACACAATAATTAGCAAATCATCAAATAATATAAAAATATATATTTTTATCATGAAATCAAAATAATGGAATATGCATTAATAATAATAATATATACTCCACAATCTAGCCTTCATAGAAAGTTGGAATTAATTGTGATATCATTTAGGGCTTATTCCTACGCTATCAAGGAAAGATGACTCATTCTTCCAAGTAGTTTGAAAAAATATAACTAGAAAGGTGGGCCCGGTCCATCAAATAATAAAATTCTCCCAACCTCTTCTTCTTCTCTTTCTTGGAAGATTGTGTAAGGTGATGAGATTACGTGGGTTGGCTTTGGGAATATGAAAGGGACAGCGGATAAGAATGGGATGTTGAAATAGCGTCAGCTTATAAAGTTTTGGGGTTCGTCGATGCACAACTTGGAGGGAGCGGATGCTTTTTTTTTTTGGATTTTTACATGTATATATAACATTTAAAATTATTAAAAATATATATTTAACACTTAAACTTTTATATTTACTAATATACCACCTAAAATATTTCTTTTGATCAATTCTAACATTTCAATTAAACCTTCCGTCAAAAATCACTATCAACGACTGTCTTCACTGTCGTTGGCATCCTTTCACAATGAATATAAGTATTTCATCACTTCAATGGAGTGGTAGAATAGAAGGAAAATGAGATTTTAGGTGGTAAATTAGTAAATATATAAGTTTAGATGTTAAATATATAGTTTTAATATTTTAAGGTGTTATGTATGTAACAATTCCTTTTTTATATAGATTTTTTTAATTTTTTTTTTTTTTTTTTTTTTTTTTAAGGTTTGGTTTGAGATAAATTTCTCATTGTTGTCTAAAATAATTTGTAAGTATTAAAATTTCTAATTCAATAAAAATTTTAGAAAGCATCAAAAAAGTTGTTCCAAACAACTTTCTTATTGCTTTCTAAAGAAATTTTTTAGTATAAAAATTTCTTAAATTAGAATTTTTTTATACTAAAACTTTTCTTTTGAAAGCATTAAAAAAGTTGTCCCAAACGAACTTATAATTTAACTGCATAATTCAAGTTGACGGGATGGGTTCAAATTTGATTTAAAATTAATTTTATTTTGATCTGTATAAAATATGGGTTAAAATATATTATCTTGACTAAATTGTCTTTTATCTGCTTGACCCATTTATAATATTGGTCATATTTTTTTTTGGATTAAAATGACTTGTTAAGCCCTAATATGACTCGTTTAATCCAATACAACTCGCTTAATTGGAACATAACCCATATAACATGAACATGAATAGTATTTTGATAATTTTGAGTAAACTTGAACCTAACATAGAATATATTCAAGTCAATCGGAATTCTTATTGTTTGAGTCGGATCTGTGTTATATTATCGGGTTGAGTCATTTATTGACACAGTCTATTCTTGATACTGGTAATATGCTCGTTGTCTATCATTTATCATGCAACATTTATCTGTAAGGGTTTTGAGCAAATTTAAATGAAGAGTAAATTTTGACTTCGTTTTGGATTACTTTCTTATTGCTTCTTAAAACAATTTAATAGTATAAAAATTAAAATTTTTGTACTGAAGACTGCTTTAAGAAATAGTAAGAAAGCTATCTCAAATAAAGACTTGCTAACTTACACACAGCCAAATACACTAGGCCTCCAATTTGACATTTGTGACAGAAGCCAAAGCATCCAACCACTTTATTGTATTTATTATTGTACATATAGTAATGAAAATAGGCGTGCTAAATTCGATCATATTATTCATATTTATTTATATTTATATTTATATATTAAATATTAAATGATATTCAAAATATTAGATGAAATTTAAGAGATTTTTAAATTAAACTATTAAAAAATAGAAGAATAAACAATTACATAAAATATTTCTTTTGATCAATTCTAACATTTCAATTAAACCTTCCGTCAAAAATCACTATCAACGACTGTCTTCACTGTCGTTGGCATCCTTTCACAATGAATATAAGTATTTCATCACTTCAATGGAGTGGTAGAATAGAAGGAAAATGAGATTTTAGGTGGTAAATTAGTAAATATAGAAGTTTAGATGTTAAATATGTATTTTTAGTAGTTTAAGGTGTTATGTATGTAAAAATTTCTTTTTTATATATATATTTTTTAATTTTTAATTTTTTTAATTTTAATTTATTTTAATTTTTTTTAGATTTATTTATTTTTAGGTTTTGTTTGAGATAATTTTCTCATTGTTGTCTAAAATAATTTGTAAGTATTAAAATTTCTAATTCAATAAATTTTTTAGAAATAATCAAGAAAGTTGAGTTATATGATAATTAAAAGATAATTTCAATATTTTATGAGATAATTAATTATTCTATTTATAACCAATTTCTCATAGCCAAATTTTATTACAATTTGGCTAAATTCTCATATTTTTCATGGATAGTAATTATTCTATCTGATCCCACAGCTGTTTTCCATACCTTTTTCTTTTTTCTACAAGTGGTTTGTAACTTTTTATTGTTAATATTATTTTTTTTAATTTTGTTTTAGGTTGAATTGGGACAATTTTTTTTATTATTTTCTAAAACAAATTTTTAGTTAAAATTTTGATCTGAAAATTTTTGTAAAAAAAAATGGGGATTTACATACATACCCCTTTAATTCATGATATTTACATATGTAACATCAAAAACTTTAATATTACATGCTTACCTCTCATAAAACAAATATATATGAGTGCATTGAATGAAATATTAAAATTTATAGAATAATATGGGTGATAAGAATAAAATATAAGAGTAATATATTTGATATTAAATTTTTATATGAATGGTAGGAATGTAACATTAAAATTTTTAGTGTTAGATATATAAATAGTATGAAATAAAATAATATATATGTAAATTCCTCAAAAAATAATAATAGTCATCTCAAATAAAACCTTAAGCTTCATTTGAGATAATTTTCTTACTAGTTTCTAATAAAAAAATTTATACTAAAAAATTATTTAAAAAAAAATAGTAAATCACTATCCAAAGGAAGCCTTAGGGTTCGTTTGGTATGGCTTTCTTGCTGCTTCTTAAAGCAGCTTTCTAGTAAAAAAATTATAATTTTTATACTAAAAAATTACTTTAAAAAACAATAAGAAATATGTCCCAAACAAAGAGCCGCTGAAAGCTATAAAGCTCCCAAACGGAGAAGGCTTACAAATGGGCACCACACGCGCTTTTACAGCAATAAAGCCCACGTTGCAAGACTTGCTTTTATTCTAGCAAAAGAGAAAAATAATCTAAGTGCTGAAGAATCTTCTTTACAAAATCATAAAAGATGAAGATTGATAGAACAATTCTTATTTTTTATAATCAAAATACTCTCAAAATTTTGAATCAATTAAACTCTACTTGTGCTTCACATTCACTTTGCGGCGGAAACGATGATGGCGTTGGTGGTTACTGGCCTTTAAGCCGATGCTCTATTACTCGGATTCATATTCTCATCTGTCATGCAAGTCTCCTTGGTCAGTTGATTGAGAGCTTATAAGAGATTTTAGATGATCCGAACCCAACAAAATAACTCATTTTGATTAAAAAAAATTTATAACTTGTTAAACAAAGATTTTCGGTTAATTGTTCAGAAATAAGATGATGATACTAATAAATAAAAATTTCAAGAGAAAAAAAATTCTTAAACGAGTTACTTCCGAGTCAAAATCAGGAAATTTTGAATCAATTAAGATAAATTCACACATACATCACATACATAAGCTTCAATTTAGACCTCTTGATTGAAAGAAATTATTCTCTGCGGAAACTAGACGCAGAACACTGTTCAGAGACCAACCAGAATGCGTCACGTCAGTGATACAAAACCGCAGTACTGAGCAGTACCGAGCATAAGTGTGATGTGGCACATTCTGATTGGTCTCTGAACTGTGTTTGACATCCGCACAGAGTAATTAATCCTTGATTGATAACCAAAGCTCCCAATCAACCAATCAAAATGAGTTGCATTTGCAACTGTGGTGAAAAGAGAGAGGAGGGAGAGGGGGAGAGAGCTAGAGATTCCAAAATTTTACCATGTAACTATAACAAACTAAGATAATTAATGCGCCTTGGCATTATCTCCTAACTTGTATAGAGATGGGGGAACCAAGGCATAAATGCTCCATCGTGGCATAAATTCTGCAAGAGAGTATCAAGAGCTATTAGACAAACATGGTCTGACTTTTCTGTAAAGAAATCCATGCTTGCTAACTGATAAACTGAACAAAAAAAATTTAATTCAAGGAACAATTTGTTCATGGTAATATGAAAAACATATATGAGTGGATGAAACAGAAAAAATCTCTTCAGCTAGTTCTTGACATATGAGCATTAACAAACTCAGTCACAACATAAATTGAAGAAATATTTTGATTCTTGAGTAACTCTAAAATATTTAGATTAAGCCTTCGTTTGGGCGGCTGCTGTGGAAGCAACAATACAAAGAACAGAGAACAAGGAAAAACCAATGTAACAGTAATTTGCTTCAGCAAACGTTTTCTATTATCAAAAAGCTGTTTTCTTCTCCTCTTCCCCTGCTTCATATACGCAGTTGGGATTCTACTAAAAGCTGAAACATAAGCAAAGGTGTATAATTACTTTGATACTAAAATAAGTACTACGGTATTGGAAAGCTATAATCCTAATGGTAACGAGGAAGCACTTCCCTGTCCACCTGGCAAACAGCGGCTCTCCCATGTGGAACAAGGAATATTCCACATCAGTTCACCCCTGCTACAGAAAGATTCATATCCAATGAATCAAGTTCAGTGTTGACCGAGTCAGGCGGGTAGTAATGGCTAATGTCGGCGACATTAAAAGTAGAGGATGTGAGGACATCGGCTGGTAGTTCCACAACGTACGCATTATCGTTGATCTTATGTTTGATGGCAACGGGACCGAGTTTCTTCGGAGCCAATTTGGAGTAAGTTCCCGTCGGCAGTCTTTCTTTCCGCATCCTTACCATGACTAAGTCTCCAGGTTGGAAAGTTTTGAAGCGACGATGTACATCAGCGGCGTGTTTATAAGACTCGTTTGCTGTTTGTAGGCTCCTTCGGACGTTCTCCAGCATACTTTTGAAATCACCCGCCATCTTGGTTGCCACGGCATTGTGACATTTCGGCAGAACGGCAAGATCTACAATGTGATTAGGAGGTTTAGTGTAGACAATATTGAATGGGGACATACCAGTTGAACGATTAGGCATAGAATTGTAAGCGAACTCCGCCTGGCTTAAGATTTCATCCCACTTCTTCGGATTGTCCTGTACTAGACATCGCAGCATGTTGCCTAAAGTACGGTTCACCACCTCCGTCTGGCCGTCCGTTTGAGGATGATAAGCGGAACTTAGCTTGAGTTCCGTGCGTAGTTGTTTCCAGAGCTCCCTCCAAAAATGACTAATAAACTTGACGTCTCGGTCTGAAGTAATACTCCTCGGTAGTCCGTGAAGCCGAACCACTTCCCTGAAGAACAGACGTGCAATGCCAAGGGCGTCGGAAGTCTTCTTGCACGATATGAAGTGAGCCATTTTGGAGAACCTATCAACCACCACCATGATAGAGTCGACGCCCTTCTTTGTGCGCGGCAGACCGAGCACGAAATCCATGCTCAAATCTTCCCATATGGAAGTCGGTACCGGCAGCGGAGTGTACAAGCCTGTATTCTGGCTGTGGCCTTTGTAAACTTGGCATACCGGACAGTTTTGTACAAATCTGGCAACATCTCTACGCAAATGAGGCCAAAAGAAACGAGTTTTCATCTGGTCGATTGTCTTCTCACGACCCAAATGTGCAGCCATTCCCCCGCTATGCATCTCCTGAATTAGTTGTAACCGAACAGATGAGGCGGGCACACAAAGAGAGTTTCCTTTGAACAAAAATCCATGCCTTAAATTGAAGTCATCAATTGGTTGTCCGGCCGAACACTTGGCCCATGGTTCCGCAAAATCCTGATCAGTGCCATACAAATCTTTAAGAGCCTCCAGGCCCGTGATTTCAGTTTGGAGCTGGATCAGCAATGCCGAGCGACGACTCAAAGCGTCGGCTACTCTGTTTTGTTTCCCAGACTTGTGCTTGAGGACGAAGCTGAACTTCTGTAAAAACACAATCCATCGGGCGTGCATTCTATTAATACTCTTTTGCGAATTTAAGTATTGAAGTGCTTGATTATCGCTGCACAACACAAAATCGCTATGCAAAAGGTAGTGTTCCCATTGCTTGAGCGCCCGAATTACCGCATAGAGCTCTTGCTCGTATGCCGACCACTTTTGTCTGGCCGGGCTGAGTTTCTCACTGAAGAATTCCACTGGCCGATCTTCTTGTGATAGCACGGCACCAATGCCTATAGCTGAAGCGTCCGTGTCAACGTGAAAAGGCTTTTGAAAATTTGGTGCGGCCAAAACTGGAGCTGTCGAGAGTGCCTCCTTAATGGTTTCGAAACTGCGCTGCTGTTCAGCCCCCCATTTGAACGAGCTCCCTTTTAAGCAGTCAGTAATTGGCGCGGTGATTAGGCTAAAGCCTCGAATAAACCTTCTGTAAAAATTGGCCAACCCCTGAAAACTGCGAACCTCAGTAAGGGAATTCGGCGTCGGCCACTGCTGGACCGCCCTTACCTTATCTGGATCAACTGCTACTCCCTTGGCCGAGACCACAAAGCCCAAGAAGCGTACTGATGAAGTGGCGAATTCGCATTTGGCACGGTTTAAATACAATTTGTGGAGTTGAAGTAAGCCCAATACCTCCCGCAGGTGTTTCCAATGGTCTTCAATTGTTGGGCTAAAAACCAAGATGTCGTCGAAATAAACGACGCAACATTTACCCAGCAGTGGCTTCAAGACGTCAGTCATAAGCCTAAGAAATGTGGCTGGTGCATTGCATAGCCCGAAGGGCATTACACGCCACTCGAACAAGCCATGCCGCGTCTTAAACGCAGTCTTCCACTCGTCGCCGGCACGGAGGCGGATTTGGTGGTACCCACTACGCAAATCCAATTTTGAAAACACCTTTGATCCCTCTAAGTAGTCCAGCATATCCTCCAATCGAGGTACCGGAAATCTATATTTTACTGTAATTTTGTTGATTGATCGGCTGTCAATGCACATTCGCCACGAGCCGTCTTTCTTCGGTACGAGCAAGGCAGGAACGGCACATGGGCTCAAACTCGGTTGAATAAGCTGCTTGTCCAGGAGTTCATCAATGATCTTTTGTAGCTGTACGTGCTCCGTAGGACTCATTTTGTAGTGAGGCAGGTTTGGTAATGTGGCTCCAGGTATAAAATCTATCTGATGTTGAATGGCTCGCATGGGAGGTAATTCATTTGGCAAACTAGCCGGCACAGTATCCGCAAACTCCTTCAAAATTGCTTGTAGTTCCGGGGGATAACAGTTGGGAGTAACAACATCATTTGCCTCAGCCACTATAACAGCAACCAAAATCTTCGATTCTCGCCCATGTTTCAACAGAGAATTCCCAGTAACAATGCATAAGGCTGGCTTGGGATTCACTTCTTCGTCAACAGCACGCTGAGGAGATGGAAGCAAGCGCAATTTTCGCCCTTTCCATTCGAACAGGTAAGCATTATAGCCCTTCCATCATACATCACGCCCGTGTCAAATTGCCATGGTCTACCTAAAATTAGGTGACATACATCCATGTCAAGGACGTCACAAAGAACCTCATGGCTATAATGTTTCCCGATAGAAAAACTGATCCTGCACATCTCAGTTACTTGTACGTCTATGCCCTTCTTAACCCAACTAATCCTATACGGATTTGGGTTTTTGGTTGTTTTAAGTTGCAGCGCTTGAACCACCGCTCGGGAGACAATATTTTCTGTACACCCGTTATCAATCAAGAGATCGCAGACTTTACCCTTTATCGTGCATTTGGTTTTAAAAATTGCGTGACGTTGCGATTTGGTGTCTTGGGTCGGAGCCAACAACAATTTCTGCAGGACACAAACAACCGGCTCACCTTCATCAGCTGCTACTTCTTCATACTCCTCCTCATCACCAGCGTCTGCCTGATCCACATTAGGATCGGTTTCTCCCTCCATGAGTTGCAATTGTTGACGACTTGGACACTCATTTGATTTGTGGCCTGGCTGAAAGCACCTAAAACACTTCAGTGTTGTGGGTCTTCCATATGGATTGTCTCTTATAGGTGCCTTAGACTTATTATCTCCATGCGGTGTGTGAGGCGACGCCCCTGTGGAACCCTTAGACATAGTTTTGGAACTATTTGCTGCAGGTGTCCCCTGTATCCGCGAGTCAGACGGAAACGTATCACTCGAATTCCGCCTCTGATAATGTGCCTTGGCCGGTCGGTTGAGCTGCATTTCAGCTTTTAAAGCAAAATTGACGGCCTGAGAAAGTGACCATACAGAATTTAACTCCAACTTATCCTGGATAGCTTCCCGCAGGCCGCCTATGTAGCGGGCCACAATTTGATTTGCTGATTCGTTTAAGTTGTTGCGAGCGCTGAGACGGTAGAACTCCTCTGTATAGTCACTTACGCTGCGATGCCCCTGTGCACATTGCTGAAATTTCATGTATAAAATTTGCTCGTAGTCCGTGGGCAAATAATGGCTTCTTAACAGTTGTTTCATCCTTGTCCAGCTTCGAACATTGCCTCTGCCTTCGCGACGGCGTGCTTGTAATAGTTGCTGCCACCACGCACTCGCGCCGCCTCGCAGACGACATGCTACGTACTTCACCTGCTTCTCCGGGTGAACATCCATGTACTCAAAGAATGTTTCTACTGAATGCTCCCAATCAAGAAAATATTCTATGTGCAATTTTCCATCAAAAAATGGGATATCCATCTTTACC
Organism: Dendrobium officinale; assembly: GCA_019514585.1. Taxonomy (NCBI): domain Eukaryota; kingdom Viridiplantae; phylum Streptophyta; class Magnoliopsida; order Asparagales; family Orchidaceae; genus Dendrobium; species Dendrobium officinale. The sequence goes on from CM033687.1 coordinate 64,830,461, forward strand.
TTAAACTCACCCTGTTGTCGTGTCCAGACGTCCTGGCGATGTCGCGGTGGTGAGAAATAACGCTGTATTTCTTCTTCGCCAATATCTGAGTTGTTTCCCTGGGGGTAACATCCGACCTCCACGTCTGAATCCGTCAGATCCGCCGTATTCAGCATCTCGTGCCGTGCTCGCCGACCTCCTCGCCCTCGATGTTGCGCTGGTCGGTGTGTGGGAGACGTGATCCTGTGCGGCAGATGGACATTGCCGCCATTGATCTTGATACTTTGGATTTCTAGCCGCATCTCTGTGACAAAACGCCGGAACTCTGTCTTGAGCTCCGCCAGTTGCTGGACGATCTGGGCCTGCGTTGTCTCCAGAGAGCCTTCGCCTTGATCGCCGTCAAGAACGGGTCGTCTACTGCTCTCCGCCATTGCCGATTCCTCCCAAGCTCTGATACCAACTTGCTGTGGAAGCAACAATACAAAGAACAGAGAACAAGGAAAAACCAATGTAACAGTAATTTGCTTCAGCAAACGTTTTCTATTATCAAAAAGCTGTTTTCTTCTCCTCTTCCCCTGCTTCATATACGCAGTTGGGATTCTACTAAAAGCTGAAACATAAGCAAAGGTGTATAATTACTTTGATACTAAAATAAGTACTACGGTATTGGAAAGCTATAATCCTAATGGTAACGAGGAAGCACTTCCCTGTCCACCTGGCAAACAGCGGCTCTCCCATGTGGAACAAGGAATATTCCACATCAGCGGCTTTCTTACTGCTTCTTTAAGCGATTTTACAGTATAAAATTTTAATTTTTTGTATTAAAAAGCTGCTTGAAGAAGCAGTAAGAAAGCCGTCTCAAACGAAGCCTAAATTCTAACTACAAGATATTCAAAATAAACCTTAAAAGCCTAAATTTTAGAACATTTGTAGGTGTTATATGTACATTTGTAGAGCCATTGAATTACTTCTCAACAGTCTTCAACACAGTTTCTTTTAGAACTCATATTTCCTATAAAAAATTTTCAGTAGGAAGTGCCTCCAAAAATATGTTGGCTAATTTTTCATCTTTCACTTGATGACTTCACATACAAAATGAAATTTGATTGCGATATGTTTAGTCTGATCATGAATGATTGGATAGTTATCGCAATAGTTGAATTGTTATCACAAAAACAATGTTGCTACTACTTGCTGCTCGTCAATTTCTTCTAAAATTCTTTCTAACCATATTTTCTATGATGTTGCCTTTGTTGCTTGCACGTACTTAACCTCTGTTAATGATAATGCTATGACATTTTTCTTCAAGTTGATTCATGAACAGGTTCTAGAAGGTGTCAATATTGGACCCGACCAAAAACCTGGCCCGAAAATTTTGGGTTTGGGTTGACCCGAATCCAAAATGGGTCGGGTTCGAGTTCAGGTTCAACAATTCGATCCGTTTCAAAAATCGGGTCGGGTTCGGGTTGACCTATTGACCCAAAATTGACTCGTTTTTGACCCAGCAACTCGAGATTAACCATTTTTTTACCAGAAAAGTGGATAGTGACCCATTTTTGGACCCGAAAATTAGCAGTTTTTTGTTGGCACCGGGTCATTCGGGTCGGGTCAAGTCGGGTTTACCCGGACCTAAAGGGGGTCGGATACGGGTCTGGAAAGCCGACCAATTTGTAAAAATGGGTCAGGTTCGGGTTGACCCGAATAGTGCCGTGTCAGGTTCGGGTTCGACTCGAAACTAGAATTATTATGGGAACTTGAAATATAGGTTTTCTTATATACAAATTAATTTAATTAATAGATGTTATGATTCATAATAAAATAAATATTATATGCATTCAAGAAACTAAATGGGCTGAAGAGAAGGCTAAGAAGATTAATAATTTAGGATTTAAACTATGATATTCAGGTAATAGTCGTACTAGAAATAGAGTAGTGTAATTATAAATAAGAATTTAAAGAATAATATAATAAAAATTAATAAAATTTGAGATATAATTATATTTTTAAAGATTATTGTTGATACTAAGATTATTAATATCATAAATACTTATACTCCTCAAAGAAGTTTGGATGTGTTCAAAATTAATATTTTGGAATTATTTAAAAAAATAATACAAAAGATATCATTTAAAAAAAATGTTTTTATTGAAAGAGATATAAATGAAGATGTTGGTAGAGATATTGAATATTTAAAAACATTCATGATATTATGAATTTATAGGGACAAATGAAAATGACAGGACTACATAAAATTTTTCTCTAGCTTATGATTTTAAAATTGTTAATATATATTTACAAAAAAAAGAGGAGCATCTCATTACTTATAAGAATGGATATAGTAAAACTCAGATTAATTTCCTTATATAATAGATTAGTTAGATTGCAAAGATTATAAAATTATTACAATTGAAAGTTTATATATTCAACATCGTTTATTAGTTTTGAAATTAAAGACAAAGGGGCGAAATATGAAAACTAAAATAAAATATTATCTTAGGATTATGAGGCATTTAAACAACACTAACAAAAATATTTTTTAGAATAAGATTCAAGAAGTTAATATTTTCACTGTACATAAGGAAGTTAATGTTATGTGAAAAACGTAACTAATGATATTAAGAATGTTACAAACGATATGCTTAGAATATCAGAGAAAACTCCTAATAATAAAAAAAATTTGTGGTGTAATCAAAATGTGTAAAAAAAAAATCAAAAATAAGAAGCTTTGTTATAAAATTGATTTAAATGTAAAAATTCAAAAAATTGAAAAAAATATAAAGAAGCATGAAGAGATACTAAGAAAGTAATATTTAATGCAAAGAATTTAATTTTTAATGATTTATATAATATATTAGATACTAAGAAAATAGAAGGGTGTATATATAAGTTAGTCAAGCAATGAGATGAGAAAAGTAAGGATTTAGTTCAAGTGAAGTGCATTTATGATGAAGATCAAAAAGTAATTTAATTAAAAGAGAACATTCAACACAGGTGTATGAGATATTTGATAATTTTTTAAATGAAGATTATGAAAATATGATTAACATTAGTGATCTTAACACTTTAAATAAGAATAAAATATTTTATTTTCATTAACATATTAATAAATTAAAGTTAGAGAGATTTTAAAAAAAATGAAGTGTGAAAAAGTTATTACACTTGATGATATTCCAACAGAGGTGTAGAAATGCCTAAGAGATGAAGAAATTTCTAGGCTTCTAAAAATTTTCAATATTATTTTGAAGACTAAAAAGATATCAGATGAGTGAAGGAATGAGTTGAATCATATTTTTAAGAATAAAGGTATGCACAAGAGTGTGCGAATTATAGAGAAATTAAGTTAATGTGTCACATTTTAAAATTTTGGGAGAGAGTTATTGAGCATAGTTACAACGCAATACTAATGTTTCTCAAAATCAATTTGGATTCATGTCAAGTAGGTCAATTATGGAAGTTATATATTTATTGAGAGGTTTGATGGGGAAGTATAGGTAAAATAAGGAGGATCTACCTATGATATTTATTGATTTAGAGAAAGTTCATAATAAAGTTTCAAAAGAAGTGCTATGGATAGTTTTAGAAAAGAAAGTGGTTAATAATGCTTATACTTAAGTTATTAAGGATATGTATGCAGGAGCTATTACTTAAGTTCAAACACAAGGAGGTTGGACCAAGCATTTTCCTATTTCAGTTGGATTACATCAAGGATCAACTTTAAGCACATATTTTTTTGTTTTTGTCATGGATGTTCTTACTAGACATTAATAGCAAGATGTACCTTGATGTATATTTTTTGCTGATGATATTCTTCTAATTAATAAGACTAGAGAGGGAGTTGAAGGTAAACTTAAATTATGAATTTCAACCTTAGGGTCTAAAATTTTTTCATTTGAGTAAATATAAATCTGAATATATGGAGTGTAATTTTATTAGTAATAGATCTAATATGGGGATTCTAACTTTGGGCTTGGACCTTTGGAGAATAACATTTTCATGCTTCTATCACCTTTATCAATCAATTATTTGACAACCTGCAATTGACAAAAAAGAAAGTTAGCCTCTTGGCATAAATCAAAAGTGAACCAAAATACATAAAATGAGCCATTAGAAAATTATAAAGTCCACCCAAAAAATACCACTTTCCAAGCCTCCAACATCTTTGCATTAAGTTTGTTATCAATCTACAAATCATAAAAATTGAAGTTATATCCTTTACATTAAATCATTTGAATGTAGCTTTGATTAGAAAATTATTGAATAAAATGTAATTTATCATGAAAATGATTTTAAGTAGACAATAATAGTATCTCAATCTCATCCTCCTCCTCCTACAAATGATATATATCACAATATGTTAGTAATAAAATAACAATTAAAAAAATATGAAAGCATAACAAATTAATACCTTTGTCCTGCCCTTCAATCCCTAGTGGGCACGAACCCAATTCAACCCGCATATCAAAGCTTGTACTGTCTAACATCCAATTTAGAACAATAAGTATATACAACTTTCTCTCATGCTAAAAATGTATATTCTGAAATAATTGTGCTAATAGCAATTAATAGTATGTCTACAACCAATCTGGTTAATATGTTATATTTTGTTTAGCTGCTCTTCTACCATGCAATAACACTGAATGTCTAACAAGCTAGATAAATCTATAAACCGTATTCTAGATATTTATCTAAATATGATTTTGTAGGCTTCTTATTGGCTTTTTAAGATACATAAGCCATGAAATCAAGCCACGTACTATATTTATTTGATCAACTTCTTGAGTCATTTTTGAACTGTTACTTTCCCCTGCTAAAGCCTCTCCCCTATCTAAATGTGTCACATGCAACTTTAACTTCTTGTTCAAAGCAAGTGACATATTCCTCATATAATTCATATAACAATGCATGAACAAATGAAATATTTTGTGCACTCTCATATCCATAAATCATGGGATATAAAAACTCTATAACAAGAAATTTCATCCTTTGATCCATAATAGCACCAAATGACATCAAAATGGTACATTCGCTCTAATATTTGTCAAATTTTTCTTTCATTTTTTAGTCATGTCTAACAAATTCGACAAGAGATCTTGAGCCATCATTTAGAACCTTTTTTATGGTGCATATTTGAGACAAAAATAAATTTAAAGTATGATATTCAATACCTGAAATGATGTTTGTTACTTCATTAAAAAACCAAGATATCATAAACCTTCTCTATATTATTTCATTTCTCTTATGTAGGATAGTTATGATAAGATGTCTCCCTCTCACTATATGAAGAGAATGTTTTCCTCAATTTAAGAGCCACAATAAGCATGTTGTAGGCTGAATTTCACCATATTAGACAATCCATAACTAGTTTTTTTAGTTGGCAATTATAACTGTTGAACAACATCAGCAAATCAAACTAGTTTGCCTTCAAATGCATTTTAAAAGCTAACTGTATCACAATTTTTTTCTACCACAAACTCTACACTTTTAATCCCATCTTTTACCATAATATTCAAGATATGGTCACAACAACGAACATGAAATATACTACCTCCAAAAAATAATTTCTTCCGGACAAGAAAATTGTCGTTAAAGAATTTAATGATTTGGTCATTATTAGAAGCATTGTCAACTAACACAGTGAATACTTTATTCTCTAAACTCCATTCATTAAGTGATTTGTAAAAAGCATTACGAATTTCTGACGTTGTGTGAAGAGAAGATGAGTGAAGGAAACTTAGCAAATGCTTTTGCAACTTCCAATTAGAGTCAACATAATGTGTGAAAACAACCATATAAGTAATTCTTTAATTTTTGAACTTCCATGTCTGTGATAAATTGATTCGGTTTATATTTTTCAATGGATTCTATAGCCTTTTTTCTCTTTCTTGTATACTAACATGACGTCACTATGAGTTGTTGTTATTGAATATTTAAAAAATAAAGTGACATTGACTTTAGAACAAGATTTAAACCAAATACTTCGATAGCTAAAAATGACTTCTCATTGATCAAAATATAATGTATTATGTTTTTTCTTAATTTAGAATTAACATAAGCAAATGTAGTCAAACTACCACTTTCCTGTGAACTGTTAGCTGCTAAATCAATGTCCTTAGCTTGAAAATGCAGAATTTTGTAGTTTCTGATGGAACGGATTCTGATAGCAAAACGTTTTAAATGTTGTCAACACTGTGTTACTGATTATGTATTTCCTATGGAAAGGTTCTTCCTGAAATAAATGTATTGCCCTTTCTTCTGTCTATTAGGAAGAGTAACTTCTTTAAACTCATTCCAAACAGTTGATATCATATTTCGATATTTTTTTGTTTCTATAGGAATTGCATCTTCATTCTCATTACAGGTTTTAGCAATATCCCCTTCTATGCCATTATTTTCCCCACACAAACATCATTATCATTCAAAAAAGGATTTGCCTCTACACTAAAAGATTGTATTTCATCATGTCTCCAAATTTAATGGGTCACTAATATATCTTTGACAAATGATTTGGGTGATATTCTAAAGTAGATAGAATAAACAATTTAACTTTAGCATATTTATTATTTCATGAAAAAATATAAAAGACGTCAACAAAATTTATATTAACTCATAAATCATTGATTGCAAAGGAAAGCCAAACATAATCCACCAATATGTATAATAACATGTGGGAAAACCCAATATAATGCATGCTTCCTAAGGAGATTTTACACTAAATATGCTAAATGGAAGTACTGAAATGCATAAACCACTTAGCTAAATTCAATAAACAATAAGGTGAAAATTACTCAAAATCAAGTTGCAATTAATACAATATTTAATATTCAAGTTCATTTAAAGGATGTTATTAAGTGCGGGAACCAAAGAAATCCACATCAATTGTTAATTAAACAATAAGAAAAAGAAAACTGGGTCAATTGTAAATTAAACTGATGTGAAACGTATTAGCATGGATGATTAAATTAAGGAAGTTTGCACGCTTAAATTTTAGAGCACAATAATTATAAGCTTTCTCTTGATGATAAACGACAAAATAAAAATAATAAGGTGATAAAATAGCTTTGGTTTAAACACATGCGAGAGGTTGAGATCATTAAATAGTCAACTAAATCTTACTTTGCATACATGAGTGGTTTCAACGAGAAATTCCAAAACTAACAATAAGATTAGGCTATGAAAGATCTCTCACACAACTCTTCTAATTACTAGGCTTTAGCGGTGAAGAGCTTGACATGAACCTTGTGAGTCAAAATATAACCACAATTGAAAATAAACTAGGAAAATAGGAAACTTGGGGAAGAGTTCACCATCGTCAAAATTCTTAGATGAATTTGAGTAACAAGGGAGAAGATCCATAGTCTGGTGGCTGAATTTGAAGAAGTCCTGCATGTGGGAAGCAGTGTGGGATCTTCTGAGCAACCAATGAGAGCCTTCCGGATGGCGAATCAACACCAGAAAACTGCTGGAATCCTGAAACAGCAGCCATGGCTTTTCCGGACAGCAAACGGGGTTTCAAATTCAAAACCTGAAATTAATTTCAGCATTTTAAGTGAAAAGAGAGGGAAATTAATTAGAAATTTGATTTAAAATTAAGGAGTCATTAATGAATTAATTGGAGCATTAAAGAAGCAATCAAATGGGGGAGAAAACCCACATGGGGCCGGCAGCAAGGTGAGAGGGGGAGATGGAGATTAGTGGGAAGAAGCTTCCAATTTGGATTGATGAGCCAATTGAAATTAAATTGAAATTGGAATTCGTCATGAAAACTTTCCTAAATTGGAAATCCCAATTAAGAAAGAATTTGAATTTTGAAATTCAAATTTCAAATTTGAAACTTGCAGGAGGGATTGGACGGGTGGGGAAGGTCGCCGGCAAGGTGGCCGGCCGGGGCCGTGGGAGTGGCCGGCGGCGAGCTTCCAAGGGGGCGGCGGCAACAAGGGTTTTGGAAGAGATTTTCTTATGGTGGAGGGGAAGAAGATGGAGGAAAACACGAACACGAAGATAGAAGAATTTAACCATGAGCCGCGGACTCTTCCAACGACTGGCGGGTATTGCTTTTGCCCTCACCTTGGGCTCTCCATAGAACTCACACAGAGATCTATGAGAAAAGAACTCACTAAGAGATCTTCACGACGGAACTCACAAAGAGAACACAAGAGCCAAATTTTCATTCAAAATTCATCATCCCTCAATACAAGAAAGCTAGCCTATAAATAGTCCTCATGAAAAGAAAAATAACAAAGACTAAAATGACCTTCGAGCTACAACACTACATGACCACCCATAAGGGTAAAAAGGAAAAAAACAACAATATAAAATAAACTAGTACAAAAACATATAAATAAATAACTAAAAAAAATCATAGCCGTTGATCTCCGATGTTCTCATCATAAACAATAAGAACAAAGTGAATATTGTAATAACATCCAAGTTTGAACAAGTAATGTCCAAACTTAACATAATAAAATAGTGATTAAAATTATACTACAACAACAACAAGCATTTATCCCACTATGTAGGGTAGCTACATGAATTACTTTTTCTGCATTGTGACAAATTAAAAGTTAAATTCTCATTTAAATCTAATAAAGAAATATCATTTATAATATTTTCTAACAAGTTTTTTTAGGACTACCTCTATCTTTCTTAACAAAAGTCAAATCTAGTACATCTAATTTCCTAACCGGATCATCAGAAAGCCACCGTTTTATGTGACCAAACCATCTTAGGAAACTCTCTCTAATATTATCTTCCACCGGAGCTACTCCAACCTTATATATGCTAATTTTGTATCATGTCTCTAAGAGTTAAGCCACTCATCCACCTGAGCATCCTAATCTCCGCAACATTTAAATTAATGTTATGCTTCTCTTTTAATGGCCAACATTCTGTGCCATAAAGCATTACAGATCTAACCACCATCTTAAAGAAATTTTCTCTGAAGTTTGAGGGAGACTTTTCTATCACACAACAAGCCCGATGCATTCCTCCACTTCAACCATTCAACTTGAATTCTACTAAAAATATCCCCATCTATTTCACCATCACTCTGAATAATAGACCCAAGATATCTAAAATATGTATTGTTATTAATGACTTGATCACCCAAAATCACTATCCCCCCACAAGAACTATTATTACTAAAACTAAACTCAATATATTCAGTTTTAGATCTACTCAAACGAAAGTCTTTAGACTCTAAGATTGACCTCCATATTTCAAGCTTACCTTCAACTCCTTCGCTAGTCTTATTAACAAGAAGAATATCATCAGCAAAAAGCATACACTACGGTAAAACCTCTTGCAAATGTCTAGTGAGAACATCCATTAATATAACAAAAAGATATGGGCTTAAGGCTGATCCTTGATGTAATCCAACTGAAATAGAAAAATACTTGGTCAAACCACCTTATATTTGAACACAAGTAACAGCTCGTGCATACATGTCCTTAATTACTAGAATATAAGCATTATTAACCCTTTCTTATACAGAACTCTTCATAGCACTTCTCTTGGAACTTTATCATATGTTTTCTCTAAATAAATAAAAATTATATGTAGATCCTCCTTATTCTTTGTTAACCTGAACTTAATTTTAAAAAAATGAATAAAATAAAATAAAAATCCTACCCATCCTGACACTTCTACGTGCCCATACCCTGCAGTCAGTGTCGTTTCAAAGCCGACCACAAGTAAATCCGCCTTGATCGCGCTCCACCTACGTTGTTAAAACAAGAGCGAACAGCCCTTTCGCTTCTTCCTTGACTCCACGCCCAAACTTTCTTGAATCCAATTACCGACCTCCAACCTACCACAATCTTCGACCACATCCTTCATCCCTCTTTACTGCAAGTAGTCTTTGCTTCCTCCGTAGTCAACCGACTATAGCAGCCACAAGCCGCTCGTGATCTCCTCTCTGACCTTCGGTCGGATCCCCATCTCTAGCTGTCGAACCAAGCCACCCGACTGAACCACTTCAACCATCACAATACCTAGCTGACGCCTCTCTTCAACCAGTCTGCAAACCGAGCTAACCACAGCTACTCGTGCCCGATCACCCCACCAGATTTTGTGACCACAATCCCGACCAAACTCCCTGTATACAGATGAATCCAGCATTCCAACCGACCCCAATCTCACCTGAAGAACTCAAGCCTCAATCCCACGCCAACCCTCCGATTTCCAGTCCTCCACACCACTATAGCATGCAAGAAATCGAACCAATCAAGCCATCGATCGCCCTCATCCCTATCAGAAATCCCTTACCCGATTATGCCATCCTCTAACCCGATAGAAGCCAAATCAACTCCACCTCCGGCACCGACTACAGAATATACCTTGTCCCAACCTCTGCCTCCGACTGATTCAAACATTTAGCCACAGCCTTCACCTCAACAAGTATAATCCTTCATCCCTATTAATGTAATTAGTTAGTTGTTGCTATTAATTAATATTAATTGTAATTATTATTATTATTATCATTATTATTATTATTAATTTTAATAAAAATGATAATTATTATTATTATTAATATAATATAATTATTATTATGATTATTACTATCGTTAAAATAAAATAAAAAGAAGAAAAAAAAAGAGGAAAAAAAAGAGGAAAATAAAAAAGAAGAAAATTTGATGCCCCTCGATCTTCATGCTCTTAACGTCGACACTGACGCCGACATCGTGAAGAAATAATGCTCAAAAGCCATCAAAACCCGTTCCTGGTGCCTGTGGCGCACTGAAAACCACTCTATACGCTCTCATATCGTGGTGGGAGGGAGCCCGGTGCGACACTTGCAGCGAAGCGAGTAGGCCTCTAAACTCTCTCGTAGTGTGGCGAGGAAAATATTAAGTAGCTGTGCGCGCCTCATTGCCGAAGAGGAAAGAAAAATTGTCCATATTTTCAAACACGTACCTCAAAGACCCCTACGTGCTCTCATAGCTTCATTAGATTGAGGACTACGACCACGGTGTCACCCAACACCTATCCAACGCATTCACATAGCATCATAGGATTGGCCAACTCCCCAAATTTCCCCTAAATGGGAGAGACGACAGGAGGCTACCAAATTTTCCAGCAAACAACGGACTTGAATTTGAACTAAATGTAGGGGACTTGAACTGAACAAAAGTACAGGGAACCGGACCTTAAGCTAATACATGCACTGCTTAAACTACAAACACTAAGCAATAAATCAAACTGTTCACTTAAATGTCAATGAACAAGCAGAAGATGAATGGCGAACAAACTCTCAATGCATGCGGTGAATTGTTCATAAATGATGAAATTAAAGTGAATTATCGAGTTCAATTAATCAATCTACAAGCAAAGACCAAGAACTACAGTGAACATGAACTCTCATGAGTGTAAGCAGGAGACATGTAGTGAATGAGATAACTGGCTTGCGAGTATGAGTGTGAGCCTATGATACATACAAAAGCCCATTTATAAGCCGCAACAAGGATCTTCGAACACCACAATACTCTTTCAGCTAACATCAGCTAGTTAGCAAATGAAAGTTGCAATTTTCTACAAGCACTGAAAATTAACGTGCAATGAACATGATGACCCACTACTATCCAACGTGCATGAAGGGGTAGTGGCGAATGTAGCAACACTCGACAATCAACATCCAAATACAAGCAAGTGCATTCAACCTTGCAAGTAATGTAATGGGAGGGAATGTATAATTTGATGGAAAACAAATGTACAAAGACTCTTAAATAAATTGCGTACAAATGACGACAGTCAATGTGTGGTGTTCACATGAGTCATGCAAGAAAATGTAGAAGCCCCTACAATCAGCTTCAACAGGCATGTAGCGAGGATGGCTGGCCCTTTATGAACATAGCAATGTATCAACTGCGTGCAAATGCGACATATCTGCAACACGTACAAAGCACATACAAGCTGTTGTAACAAGAGGCAATGAATATTGCAACAACACTCTATGGTCAACATCAAAACACAGGCAAATACATTGAGCCCTTAGAAGTAATAAATGGCAATGCATGACGAATATGAAGAACCCCTACAAATGGTGATAACCAATATGCAATAAACATGAAGAGCTTTTCGCAAGCACATATAAGAGGGCTACAACAAATGCAGCTTGCATGTAACTAACGTCACTGCAAACAGACAAATAATCACTTATGAATGGTGGTCGGTTGCTGTGTATGCTCATGCTTGTGCAAGAGGCGTGATAGTTGCAATTCGTGGGTGAAGCATGAAGAACATGCGGTAAATGTTGTGGTATCCCTACAATCAATATCAGCACACTTGTAGATGAATATGACCATTCCTTGTGAGCGATGACGGATGATATGATCTATTTGTGGACAGCAACAGTGGATATGCCACGAGCACGACAGATACCTAGTAGACACAAAGGCACACATTGTTCATAAGCAAGAATCAAGAATCCACAACAAATACGAGCACCTACTAGCAATTGTAGGAAGTTCATCATGTACACCACATGCTACCTACGAGTGTGGAGGAATTGTAGCAAATGCAACTGCTTATAAGCAGTACTAGAAGATCTACATTCTCTGCGACTTGCCTAAATATGACAGTAGAAGGCACATAGAGCACACAACATATAATCTACAAGCAAGAATAATACATTGGCAATGTATACGAGCTCCTGCAAGCCATTATAGGATATTATCCATTCATACAGCAGTCTAACTACGGGTGACGCCTAACAACATGCAACCAACACAACAAAGTTCCTTGCGAACATACACAATGCAACAAGCAATGAATAATATGATTCAACTGTAAGCAAAAATAGGAAATCAATAGTAAAAACTATGGGACAACGATAAATTGAGGCAACAGATTTGCGACGCCATGCTATTACACCGGATAAATCAACTCGCTTGCAAGAGAAAAGTGGAAGGCCCCTAATATATCATATAGTGTATTTACAGGCTGTAGTACGGCCCCGTAGGTTGAATGCTGAAGAAAAATGTAACATGCATAAGATGAAATGAGTAAAACCATGCTATTAAAGCACGACAAATGAAACTCAGCGAAGCGCCACACCACCGGATCTGCAACACTTCTACAAGCAGACATAAGGCATCTACAAGCTTCAAATGATAGTTGCTTGTGCAATTGATTAGCATCAACTATTTTAAAATGCCCCCCGAACATACATTGCAATAAACATAATAATTCATGCAAACACGTCACTAGGTATCACAACATGCATTGCACTACAATAATGTATCACTTTTACATGTCGATGTATTGCACATGCACACATTATCATTATACAAGCATATTATACAAGCAAATAAGTGAGGCATATTTGCATTATACATGCATATCGTACGCTGCCACATTAAGTTAGTGCGCAAGATGCATCATGCATACATATAATGTGTGAAATGCGCTACACATACACATGCAAAATCACACACTATAATTGAAAAGTATGCAAATGCAAAATGCATCATACATGCATAACCTGCAAGTATGTTGCACACAACTACTACATTGCATGCAAATAACTACTACATAAATGTGACATGCAAACTGCATGCAAAAATCATCTACCCGTATGGGCCCTAGCGAGAATTTTATGACTACATAAGTGATGTCTGAGGATTCTACACTGGTCAAGAAATGAATCTAAGATTGAGCTTAATCCTTCTATGTGGGTCGATAGAAGTTGACACGGCTTTAGCTATCAAACAAATATATGATCGCAACGTCGACCAGAATATTCATTTTATATATTCATATTAGGCATTCAAGACGCTCAACAAGAAAAATTGATAAAGGAATTAAGATGGCGAAGAACCTGATCATCTGTTATCGAGTAGATAAAGTTGACAATATTCAACTGATAAAGTAAAATTGCTCATAAAGACCACGATGATGGTCGTGTTGATAGAAGATCTCAACAAGATATGACCCCAAATATTCAAAATACCACTTGAAATCCAATGATACAAAACTCAAAAATCATCAAAAGCCTAAGATATTTAAAATTGAAATTAACCATCAAATGCTTAAAGCAAAATTCATCCACTCTACAAATTTTGCCGATGTGAACAAATTTGAAAATTACCTCAGCTCACAAAGAGCCAATGTCTAGTCGAGAATATCACTAGCATCCATTTTCAAATAATTTCTTGCTAGTAAGGGCACGACATATGTTCTCTAACTAGCGGTTTCACCTCCAAATGGCACCCCATGTAAACATTTATAATCGGGACCCTGTGAACAAGGTGGTTTCGTCGTCAAATGGTAAAACTAAATTACGGTCATGATCAGAGCAAACATGTTCCCCAATGGCTTCAAATCGTTAAGATGTGATCAATAAGATATAATCGATGGGGGCACAAAGCCCTTTATTAACTAAGGTGGATTCAAATTTATCCCCTTAGGCAAATATTCACCCAAGGTATACAAGATATCTTTGGACGAAACAACCCATGGCTGACGACAGGGATCCTTCAGACAGGTTGGGTCGACTACCTCCTCTAACTAAATAAACTAGGGAACATGATAGCCTAGGACGATGGAACCATGGGATCTTGATTGGGTGCCATTTTCTTTCAGTGTACGGTGGTGAATTTCTAATATTAAATGTTAAATTTCCAAATACCAAATCATGTTCCTTCTATACACCAAATACTCAATACCTCTAAATATTTGTTTGACAACTAGCCTTAATCGAAAATTCTCTCTTGTCATTAGGAGGGGTAATTAACTATAGGTGCTTGCATCTATAGAAAACCTGAACTCAGATCATAAAGTCCTCACAAAAAGAGGCAAAATCTATAGGTAGTTACTTATCAACAAACTCAATCTGTCTTCTGAAAAATTTACCTTGGAACATACTCGTTAAAACTCTCTTCGATGACCCGGAAAAGAAAGGGGTTGCGGAGAAGCCGGGGCGCGAATTTTTGGAGCCCACTTTCTCTCTATACTTCTCCATCAAACCTCTCAATAAATGAATAGCTACCATAGTAGACCTACCTGGCATGAATCCAAATTAATTTTGAGAAACATTAGTGTCACATCGTAACCTATGCTCCATAACTCTCTCCCATAGTTTTAAAATATGACACATCAACTAAATTCCTTTATAATTCACACAGACTTGTGTAACACCTTTATTCTTAAAAATAAGAATCAACACACTCATTCTCCACTCATCTGGCATCTTTTGTCTTCAAAATAATATTAAAAAGTTTAGTAAGCCAAGAAATTCCCTCATCTCCTAAACATTTCCACACCTCTATTGGAATATCATCAAGTCCAATAGTTTTTCCACACTTCATTTTTTTTAAAGCCTCTTTAACTTCGATTTTACTAATACGCTGATAAAAACAAAATCTTTATTTTCATTTAAGGTGCTAAGGTTACTAAAGTTAATCACATTCTCATAAGCTTCGTTGAAAATTTTAGCAAAATATTTCATCCACCTTTGTTGAATTTCCTCTTCAAATATAAGCACTTCTTGATCGTCATCCTTAATACACTTCACTAGAACAAAATCCTTACTACTCTTATCTCTTTGTTTGTCTAATTTAAACATAAATCTTTCGCCCTCCTTGGTATCTAATCTATTATATAAATTTTTAAAAGCTAAAATATTTGCATTGCAATTTGCTTTCTTAGACTACTTATGAGCCTCTTTATATCTTTCAAATTATTATAGTTTTTATAACTAAGCTAATTCTTATAACAAATCTTCTTATTTTTTATCTTTTCTTGTACATTTTGATTCCACCATCAACTATTTTTACTATTAGTAGCTTTTTTCTTTGATATTCTAAGCATATCTTTTGTAACATTCTTAATAACACTAGCTACTTTTTCACACATAACATCAACTTTCTTATACACAGACAAAATCTTCAGATCTAGAATCTTACTCTAAAAATTTATAGGAAGTGTTGTAAGGACAAATAATGAAAATAAGAAAGAGGATCAAAGTATAACTAATGAGTTACAAACCTAAAAAAACTTCCAAGTAATTTACCCTTTATAGTTTCCTTTTTCAGTACTAGCAGAAACATATTTGGGAAGTAAAAGAAGAAATAAAAATGATGGTTTATACAGCGAGAGACACAGATCCAGCCAGCTCTGTTTATTGTTTGTCATTTTTTGGGGTTGCAAGCACAACATCACTACCCCTAAAGGAAAAGACCTGGGTGTCTATAGTGGCACACACATGAAATATAAAGGTAATAAATTAGTATTGTTATTTGAACAATAAACAAGTTTAAGTTTCAAATTAGTTCTAGTTATGTAGGTATGGAATTTTTAGAGAAGAAATAAGTATTTTAACTGCCCATCCTCACAGATTTAAAAAAAAAAAAAAAAACATCATCCTCACATGAATTTAGGGCCACCAAAAGTATTGGGAGAATGAGAGTAGATTAAGCTTTACCCGTTGATGGCTAAATCAAAACAATATGTGAGGAAGCTTCTGAGCACCATAATAAATACTAAGGTCTTCAATGCAAGTAGATAAAAGAATTATGCTAACATGAACTCGGCAACAAATTTAAATTTTAAGTGCAAAGTTCTTAGCGAAACATAGTTTGATAGTGGCCAGGATTACAAAGGAAAATAATGCAGCAAAAAGCATACCTTCAGCCAAAAGAAGAAGCCACGCATAAGAGCTAAACCCTTGTAGCAATCAGCCTGTTCTACCGCTTTTGCAAGATCTATAAATTAAATAGAAGAAAAAAAAAATCAAGTACATGCAAAAAGAAAACTCATATAAAATAATAATGAAATACAAAGCATGATTTATCAAATATTTTCAACTCCAAGAAAGGATTCCTATGTATGCATAAAGGTACTATGTAATGTCCATATTTTTCTAAAATAACATTAAATATGCACTCTTCTCGCTTAAATGCATACAGTTGTAAGAATCAAATGCTACGTATGTTATTTGTTATGTTGTTTCAATACTGTAAAATCATAAAAAGAATGGATTGTAGCACAGTACATTCAATTGATTGCTTACGCATAAACCCCTAAGCTATCATTCACTAATAATCTGAAAGACAAAACAAAACTATTAACTTCGTTTATTCAAATTACTTAAAAACTAAGTTCTTTACTAATAAATGTTGGGATCCTACATACAAAGAAAATATTTCATCATTAACATCATCATCATCCTTAGCCTTCACAACTATTTTGATGCTTTTATAAAACCACCCTTTCCATTCATTCCTAGTAATTTAAGACAAACATATCACTTTAACTAAATGATGACCGAAAAGAAAAAAAGAAGCAACTTACCTATTCACTTCACCGCCCTCGCCGCCCACATCACACATGTTGCCCGCCGCCATACCCATCCACAAAGTCCTTAAATTGCATGACCCCACCTCTTAGGCACACACACTCTTTCTCTCTCTCTCTCTCATAAACACATCTCCTCCTCTTATGCACACATGTTTCCTCCACGCTCACCTCTCCGCACCCCAGCATCCGCCGCCGTCATTGTCATCATACCCTACTGTAACTCCAGCACCGCCGCAGTTGTCTCTCACAAACCCAAGCCAACCACCCTATCCCCCTCTATTCCTCTCTCTATTTTCTTGCTCTTTCCATCTATTCTTCTCTCTCTCTAACTTTGTCTCCCTCTCCCTATTTCTCACTTTCTCTCCCTCTCCTTATTCTCTTTTTCCCTTTCTCTCAATCTCTCCCTTCCCTTTTTCCCTAACTCTCTCCCCCCAACTCTCTCTAACTCACTATTCCTCTCTTTTTTCTTTCTTTTTCTCTATTCTTCTCGCTGTTCCTCTCTCTTTGTCCCTCTCTTCCTCTCACTTAATCTATTTTTCTCTTTCTCACCCTTCTCCTCTCTCTCTCTCTTATTCTCAATCATCCTCTTTCTCTCTTATTCTCAATCTTCCTCTTTCTTTCTTTCTCTCCTTCTCTCCCTTCCTCACTCTTTTTATATCTCTGTCCCTTTTCTTTGAAGGGTGCCACCAAGGATTTAGCCCTTGATGGTTAGCTTTTTTGTGCTGGGAAGAGTTCCCAAAAGTTTTAGGGTTGATTGGTAAACTGTGGGAATGATTGGAATGGAGTGATGTTCAACTTTTATGCAATGAAAGGGTGATATGTATGGGTGTTGGAATTCTGGCAGAATTTTAACAAATAGAGGATGGAATCCAACTAGGTCAAATTCATCCTAGTTTTAGCCAACAATTTTAGGAGGAGATTTGGATGAAATTTCGTGAGAATGATGGAAATTGGTATGAGATGGCAAGGGGATTTTTGAATAATTCTATTTTTAAAGATAAGATAGACTTTTTGCCGCCAAATTGGTAAGGTTGAATAGATCACAAAATCTCTTTATCTAAGAGCCGGCCACCAAGCCTCAACTTCTTGGATGGAACTCCATTTTTGCAAACATAACAATCTCTTTTCATTTTTCATTCCATAATATTTATACATATTATGCAATGCTTGAAATTGAAATAAAATCAACTGGAGAGAGAAATAGGGTTGGCCGACATAAAAAGGTGCAAAAAGATAGTTATATACCTTTTGGAAAATTATAACCACCTCTTTCTATGAGAAGAATGTCCATAACTGTTTGGATTTTTTTTTCATTTTTTAACCACCAATATTATTTAAGTTCAATAAAAAATTACCCCTCATGATCCCTCCAGAATATCAAATTTTGAATTTTAAAAAATTTGAATCTCATATTTTCATATTTCAATTTCAATCACAAATTGCAAATCACAAATATATAGTCTTGTATACAAAATAGAAATACTACTTAAGGGCACACAAAAAAAAATTCTACTTAGATGCATCTATTTCTTTGGTTATCCTACGCCGTTAAATCTTCCTCTTGGATGAGGCATCTTGTACCACATCATTCTCTCTCTAAAAAGAGAAGCAAACTTATAAATTCGCCCTCACAAATCCCGTCGCCTCATTGTTAGGCTTTGCCATTGACTTTGTTACTCACGCACACAAGTATAAAAAATTGGTTTTCAAAATCTCCAAAATCCTAAATGCGATGCGTCTGACACGACAAGAGGAACCAATGCACGCTTTTCTTATTGCAATAGAGGAAACTTATAGAAGATGCTCACGATGAAGCAAGTAAACTCAATGCACACTTTTCTTAGAATCACTATAGAAAAATCCGTCATTACCGGCGGCTTTTCCGGTAGAACTGGGCGAATTTATGGCGGTAATAAGGTTTTCTGGTAGCTTTCCGGAGGTTTTTTTTCTGCTGGCATAAACCGCGTAGGAAACTAAAACCGGTGGTTTATTTCCGATGGTTTTACAGCAGCCAAAATTTTAAAAAAATGAAGCCGCCCGGCCCTCCTGCACTACTCGCCCATAGCTACCTGCTGCCCTGGCTTTAACCCGTGCTGCCCGCCTGCCCGCGCTGCCCACCTGCTATGGGATTCGAAGTGAGTATGCTTCAAAGCCCCAACAAGTTTACTAGAAGGGCAAAAGTGTTAAAAGTGTTATATTTTTTTATTTAAAATGTAATCTGGAAAAGCTGCCAGAAAGGCCACCAGATAGCCGCCGGAAAATCTGCAAAAAAAAAAATATTCTAGCATATTTCGTCGTAAACCACTGGAAGGCCGCCAGAAAATAAACCGATGGAAAGCCGATGAAAAAATTCCATGGTAAAGTGCGATTTTCCTATAGTTTATCATGAAAAAATGCAAATAAAAAGTATATATGCGTGTTTTTTTTGTTGACAAGGAGAGGAAATACTTATAAATAAAATATGAAAATTAATGCACATCTTTCTTGACGTGATGAGATAGGAACCCCCCCCCCCCCCCTGCTATATTATCTTATGATATCGACGATGCAAATCTTTCTTGGTGTGGAAAGCTTAGAACTTCCAAAAATAACCACCATATGGGAAAGACACCGAGACCCTGACAAAATTCATAATGAACCTTACCTACACAAAACTTAACAAGAACAAAATAAAAGAACATATTGGACTATATAGGCCGCAAGATCTATATATTGTACAAAATGAACAAATACAAATTGTGAAATAAAGAGAATAAAAATTAAAAAAATGAAAGTTATGTAGCAATATTGGAATTTTATGGGACTCAAGTCTAACTTAGGAGCTCGCTTGGGAGCACAAAATTGACCTACCACTATTTAGAATGCTCTTGAACACTCAAAAGCCTCAAGAACCCGCTTGAAGATTGAATTTGAGATTTAGAAAAAAAAAAAAAAAAACTAAGCATAGTCTATACTTAAAAATGAAAATTTGATCCCCAGTATGCCCCTCTCCCCTCTTTTCTCTAAATAAATGATAGTCACATAAATGCAAGGAATTCCAACCTTGACACTCGCAACTAGTTACATAATATACGCACAATCAAGCAAAATGTGAGCAATAATAAATATAAATGCAAATTCATGAGTATACTCCAATATAAATGTATTCACGTGAACAACTATCATATTAAACACTGATATGTCGCAAACAATTATGTTCTCGTGAATGATCTTCAAACAAAATGGCTCAACCTGTTGCACATCATGGATTGCACAAATACCCTAAATGAGGACATAAATAAGCAATGAAATCCATGAGCAAACTGTATGCCCTATAAATGAACAACGCATTTGATGAAAGAAAATTTTCAAATGGGGCAAAGCGGTGCACTATTGTATGTTACGGGAAGCACGGATTTTTATGCAAACTATCATATGCAACAACTCACAAGAAAAAAAAAAAGGTTTTATCCACATGTTCACTATATCGCATAGTATAAACATACTAATGAACATGCAAAAGCATTATGTGAACACACAAAAGATCATGCAAGTGTATCGTTTAAGTCCATTAAAAACATGGTGTGTAATGAAAATTTGAAAATGTACCAAGTATATAGAGACAATTTACAAATGCACAGTGAAACATACAATTACGCTTTACAAATGCATCAAAAAGCCTGTGCTAAACATCAAAGTATTAACAACAATTAACTCGCATGTGCTTCAACCAATGCATTAAAATTCTTGAAACTAAGATCCGAGAATGTTGTGCGGGTTAAAAGAGAAATGAGATGAGCCAAATCTCTCTAATTTTAGCTTTTATTTTTGAAGGAAAAAAAATTGCATACCCCTTTTTAAATCCAAACTTGTCCGTATGTGCTCCAACAAATATTTTAAATGACTAAACACCAAAGTCTAAGATTGCTACACAGACAAAAATTAGGATGATATTTGAATTAAATGTGCTTCAAAAATTATTCAAACCTTTTTTGAAAGAATGAACAACTATTTTAAAAATTCACAAATACTCTCAAATGCATAAACCAAAATTACTTTTGCATGATACTTTGCAAGCAAATCACTTTATTTCAAGTTGAAAACTGGAGTTGACAAGGCTTGAATCTTATGAGAGATATACGAGTAGTAAATTTCAAATAGCACACTATAAGAAAATTATTTTAAAATTTTATTCTAATACATAAACATGAGAATTTGACTCTTAACAGAACACAATGGAGAAAAAAGATTCTTGAAGCCGACCCCACGTAATAGGATAAAGGCTTGATGTTGTTTTTGTTGTATTATAATACATAAACATACGACTATAAAGTTTACAAAGTATTTTTTTTTCATTCATATTAAGCCTTCAAAATCTTCTATAAAAAAATCATTATAAAATACAAACTCTCGAGTTAACTTTTTCATTCATATTAAGCCTTCAAAATCTTCTATAAAAAAATCATTATAAAATACAAACTCTCGAGTTAACTGCTTGTATGGTTGTGTGTGAAATTAATATTTGAAGTTGATCCTTTAACAACTGGGCAAAGCTGAAAATGTTACAATAGCATCAAGCCTTTATCCCACTATGTGAGATCAGCTACATGAATGCTTTTTCTCCATTGAGTCTTGTTAAGAGCCAAATTCTCATTTAAATCTGATAAAGAAATTTCATTTTTAATATTTTCTAACCAAGTCTTTTTATGCCTAGCTACCTCTATCTTTCTTAACATAAGACAAATCTAATACATCTAATCTCCTAACCGTTCATCGGAAGGCCGTCATTTTATGTGACCAAACAATCTAAGGCGAATCTCTCTAATCTTTTCTTCCACTGGAGCTACTCCAACCTTTTCACATATATGTTTGTTTTCATATCTTGTCTCTAAAAGTAAAGCAACTCATCCACCTGAGCATCCTCATCTCTGCAACACTTAACTTAATATTATGCTTCTCTTTTAATGGACAACATTCTGCACCATAAAGCATTGTGGTCTCATAACCATCTTATAGAATTTTCCCTTTAAGTTTTAGAGGGACTTTCCTATCACACAACAAGCCCGATGCATTCCTCCACTTGAAGCATCCAACTTGAATTCTACTAATAATATTCTATCTATTTCACCATCACACTGAATAATAGACCCAATATATATATATATATATATATATATATATATATATATATATATATATATATATATATATATATATATATATATATATATATATATATATAATGTGTACTCTTATTAATGACTTAATCATCCAAAATCACAATCTCCCACTAGATCTATTACTATTAAAATTACACTCCATATATTCGATTTTAGATCTATTCAAACGAAAACCTTTAGACTCTAAAGTTGACCTCCATAATTCAAGTTTACCTTCAACTCCGTCTCTAGTTTTATCAACAAGAAGAATATCATCAACAAAAAGCTTACACCAGGGTACAACATCTTTACAAATGTCTAGTGAGAACATCCGTGACTAAAGCAAAAAAGATATAGGTTTAAGGCTGATCCTTGATGTAATCCAACTGAAATAGGAAAATATTTGGTCAAACCACCTTGTGTTTGAACACAAGTAATAGCTCATGCATACATATCCTTAATGACTTAAATATAAGCATTATTAACCCCTTTCTTATGTAGAACTCTCCATAGCACTTCTCTTGAAACGTTATCATATGATTTCTCTAAATAAATAAATATCATATGTAGATCCTCCTTATTCTCTCTATATTTCTCCATCAAACCTCTAATTAAATGTATAGCTTCATAGTATACCTACCCGTCATGAATCCAAATTGATTTTGAGAAATATTAGTATCACATCGTAACCTAGCCTATGCTCCAAAACTCTCTCTC
Organism: Dendrobium officinale; assembly: GCA_019514585.1. Taxonomy (NCBI): domain Eukaryota; kingdom Viridiplantae; phylum Streptophyta; class Magnoliopsida; order Asparagales; family Orchidaceae; genus Dendrobium; species Dendrobium officinale. The sequence goes on from CM033687.1 coordinate 64,853,587, forward strand.
ATAGTTTTAAAGTATGTCACATTAACTTAATTCCTCAATAATTTGCACAATCTTGTGCATCACCTTTATTCTTAAAAATAGGAATCAACACACTCATTCTCCATTCATCTGCCATCTTTTGTAGTCTTCAAAATAATATTAAAAAGTCTTGTAAGCCAAGAAATTCCTTCTTCTCCTAAGCATTACCACACCTCTATTGGGATATCATTGGGTCCAACAGCTTTTCCACACTTCATTTTCTTTAAAGCCTATCTAACTTTGATTTTACTAATACGCCGATAAAAATAAAATTATTTCTTTTCATTTAGGGTGCTAAGATCGCTAAAGTCAATTACATTCTCATAATCTTCATTGAAGAGTTTATAAAAATATCTCATCTACCTTAGTTGAATATCTTCTTCTAATAAAAGTACTTTTTGATATTCATCCTTAATACACTTCACTTGAACTATATCCTTATTACTCTTATCTCTTTTTTTTTTGGCTGGCGTATACAAATATCTTTCGCCCTCCTTAATATCTAATCTATTATATAAATCATTATAACCTAAAATCTTTGCATCACATATTGCTTTCTTAGACCAATTGATTTTTGTAACTAAATAGCACCATTAAATTACGGTTACAACCAAAGACCTTCAATGGCTAAAAATTCTTAAGTTATGAATTATAGTGATCACTTAATAGCATGGTTTAAAATTGTGCAATTAGGGGTCTACCTAAAGGCTCCGCTCAATGCAATTAAAAAAAAGGTAATGAGGTGTACGCCTCACACTTGCTTGATAGGCTTATGCCTCAAGCAATATGAGGAATGACTCAAGGTACACCTCAACACAATTTTAACGTAATTTTAAAAAGGCACAAGTCTCTAAAATTAGTGTTTAGATAGATAGATATATATATATATATATATATATATATATATATATATATATATATATATATATATATATATATATATATATATATATATATATATATATATATATATATATATATATATATATATATATATATATTATTACACTTATCAACTATACCTAAACCAAATCACACATGAGAAGAACTGCATGACCTCAAACTTAGCCGCACGATGCACACTGCACGACCCACATGCCCACACTCGATCATATTATATCACCATCATCATTATGCCACGGTCGTTGCTTCACTTCTAAAATCTCCTCTCTTGTTGTTGAAACCTATTTTCTTATTTTTAGTACAAGGGAGGAGAGAAAGGAACTAACTACAATAATGATTCTAATAAAGACCCTCTAAGTGATGAGAGCATATGAAACTTGAGAATTCATAGATTATGACCTTAGACTACTTGTCTATATTAAATTGGAAGACTATTTATTTAGCAATATTCATAACCTTATATGACTTTTGATAACCTTACTTTGACTTACGAAGGTCTTATTTTAATATCTTTTTTTATGTTAGTATGTTACTAACTATTTCAATTTTTTAATCAATTTAATGGTTTAATTGGTGGATCAATGTCCCTTAAATTAATATCTTATTTTTTAACTATTTATTATCCCTCTCCTCCATAATGTCCCTTAAATTAGTGTATCGATTGCGAAAAAAATAGATTGAAACTATTGACTGGCTTCAACTCTAGACATGATAAACAAAGGGTAATTGCCTTTTTTTTTCAGCAAACTGCTCAAAACATAATTGTAAAGAATATGTCTGAAGGATCTCCAACATCTTGAAAATTTTAACAGATATAGGAATGAGAAAACCAATTGAACATCTGAACAATTTCCAAATATATAAACATACATAAAAAAATAGGAACAACTGACCAGGTCTATTTATATTGTGGTTGCAGGTTAATTTGCAACTTCCCAAAACATTTGCAAAGTCAAATGTCAAATTTGTAGCCATATCTCCAACAACTTCATATTATTATCTTGCTTATTTGGCTAAGTGCTTCTTAACATATTGCAGACATGTTTTATTCCACAAATCAGTAAAATGTACAGAGCTAGTTAAATAGAAAGGAAAAAAAAATCCAAGGCACAATTGCTAATGCAAGCTCAAGTGCAAATCCAACAGCAAAGAAAAAGTGTAAAAAGCATGCTGAATCATACAGAGGGTATATTTGCAACTATTCAATTATAAAACTTTGACATGGCACTAAACCTCAAACTCTTACCTGGAAAATAATCAAAATATGAAGAGCCCGGTATATTTGTTTTATAAGGTATGGAGTCACTGCGGAGGTGTTTGAGCTTCACTTGTGGATTACGCATTCTAGCTTGCACAATCAGATTCTCATACTCACTCTGGTTGAAAGGACTAGAAATGGCCTCAATTAACTTGTTTCTGAAATAAGTGGGTGCCATTTTCCGTATAGTTTCTAAGTAAGATTGGTAAGCTGCGATAACCTGTAAGGAATTCATAGTAAAATAGCGAAAATAAAGGCCATTCCAAGAGCTAGCTAGTTCAGGAACAAAACCAGTAGGCTACAAGTAAAATACTAACTGAAATTGAAGAATCCTGAGTTAAACTAGGCATCGATAAAGCAGTACTCTTCCTTAGCGAATCTTCGTGTTCATCCAGAATCTCTTGTTTAGCTTTTACTCTTTCCTCTTGCTCCTCCTCTCCCTCCTCTTCGTGCATGATAATTTCCTTGTTGTCCCGTACAAGGACTATAGACCCACCACAGATTCTGACATTATCAACAAAACCCTGTTTATTTTCATCAATCGTCTCGCGCTTTTTCTCCAAAACCCTGTTTTTGTTTGCTGTCCTGTCCGGTTCTAACCTTTTCGTGCTCTCAAAACATTTCTCAGCATCAGCAATCTCATTTGAACCACTGCGTGTTCGAGAATCGACCGCAGCGCTATACCCTGTACCCTCCTCGTTGCATTCTTCTTCATACTTCAACCTAATGCGCCGCTGTGGATTTCCCATCCATGTTTCCAGCAAATAGGACTTACCATGAACCGTTAGACTGTTTAAGAAGGTCTTGTACTCGGGATCCATGGCGTTCTCCGGTAGGGCGAAGTCGGCTTCTTCCTCTCCATAGGATATCCAAGACTCCTCGCCGGAAGCCGCAACCATATAGGCAGGCAAAGACTTGGACCGAAGGCGGCCTTTTATGCCGCTCACATTACAGGCCGCTGAATCCATGATGGCCTAACTCTCAGCACACAACGAAGAAAAAAATGTTTTGTAAGGGATTCGAATAAAAACGAGCAGAAGAGGAGGCAGCGTCGAAGGGCGCGAGACGGAGGACTGGAACAAGGACAGGAAGAAGGACTCTGTGCTTGAGCAGGCGTTACTTTTTTGTTTTTTTAAGCGAGGCGGTTGGGTGGGGGAAGCTCGTGCATGCTTAGCTTGTTTTGTAAACTTTTTTTTCTGTTTTTAAAAATAATTTTTTATCATAAAAGGTTTTTAAATTAAATCTTTTTTATATTAAAAAATAATTAAAAAATTAACCTAAATAAAAAAAATAATAAATAAATTTCGATCCAAAAATTATTACTTGAATAGTCAAATTTCGTCCAACTTTTTTTTTATTATCCACCAGACTTTTTTTTTTTTTTTTTTTGACATTTAGGTCATTTAAGACAAACTCACACACACAACGCATACACAGAGACTCGAACCTTAGACCTCTTAGTTGGAAGCCATAGCCCTCAACCAATAGGCCAAGGAGAGTTGTCCACCAGACTTCATCCGTCTAATTGAAAAGATAATTAGTACACACACATACCGGAGAAATCAATAAAAATAGGATTTTTTTAAGAAGAATGGTATTTAATTTAAATTAGAAATATAAGCAAAGTATTAAAAATCTTTTAAAAAAAGCAAACTAGCCAGACAGAATGGCACATTCATTGAATGCATTAAACTGTTTGGCGAAATTTAAAATAAGTCAAACAGTTTGGCTGATACAATGGAATGCAATGTTATGTCTAGCGCATTCAATTTTGTTTGGTTGACAGGGGTGAATGCATTCTTTAGAATGTGTCATTCTGTTTGATTGGGTTGCTTCTTTTAAATTTTTTTAATACTTTGCTCCTATTTCTAATTTAAATTAATCATCATGCTCCTTTTTAAAAAAAATCCTAAAAAATGTATTTTTAACTATATAATTGATACGTCATCACAAAATTATCTTGATCGGGCACGAATCTCAAGGCAAAAGTTAGTTGGAAACTTCAAAAATTAATTTTGGGAGCACCTGAACTCCAATTTCAGTAAACTTACAGTCAAACTGAGCGTCTCGGAAATACGAATCCAACGACACCAAGATCAACCCAATCCGATTCCAAATGAGTCCGAATCAAGGGCTCAAAGCGCTGTTGGAAGGTTCAAACCACAATTTGAGTTACCAAACAGTCTCCGATTTTGACGAGCTTATACTCGAATCGAATGGCTCGACGAGACAAATCCAACGAGCCCAAGATTGCCGAATTCCGACATCATTAAGGCCTCCAAATGCTCAATGAACAGTGCATGATCAAAGGATTCGATATCGGCCGTCCATTCAAAACACTCCCAATTCGCCCTTGATCTCACGCCTATTTACGGGCTATGCCACTCCAGAAAAACTATAAATATAGCCCTCATTCTATACAAAGGGGACTCAAGTGAAGAGAGAGAAGAAGAAGAGGAGAAAGGAGAAAAGGAGATTCCTCACCTCCTCGACCACCGCTAGAGCTCTTCCTGCCGCCTGAAGACGCCGGAACTCTACCGGATTTTCAGGAAACGCCGGGAATTTGCACAACTTCCACGTGATGCTGAAATTCTTCTCATTTAACGATAGAGTTCCCTCCTAACGCCGAAACTCCGCCCAAGGGAGGCCGGATTTCTCCTCTACCACAACAGACGTCGGACTTCTACCCGACGTCGGACCTTCACTCTTCGCCAAGTCTTTACCCGATGCCAGACTTCTACCGGTTATCGGACTTCGCTGGACATCTATGCGAAGATGCATTTCTTTTCATTGCTGGACTTCTACCTGACGCTGTCCTACTGATCTTCGTCGTCAGACTACAGTCCTTCCGACCTCCGTCGCCAGCCAACTACGGTCCTCTTGACTTATGTCGTCCGCCGACTGCAGTCCTCCGTCGCCGGCTGACTACGGTCCTCCTGACCTACGTCGCCCGCCGATTGCAGTCCTCCGTCGCCAGCTGACTACGGTCCTCCTGACCTACGTCGCCCGCCAACTGCAGTCCTTCTAATAAAGCGAATACGTCGAAAGTAGCTCTTTGTATTTACATCATGTAATGTACTCCATAAGATGTACATCAAGCTAAGGCCTTCTCCCAAGGAAGGGCCTCATTTGTAATCGACTACAATACTAGTGGATTCATTCAAGCTGGGCTAGGCCCCGTGGTTTCTCCCCCTTTTCAGGGGTTTTCCACGTAAAAATCTTGGTGTCTCATAAATGCTAGACCCTTTCTCTTATCTAATTGCATGCCGGATTTTCGTACAACGCTAAGACGATAAACTTTATATTTCTCTACCGCCGCGAATACTCCTGGACGCAACAGTTTGGCACCGTCTGTGGGAAAGTGATTCCCGACTGGGGGCAACTTTTGCTCCAATCTCAAAAGATCACTCATAGCATCAATATCATAAGAAGTAGATGCGGACTTGGGGGCAACTTTGACTCAAACAATGGTCAAATAGATCCTCCAATACCTTCAACACCAAGTTGATATTTCAGGAATATCCGAGCAAATGCAAGGATACTTCAAATCAATTGCAAGCTTTATACAGTCCATTGTTGGACTTCTACTCCTCGGGCAAGGTCTTAACCTCGACCTCAAAAAGGAAGTAACGATCTAAAAATAGATAATTATTCACCTTTGATTCGGGATACACGGCATTCGCCCCCTCCCAATCAAGGTAAAATCGATCCCAGGGGGATCCGATTCGACCTCTTCCACACAGATTAACGTCGTTGAGCAAAGGCACCGACATACAACCTCGGAAAGGTCTTACATTCTTGGTGGATTCTCTCGGCCTCTTCCACACAGGTTAACGTCGTCGAGCAAAGGCTCCGACATACAACCTCGGAAAGGTCTTACATCCTTGGTGGATTCTCCCGACCTCTTCCACACAGGTTAACGTCGTCGAGCAAAGGCTCCGACATACAACCTCGGAAAGGTTTCACATCCTTGGTGGATTCTCTCGACCTCTTCCACACAGGTTAACGTCGTCGAGCAAAGGCTCCGACATGCAACCTCGGAAAGGTCTCACATCCTTGGTGGATTCTCTCAACCTCTTCCACACAGGTTAACGTCGTCGAGCAAAGGCTCCGACAAACAACCTCGAAAAGGTCTTACATCCTTGCCGGATTCTCCCCACCTCTTCCACACATGTTAACGTCAGCGAGCAAGGCTCTGACATACAACCTTGGATAGGTCTAACGTCATTGGTGGATTCTCCCGACCTCTTCCACACAGGTTAATGTCATCGAGCAAGGCTCTGACATACAACCTCGGATAGGTCTAACGTCCTTGGTGGATTCTCCCGACCTCTTCCACACAGGTTAATGTCATCGAGTAGGGCTCTGACATACAACCTCGGAAAGGTCTCATATTCTTGGTGAATTCTCCCGACCTCTTCCACAAAGGTTAACGTCATCGAGTAGGGCTCTAACATACAACCTCGGAAAGGTCTCATATTCTTGGTGGATTCTCTCGACCTCTTCCACACAGGTTAATATCATCGAACAAATGTTCTGACATACAACCTCGGATAGGTCTTACATCCTTGATGGATTCTCTCGACCTCTTCCACACAGGTTAACGTCGTCGAACAAATGTTCCGACATACAACCTCGGATAGGTCTCACATCCTTGGTGGATTATCTCGACCTCTTCCACACAGGTTAACGTCGTCGAATAAATGTTTCGACATACAACCTCGGATAGGTCTCACATCTTTGGTGGATCCAATATCGGTTAACATCAACGAGCAAAGGCTCTGACAAACAACCTCGAATAGATTATACATCCTTGGTTAACGTCACTAGAATGTCGTCAATCGACTTCTATCGAACTTCTGCACAAAGTTAAATTTCTACTTGATGTTGAATTTCCTCCTGTCGCTGAACTTTTTCCTTGTAGGACTTTCAACGGACTAATACCCGACGTTGTACTTATACGCAACATCGAACTTCTACTCGTCGTCGGACTTCTGCTTGTCGACGAACTTTCATCGGTTTTCTGCCCAAGGTAGAACTTCTATGCGACGTCGAACTTCTACTCGTCGTCGAACTTTTGCTCGTCGACGAACTTTCATAGGTCTTCTGCCCAAGGTCGAACTTCTACGCGACGTCGAACTTCTACTCATCGTCGGACTTCTACTCTTCAGCAAACTTCTACTCGTCGTCGGACTTCTGCTCGTCGACGAATTTTCATCGGTCTTCTTCCCAAGGCCGAACTTCTACCCGACATCGGACTTCTCCCTGTCGTCAAATTTCTGCTCGTCAGCGGACTTCTACCCGACGTCGGACTTCTGATCATCAGCGGACTCCTACTCGTCGTCAGACTTATGCTCGTCGATGAATTTTCGTCGGTCTTCTACCCGAAGTTGAACTTCTACCCGACGTTGGACTTCTGCTCGTCAGCGAACTTCTACCCGACATCGGACTTCTCCCTGTCGTCAAATTTCTGCTCGTCAGCGGACTTCTACCAGACGTCGGGCTTCTGCTCGTCAACGGACTACTACTAGTCATCGGCTTCTCGCTCGACTGCTACTTGCAACGCACACTCGAATTCTCTCCTTTCGCTCCACACTCGATCGTTGACTGCTAATGGGCTTCAACCCGATCGTCCATCGCCAATAAACTTCCGCTCAAATGGCATTAAAAATCCCGTAACTCCTGCACGAGAGGAGGGGCGCTAATTTGAGCAGGATAAATTTCCCTCTCGCAAATAGCGGAAGCCTCAACCGCTAGAGAGTCGTGGGGGAGGAGAAGAAATCTCGTAACTCCTGCGCGCGATGAGGGGCGCTAATTCGACTAGGAGAAATTTCCCGCTCGCAAATAGCGAAAGCCTCAGCCGCCAGAGAGCCGTGGGGGAGGAGAAGAAATCCCGTAACTCCTGCGCGCGAGGAGGGGCGCTAATTCGAGCAGGGGAAATTTCCCGATCGTAAATAGCGAAAGCCTCAGCCGCCAGAGAGCCGTGGGGGAGGAGAAGAAATCCCGTAACTCCTGCGCGCGAGGAGGGGCACTAATTCGAGCAGGGAAAATTTCCCGCTCGCAAATAGCGGAAGCCTCAACCGCCAGAGAGCCGTGGGGGAGGAGAAGAAATCCCGTAACTCCTGCGCGCGAGGAGGGGCGCTAATTCGAGCAGGGAAAATTTCCCGCTCGCAAATAGCGAAAGCCTTAGCCGCCAGAGAGCCGTGGGGGAGGAGAAGAAATCCCGTAACTCCTGCGCGCGAGGAGGGGCGCTAATTCGAGCAGGGGAAATTTTCCGCTCGCAAATAGCGAAAGCCTCAATCGCCAGAGAGCCAGAGGGAGAAAGAAAGAAAAGGTGCAAATTTTCTAAAGGCCTAGGGGGCCTATTTATAGGGTTTGGAGAAAAAAGGGGGAAGTTATTGCAATTTTCAAAATTCTAGATTTTTCTAAATTTTTCCTATTTTTTAAAAATGTTTTGGGATTTTTTCGCAATTTTTAGGACCCAAAAAAGACATCTTTTCGACTCGTGGGTACCGCTTAAAGGCGGTGGTAGCGAACTGCTACCCAAAATCCGCATGTTGTGCTCGCAGATCACGATTCACAGCGTGCGGATCGCGCGCAGCCATCGGATCCACACGGAACCAACGCTGCGCGGCAGCAGCACGCGCGGTAGCAGCGTGCGGGCGCCCGCATGCGCGGGCGCAAGAGACCAACCGCTGGCGCGGCAGCCCAGGCGGTGGGCTCAGGCGCGGCAAGGCCTCAGGCGGCATGCTGGGCGCGACAAGGCCCTGGCCGCGTGTGCCGCGGGTGCGACCACTATTCCGCGCGCGGCAGCTGTTCCGCGCGGCAGCTGTTCCGCACGGCCGCTGTTTCGCGCCACCGGCGGCAAGGGGCGGGCGGCGGCCGGCCGGCCGGCCAGCAGTTTGGCCACCTATACGTGTCCGGGTCTGATTTTCGGCCCGAACGGTCCGATTTGGACATTTTTTAGATCCCCGGACACGTTTTTCGACGTTCCAGATTCAATTTCGACACTTTCGGAACTCAACGGGACCTCTACAATCAAGTTTGTACAAATGTTCAACTTTTGGAACACAATTTTTGGCATTTCGGCCAATGCAAATTGTCGACACATATTTTCGGACTCCTGGAGCTTCGACGTCCAAAAATAGGGGGGCAACTGATACGTCATCACAAAATTATCTTGATCGGGCACGAATCTCAAGGCAAAAGTTAGTTGGAAACTTCAAAAATTAATTTTGGGAGTACATGAACTCCGATTTCAGCAAACTTACAATCAAATTGAGCGTCTCAGAAATACGAATTCAACGACACCAAGATCAACCCAATCCGAGCCCAAATGAGTCTGAATCAAGGGCTCAAAGCGCTATTAGAAGGTTCAAACCACAATTTGAGTTACCAAACGGTCTTCGATTTTGACAAGCTTATACTCAAATCGAACGCATCGACGAGACGAATCCAACGAGCCCAAGATCGCCGAATTTCAACATCATTAAAGCTTCCAAATGCTCAACAAACGGTGCATAATCAAAGGATTCGATATCGACCGTCCATTCAAAACACTCCCAATTCGCCCTTGATCTCACGCCTATTTACGGGCTATGCCGCTCCAGAAAAACTATAAATATAGCCCTCATTCTATACAAAGGGGACTCAAGTGAAGAGAGAGAAGAAGAAGAGGAGAAAGGATAAAAGGAGATTCCTCACCTTCTCGACCACCGCTAGAGCTCTTCCTGCCGCCTGAAGACGCCGTAACTCTGTCGGATTTTCAGGAAATGCCGGGAATTTGCACAACTTCCACGTGATGCTGAAATTCTTCTCATTTAACGATAGAGTTCCCTCCTGACGCCGAAACTCGGCTTAAGGGAGGCCGGATTTCTCCTCTCCCACCAACAGATGTCGGACTTCTACCCGACATCGGACCTTCACTCTTCGCCAAGTCTCTACCCGATGCCAGACTTCTACCGGTTATCGGACTTCGCTGGACATCTATGCGAAGATACATTTCTTTTTATTGCTGGACTTCTACCTGACGCTGTCCTACTGATCTTCGTCGTCACACTACAGTCCTTCCGACCTCCGTCGCCAACCAACTACGGTCCTCCTGACTTACGTCGCCCGCCGACTGCAGTCCTCCGTCGCCAGCTGACTACGGTCCTCCTGACCTACGTCGCCCGCCGACTGCATTTCTCCGTCGCCAGCTGACTACGGTCCTCCTGACCTACGTCGCCCGCCGACTGCAGTCCTTCTAACAAAGCGAATACGTCGATAGTAGCTCTTTGTATTTACATCATGTAATGTACTCCATAAGATGTACATCAAGCTAAGGTCTTCTCCCAAGGAAGGGCCTCATTTGTAATCGACTACAATACTAGTGGATTCATTCAAACTGGGCTAGACCCCGTGGTTTTTCCCCCTTTTGAGGGGTTTTCCACGTAAAAACCTTGGTGTCTCATAAATGCTAGACCCTTTCTCTTATCTGATTGCGTGACGAATTTTCGTACAACGCTAAAACGATAAACTTTATATTTCTCTACCGCCGCGAATACTCCTGGTCGCAACAATAATAAAGTCTAGGAACTTTACTTGATTTAAACAAGAATTTGACTTTTAACAAGATAAAATTGAAAAAAAGGATTCATGTACCGACACCATGTAGTGAGACAAAGGCTTGATATTGCTGTTGTTTTTGGATAATAAAGTCTACGAACTATATTTTGTTAAATCATTTTAGTAAAATAACTCTAAATAATAAGTATGGCATACATGACACATTTGCCATTCCAATGAATAGGATAATTATGCATCTCGTCAATAAAGTATAAAAATTATATAAATTAAATATAGAAATTTTCATTTACATTTTATTTTACAAAATTGTTATTTCATATTTAAATATTTTATTGAGCCAAAGAACTATGGGTTCAGTTGACACCACCTTTGTTTTTATTTTTTTAGCATATTTAATTTATATTTTTTTCTTTTTTAAAATAAATTAAATTAGTTTTGATAATAGTAAAAATAACTTTAACGTTTTTGGGTGTCTCTAATTTTTTTTTTTTTAAATCAAAGCCAATATGGAGATCGTTCATCACCGTCGACCAATAATAACTGTCACTGACTACTATCACCTATTCAATAAGAATAGAAATAATATTATTTGTCATACTAATTATATATTTATTTAATAATAAAATATAAAATAAAACAAAAAAGAAATATAAACTTAATAGCAAAAATAGAATGTTATCCCAAAAAACCCTGTAAGTTATATTCACTGTTTTGAAAATCGGACCGGATCCGATCAAGCTTCAAAACCGGCTCTACATCAAACCGGATCAAACCAGATTGAACCGGCAATTCAATCGGTGAACCGTTGAACTGGTCCAATTTTGAAAGAACCGGCCAGTTTATACAAATACTTTATTTTTGTTTTAATTAAAATTATAAAAACTATATTTTAGTTTATTAAATTTTTTAAAACTTTTTAAAATGTTTTTATTAAATATGATGTTTAATTCACCATAATATATGCAAGTTATTTTAAATACCTCACATAATTTGTTTAGCAAAAAGAGTGTACTTCTCACTTTATAAATGGTTCAAGGAAATATCCTCAAACTCCCCCTATGACGTGGGACTAAAAAAGTTGCATGAATAGTTTAGAATGTGAAATTAGGATTTTTGGGCTAGTTGGGCTTCAAATTTTTGCTTAGTTAGGCTGGATAATATGTATTATAAATTTGCTATAATGAATATTATAATAATTATATTATAAATTTATATATTATATTAAATATTATTCTTATAAATATATTATTTTTAAATTAAATTTATATTTATAATTTTGTATTATATATATTTTTTCAATTTATAAATATTATTAAATGGTCATATATTTAATTATTTATATTATATTAATGATCATAAATGTTTTATATTATAAATTTATATATTATAATAATTATTAAATATTATTCTTATAAATATATTATTCTTAAATGATATTTATATGTATAAAACTTTATTATATATTTTAAAATTTTATAAATATTATTTAATGGTGATATACTTATATTATATGATTTTTATTTCATTAATTTTTAATAATATTATTATTTATTACGTCATCCGGTTTGACCCCAGTTCAATCGGTCAAACCGTGAACCTCTCCCTCTTCCGGTTCGTTGTCCGTTTCGATTTTCACAACCTTGATTATAATGGTATCTAGTTTTGCATGGAAGAGCACAGGATTTTTGCAATAAATATGTTATATTATATTCATAGAATCATTTTGTTGCAAGAAACTAAAAAAGAACGACAAAATAAACTTTAAATTTATACTTGTTGCGTGCTAGAATATACGCGGCGGTAGAGTTTGTAAATTCACGTCCGAGCGTTGTACGAGTACTCAGCACACAAATAGAAAAGAGAATGAACACCAGGGTTTTTACGTGGAAACCCCAAAAAGGGAAAAAACCACGGGGCCTCACCCAGTTGTAAAGTTCCACTAGTGTTTTTGCATATTACAAATGGTTGATTCGTCCCACAAGTCGGGACAATCAGAATACAATTTGTTTCTTCCAGGAAGTTTACAAAGTTCTGCAAATTCCCGGTGTTTCCCGAAAATCCGGCAAAGTTCCGGCGTCTTACGGCGGCAGGAAGAGCTCCGGCGGTGGTCGAGGAGGAGCTTCTTCCTTCTCCTCCTTCTTTCCTTCTTCTCTCTCTTCACTTGAGTCCCTTTGGTGTAGAATGAGGGCTTTATTTATAGTTTTTTTGGAGTGGCATAGCCCATAAATAGGCTTGAAATCAGGGGCGAATTGGGAGTGTTTTGAATGGACGGCCGATATCGAATCCTTTGATCATGCACCATTTGTTGGGCATTTGAAGGCCTTAATGATGTCGGAATTCGGCGATCTTGGGCTCGTTGGATTCGTCTCGTCGAACCGTTTGATTCGGGTATAAGCTCAAATCGGAGACCATTTGGTAACTAAAATTGCGGTTTGAACCTTCCAACATCGCTTTGAGCCCTTGATTCGGACTCATTTGGGCTCGTATTGGGTTGATCTTGGTGTGATTGGGTTTGTATTTCCGAGACGCTCAGTTTGACTATAAATTTGCTGAAATCGGAGTTCGGGTGCTCCTAAAATTAATTTTTGAAGTTTCCAACTAGCTTTTGCATCGAGATTCGTGCCCGATCAAGATAATTTTGTGATACTGTATCAGTTGCCTCCCTATTTTCGGACGTCGAAGCTTCAGTAGTCCGAAAATATGCGTCACAAATTTTAGAGAATTTTTTTCGAGCGACTCAGGATTGATCTTGCGTGTAGGAGCCCCGAACGGCTCCGAAAGTGAATCCGGTACGTCAAAAAACCGTCCCGGGGACCCCAAAAACATCAAATTTGGGCTTTTCAGGACAAAAAATGGGCCCAGAATGGACCGGGCGGCCGAACCGGCCGGACCGGCCGCCGCCGCCGCCGCCGCCGCCGCCGCCGCATTACGATCTTGCGCTCTTGCGCCCGCGAGCCCGCGCTTGGGCTCGCCCGCACCTGCCGGGGCTGCGCCTGCGGGTTGCCGCGCGTGGCTGGCGCGGACGCACGCGAATGCCGCGTGCAGTTGCTGCGGGAGGTCGCTGCCGCATGTTTTGCGCGATGTGCGGCTGGCCTTCGCGATCCATGTGTTGTGGCCGCGGATTTGCATGCTATGCTCGCCGTTTTGAGGAGAGAGAATAGACGGTTCGACCCACCGCCATTGTGAGCCCCATATACGCGAAAATAGTATTTTTTTGCTATTTTTTGGTCCAAAAAATTCTGAAAAATTTCAAAAAATTCCAAAAAAAATTTATAAAAATTGGGGATTTCGAAAATTGCAATAGCTTCCTCCTTTTTTCTCCAAAACCTATAAATAGGCCTTCTAAGGCTTTAGGAAACTTGCATATTCTCTTTCTTTCTCCCTCTGGCTCTCTAGTGGTTGAGGCTTCCGCTATTTTTGAGTGGGAAACTTCCCCTGCTTGAATTAGCACCCCTCCTCGCGCGTAGGAGTTACGGGATTTCTCTTCCTTCCCCCACGGCTTTCTGACGGTTGAGTCTTCCGCTATTTGCGAGCTGGAAATTTCCCCTGCTCGAATTAGTGCCCCTCCTCGCGTGTAGAAGTTACGGGATTTATCTTTTTTTCCCCACGATTTTATGACGGTTGAGGCTTCCGCTATTTGCGAGCGGGAAATTTCCCCTGCTCGAATAAGTGCCCCTCCTCGCATATAGGAGTTACGGGATTTCTTCTCCTCCTCCCTCCGGGTTTTTAACGGTTGAACTGCATAAATCTAGCATCGGGTAGAAATACGGCATTGGGCAGAAGACCGACGAAATTCCGTCGACGGTCAGAATTCTGACGACGAGTAGAAGTACGGCGTCAGGCAGAAGACTAACGAAATTCTATCAACGGTCAGAATTCCGACGAGTAGAAGTACGATAGAAGTCCAACGTTGTGTAGAAGTACGACGTTGAGCAGGAGACCAACGAAAGTTCGTCGACGAGCAGAAGTCCGATGACGAGTAGGAGTCTGCTGACGAGCATAAGTCCGACGACAGGAAGAAGTTCGATGTCGGGTAGAAGTTCAACGTCGGGTAGAAGACCAACGAAACTTCATCGACGAGCAGAAGTTTGACGACGAATAGGAGTCTGCTGACGAGCAGAAGTCCGACGACAGGAAGAAGTCTCGCGTCGGGTAGAAGTTCAACGTCAGGTAGAAGATCGACGAAAGTTCGTCGATGAGCAGAAGTCCGACGACGAGTAGGAGTCTCCGCTGATGAGCAGAAGTCCGACGACAAGGAGAAGTCTGGCGTCGGGTAGAAGTTCAACGTCAGGTAGAAGACCGACGAAAGTTCGTCGACGAGCAGAAGTCCGACGACTAACAGAAGTCCGCTGACGAGCAGAAGTCTGATGGTAGGGAGAAGTCTGACATCGGGTAGAAGTACAACGTCGGGTAGAAGACCGACGAAAGTTCGTTAACGAGCAGAAGTCCGACGATGAGTAGAAGTCCGGCGTCGCGTAGAAGTATAACGTCGGGTATTAGTCCGTTGAAAGTCCTGCAAGGCAAAAGTTCAGCGATAGGAGGAAATTCGATATCATGTAGAAATTTAACTTTTTGCAGAAGTTTGATGGAAGTCCATTGACAGCATCTTGGTGACGTTAACCAAGGATGTATAATCTATCCGAGGTTGTTTGTCATAGCCTTTGCTCGATGATGTTAATCGATATTTGATCCACCAATGATGAAAGACCTTATCCGAGGTTGTATGTCAGAGCCTTTGCCTGATGACGTCAACCTATGTGGAAGAGGTCAAGAGAATCCATCAAGGATGTAATACCTATCTGAGGTTGTATGTCGGAGCCTTTGCTCGACGACATTAACCTGTATGGAAGAGGTCGAGAGAATCCACCAAGGATGTGAGACCTTTCCGAGGTTGTATGTCAGAGCCTTTGCTCGACGACGTTAACTTGTGTGGAAGAGGTCGAGAGAATCCACCAAGGATGTGAGAACTTTCTGAGGTTGTATGTCGGAGCCTTTACTCGACGACGTTAACCTGTGTGGAAGAGGTCGAGAGAATCCACCAAGGATGTGAGACCTTTCCGAAGTTGTATGTCGAAGCCTTTGCTCGACGACGTTAACCTGTGTGGAAGAGGTCGAGAGAATCCACCAAGGATTTGAGACCTTTTAGAGGTTGTATGTCGGAGCCTTTGCTCGACGACATTAACCTGTGTGGAAGAGGTCGAGAGAATCCACCAAGGATGTGATACCTTTCCGAGGTTGTATGTCGGAGCCCTACTCGACGACGTTAACCTGTGTGGAAGAGGTCGAGAGAATCCACCAAGGATGTGAGACCTTTCCGAGGTTGTATGTCGGAGCCTTTGCTCGACGATGTTAACCTGTGTGGAAGATGTCGAGAGAATCCACCAAGGATATGAGACCTTTCTGAGGTTGTATGTCAGAGCCTTTGCTTGACGACGTTAACCTGTATGAAAGAGGTCAAATCGAATCCCCCTGTGATTGATTTTGCTTTGATTAGGAGGGGGCGAACGCCGCGTATATCCCGAATCAAATGTGAAGAATGGTCTATTTTTAGACCGTTACTGCCTTTTTGAGGTCGAGGTTAAGACCTTGCCCAAGGAGAAGAAGTCCAACAAGAGACTGTATAAAGCTTGCAATTAATTTGAAGTATCCTTGCATTTGCTCGGATACTCCTGAAATATCAACTTGATGTTGAAGGTATTGGAGGATCTATTTGACCATGGTTTGAGTCAAAGTTGCCCCCCCAGTCCGCATCTGCTTCTTATGATATTGATGCTATGAGTGATCTTTTGAGATTAAAGCACTAATTGTCCCCCAGTCGGGAATCACTTTCCCACAGACGGCGCCAAACTGTTGCGTGCTAGAATATACGCGGCAGTAGAGTTTGTAAATTCGCGTCCGAGCGTTGTATGAGTACTCAGCACACAAACAGAAAAGAGAATGAACACCAGGGTTGTTACGTGGAAAACCCAAAAAGGGAAAAAACAACGGGGCCTCGCCTAGTTGTAAAGTTCCACTAGTATTTTTGCAGATTACAAATGGCTGATTCATCCCACAAGTCAGGACAATCAGAATACAATTTGTTTCTTCCACGAATTTTACAAAGTTCTACAATTTCCCGGCGTTTCCCGAAAATCCGGCAGAATTCCGGCGTCTTAAGGCGGTAGGAAGAGCTCCGGCGGTAGTCGAGGAGGAGCTTCTTCCTTCTCATCCTTCTTCTTTTCTTCTTCTCTCTCTTCACTTGAGTCCCTTTGGTGTAGAATGAGAGCTCTATTTATAGTTTTTCTGGAGTGGCATAGCCCGTAAATAGGCGTGAGATCAGGGGCGAATTGGGAGTGTTTTGAATGGACGGCCGATATCGAATCCTTTGATCATGCACCGTTCGTTGGGCATTTGAAGGCTTTAATGATGTCGAAATTCGGCGATCTTGTTCTCTTTGGATTCGTCTCGTCGAGCCGTTTGATTCGAGTATAAGCTCGTCAAAATCGGAGACCGTTTGGTAACTCAAATTGTGGTTTAAACCTTCCAACAGCGCTTTGAGCCCTTGATTCAGACTCATTTGGGCTCGGATTGGGTTTATCTTGGTGTCGTTGGGTTCGTATTTCTGAGACGCTAAGTTTGACTATAAGTTCGCTGAAATCGGAGTTCGAGTGCTCCCAAAATTAATTTTTGAAGTTTCCAACTAGCTTTTGCCTCGAGATTCGTGCCCGATCAAGATAATTTTGTGATGCCGTATCAATACTCAAAATATAGAATGTCTAAAATACAAATTTCACCTCCAAAAAATACAATATAAACCTTAGTTTAAGGCCTATTTGGTTGAAAGAATTTAAAATTTGGGTGTACTTTAAATACTAAGCAAACGTTGTGCATTTCGAGTCTACAAGATCTTTTTTGTGTTTTTTCAAAACTAATTAAAAAATCTAACAATTGATAAAATAGCTTACGTAGGGCATGAGTGTCATATTCATCATTCACGGGGAGTCTATATGTAACTATTCATGGGAAATGTTAGAGTTGTACTTCCAAATATTTTAATGGTGCAGTTAAAGAGAAGTTGCTCTGTCCGAGTAAATTCAATCAAATTAAAGGATTGAGATAATGAACTCATCAGGACCATAATAAACTTGACAAGATCATAATGAACCCAATAGAATCATGTTGAACTCCCCAGAGCACACTCGATCCAAAGTTCATCCAAGCCCACTCACCCATGCTCAAAGGCTACTTTCCAACATTCAAATAAATTAGCGACATCATTTACTTAAGTCAATAACTTCAACTATCAAGCTCATGACTTCGCCTAATAATAGAGTTAGTCAATTATACACGTGTACACTAGTGTATTTTGCCTATATATACTCTATGACAAGATGTATCACATATTTCTTATGCTTGTATAGCTTAGAAGTAACCATTCTTGTATTTTCTAAAACATTGGCCTGCACCAATCAATAAGAGATTCTGACACGCAAAGATTTGAAGACTAAAACTTATATTCATGACAATCTAGTGAAATCCCATAATCTCTCTCTCTCTCTCTCTCTCTCTCTCTCTCTCTCTCTCTCTCTCTCTCTCTCTCTCTCTCTCTCTCTCTCTCTCTCTCTCTCTCTCTCTCTCAATTTTGTTATATTCTATCTTGTGAATCTTATTAGTAAGGTTCTAGTGTGAGGATGAATATTGATTTAACATTGAAAAGGTGTGTTGTGAGTAGACTGACATCAATAACTAGAAGCAAAGCATTACAATAAACATAATAACATGGTTTAAAACTTGTACTTACTTTGAGTCAACTTCCTCCTTAATGGGTGTGAATGATTCATTGAAGTGTCGCTTATTTTTTTATAAACTTCAAGGAATCACATCGCAGTTGATTCTTGCACCTTCTAATGGGGACAATTACATCTTTCACATAGTTTAAGGAGTTATTCTTCACTTAAGTCACAAATGCCTAGAAGTTGCTAACAAGCTGGCAGTTGTTATTAAAATTAAGGTAGCAATTGAACAAGTAATTGATAAACTTGATTGAGAGATTTGAAAGAGAGATATTGGAAATTAAAGATTTGTAGATTATAGTCGCCCAAGCGGCTCCAACTTAAGGCTTGCAGAAGGCAAGAATATTGACTAAGTTGCTTGAACTTGCTAATAATCATATTAATGCCAAATAATTTACTTGTACATTTGGTGCTTTGTCCTCCATTCATCCAAGTGATTCCTCAGGGGGAAAATTCCTAGCAATTCTCCAAATGGATAGAAGTCACCACCCTTACACAAGGACTCCAATGCTAGAGAAAAATTCATATTTTTTAACAGAATCACTAGATCCATCATTAGATATCACAACAACTAGAGGGCTAATTGAGAATAATAAACAAAATTGATGTTAAGAGTAGGGAGAGATTGCATCATACTCATCGATGCCTAATAATCATCCCACGAAGAATCTCAACGGTTGAACTTATGAAGGCCATTTAGAATAGAGATTTCTTGAGAAGGCTAACACCCATGAGAGCTAGAGTTAATTTTAAGGATCCTGACAAATTCTATGCATTCTATAAGAATAATGAGTAAGGCACAAAAAATTATCAACACCTCTAAAATTTATCCAAAGAACTAATAAAGGTTGGGAAGTTAAAGAATTCAATTTAGTGGATCCAAGGAGAAGATAAGGGAAGGTGTCATGCCTCAAGGTTTATGGTAGAATTAAAACCTAAACCTTATTATCTTAACCATAATTTATACATATACCAGAGCCACTAAACATCCAAAATTATAATAAAATGTAATATAAAAAGTCATAAATTTTCATTTCTTCTAAAATAATTATTTATAATAGCTCATAATACTTGTAAAACATCAAAAAACTTAAATAAAAGATTGGATTATCAAAAGAATACTTTTGATTACACTAGCTCCATATGAATTTAGACCTTATCAACTCCTACTTAGCCAGTTCTTTTCCCTTTCCTGAAAGAGTAGATACTTCATAGAGTGAGCAACGAGGTGCTCAATAAGATATTCGTAAAATTATATTACAATAATAAATGTTTATATTTTTAATATTCAAATAAAAATTTTAAATAATAAATAACTTATATAAAATAATAATAAAAAAAAAAACTTTACATATAAAAAATATTATCATGGGGTTACTTATTCTTATATGTTTATATTACTAGAAAAATAACACATGTATAACTTGAACTTGAGCAAACATCCTGAATAACATTCCAGAACTTGTTATTTTAACTTGAGCATTACAAACATTAACATGTACTTTCACTCGTACTTTCACGTGTGAATTAGAGTGTACTTGTTAACACTTAATCATCTACACTGGAACTTATTTTATTTAATAGAATATATAATATATGATTTATGATATGCATATGTCCTGACGCCTACTTATAAGTCCACTTCCACCTATGCCTCCCTTGGTCAACCCACTTACACAAGGTAGAAGGAGCTAAACCATGCATGATTCCCCTTATAACTCCAGTTTCACTTATAGTTCACTTGATCCCCTCACATGTACATAAGTTAGATAGAGATAGAAATATAAATTGAATAGAAAAGGCACTAATAACAGTACTTATATTATACTTTAACATCCCCCACATCACATTTGTCGTATGACATGATATGTACATGTTTAACATTTACATTTATTATTTAATATGAACATGAATATGTATAAATTATTAAATGCACACCATTATAGGAAATAACACATTTGTAATTTTCATACAACTTGATAATTGCCAATTGAAAAGCCATTCATAAGGAATCATTAAGAAAATCATTTTAAGTAAATGAAATGTTGTCAATGCTATACCTTATTAAATTTGAAATAAAATACCCATAAATTTATACATATAAAACTAATCAGTGAAAAGTTGATTCCTTATAATTAAAATGACCATAATGGGACATTCTATAATATATCATAAATCACATAGTGAAAAGTTTATTAAACTTATTAAAATCATATTTCATCTTGTAACTTTTTATATAAACATTAAAATTGAAATAAAAAGCAGGATACTATGAGCCTACATTGTGCTTAAGAAATAGCAACCTCCAAAACTCTCTCTCTCTCTTAAGAAATAGCAACCTCCAAAACTCTCTCTCTCTCTCTCTCTCTCTCTCTCTCTCTCTCTCTCTCTCTCTCTCTCTCTCTCTCTCTCTTCTTTTTCTCTCTTTCTTCTCCTCTCTTCCTCTCATTTCTTCCTTCGGCAGCTAAGTCAGGGTGAGGGAGTGAGTGAAATGTAAAAAAAATGGATTTGAATATTTTTATATAAAAGCCTCATTTTTTTGTCCAGCACCATAGTACTACACTTCCCAGTGCTGTAGTGCTCTTTTGAATATTTCAAATACTCCTAGATAAAGATCACAACATTGCAATGCTCAATGAGACATTTTCACAATGCAAAGAGGGAAGCGTAGCAGCACCACCATGCACAGTGTCGTTGTGCTCCCTCAGCACAACCTCCCTAAATAGAGAGGGGTAGCATAGTAGTGCTCTTATGGAGCATTTGACACCCTACATTTTACTTCTCTACTTCAAACCCCAACTCTTTTAAACTTAATTAAACATTAAATAGCTTAAAATTTTATAAACATTTATATTAATTTAAATTTTTTATCAAGTTAATTCAGATCAACTGGTTTATGAAACAATCTACATGAAGCATCTATGGATGAGCAAGGGAATAGGCCAGACATAGGCCAAGCAATACATATAGGTGGAGTAGTGCCTATCTTTGGAGAAACTAGATCAAAACCTTCTTAGTGCGCCAGCCTCAAGTGATTTTGGTTGAAAGATGTGAACTCTGCAAGTACATCTAAAACCTCACATTAATACTACAGGAAAATCACCCATTACTGGCGAAATTTCTGATGGATTTCTGGCGGAGGAATTCCGACGGATTTTCTCTATTCGAATCCTGGGCACGGGATGTTTGCACACTAGGCCGGACTGGGGTCATCCGTGGGGGATGGAGCATACGTGGGGGGATGCAGCGGGCTGGAGCAGAATTTTATTTTTTTCAATCGTTTATTAATTATGACAGAACTTTTCTGCCAGAAAGAAGTTGTGATGGTTTTTTTCTTACAAAAAAGTTTTTCAATGCTCAATTTACCGTCGAAAATATTTTCACCAAAAAATTTAGAAATCATCGGAAACTTCAGAATTTTTTGCCGAAAATACGCGACTTTCCTCTATTGTAAGGTTTTGAACTTTAACTAAAGTGGATAAGCCAACTAATATGAATCCATTTAATGATGATGTAGTCATCATAGCTCTAATCAACTATGAGATTGACAACTTCTTAATTAATATTAGGTTTTATTAATATCAACTTTAGAAGAATCTTTGACAAGATGAAGTACACTTGAAATAAAAAATTTTAAGCCATAGAAACTTGGACTCCCCATTTTGCAACAAAAATCTACATTAAATACAGGGAGCACACCATTCTATTAGGAAAAGCCTAAATGATTATCCCCACAAAGACTAAGAACTGGATAGAGGGGAGGAAAATCAATGATGATGACCTTTTAAAGGGTGTACAAAAAAAGAAAGATTAAGCGAGACTTGAGTGTTTTATCACATCAAATCATTAGGGGTAATCATTTAACTTAATAGCTTAGAGGAATCTACTTTTCTCAATAGCACGTCAATTAGATAAATAAAGGATTAAAATATAATAAATATATTATCACAACCTAACCCAATAAAACCTACAGACATAACGTACATATCATATCGTGTTTAATTGTGATAGACTGATCCCAAGATTAAAGTTTTGAGGACTTTTTCATACTACTTTGAATTAAATCACACCATGAAGCTTCTAATTTAACTACCAATAAGTAGAGAAAAATATTTATTCTTTTCATTTATCATCAAAAGGGA
The DNA here is from genome assembly GCA_019514585.1 of Dendrobium officinale. Classification (NCBI taxonomy): domain Eukaryota; kingdom Viridiplantae; phylum Streptophyta; class Magnoliopsida; order Asparagales; family Orchidaceae; genus Dendrobium; species Dendrobium officinale. Next base: position 64,876,248 of record CM033687.1, read on the forward strand.
ATATATAATCAGTCAATAGGTCATAATCGGCTCTTTTCAAAAGAGCCTGTTTTCTTATCTATTCAACTGGCTCTTTTCCTTTCCCCATATCTGAAATAAAGTGCAAAATAGGTGGGAGTCACCAATAGCTCAAGAGGTCACACCCACCAATCTAAATATTCAATAATTTAATTATTATGCATTTAACTTAATTTAAATGCAATTCATAACAAATTTATCGTATTGGGCCTAATTACAAATAAATGAATAAAACAAATTGTGCACTTAAAGTAAATAAATATATATTTCATATCATAGTATATAATAATAGATTTTCAATAATCCCTTATACCTTCCATCAGAAATATATATTAGAATTCAAGCTCTTTTGACTCCTTGTGTTAACAATTTAGGAAATATGCTCTTATGAATCAAATGTTTAGAGCATATCAGATAATAAAAAATTCAGGCCCTTATAACATATTGTGCATTCAACACAAGAACTTTCACGAATATCAGAACTTCATAGAACGACACATTTCAAACATATAAGTACACATATAATTATATTATAGTAGAAGAAATATAAATGAATAAATTTAAAAAAATTCATATAATACTTTATTGTTAAGCAACATATTTAACTACTCAGCAGATTCTCATAGTTTCATAATTTTATCATATTACTAAGGATTATTCAGAACGCAATTTTGAAGCTTTCATCATACTACAATATTATTTTCTAGGGTCAAAATTATTTTTTTGTTTAATAAATGGTAAAGTTTTCAAATTACATAGTAGAAATATTTTAGAAAAATACCAAAATATCTAGAATGGCTGTTCTATATTACATACAAAAAATTACATGGTGAAAGTTTAGCAAGTGTAAAATTATTCTGATTTTTATATTATGAAATTATAAAGTTAATAAAAAAAATTCAAAACTTTTTTATTTATAAAAATTGAGATATGCAAAATGTAACCTACCTCGATTCACACAACTTTTAGAACTAGGCCAACAATAGAAAATGATCTGAAATTGGTTTGCCAATTCTTGGTAGCATCACTAGTGATGTTTATTTCTTCGTTATAGAGCAGTGAATAAAGATCATCGAGATTAATTAGATGAAGTGTGGCCTGAATGAGTGTTTTTAAATGCATTTTACTTTGCTTGTAAGCCATTGAGGGGCATAATATCCTTGAAGTCAAGAGTGATTCCAGCGACTATGATAGAGTTTATTTTGGTTATTATGATTTCCTGCCACATGGATATTGATTAAAGTTGATGTTCATTTCTCAATATTTCTTTCTAGAGTATTCTACAATCTTGTTTAATGTAGAAGATTCTAGATATTTGTAATAATTAGATTAGTAGAAGGATCTAGGATATTTGTATTCAATAAAGAAAACTCTATAATTGCTAGAAATCTCCAGATTTAGCCTTCATACCTACAAATAGGTATTGTCATGTTATTGTAAGCCAAGCTGAAAACTACTCAGCAAAAGTTAAACAATAAAATTGTTCTTCTATTCTCCCACCTAAAATCTCTATAGCACATTGCTTGCCTCCCTATCTACCTTTCTTCCAAAATATTTACAACATATATATTATACAACTCTTGGAGCATTTTATCAAGAGAATTCCAAACTTCAACACAAGCTTGGAGGGAGAGAACGTAGGGGAGGAGCGAGGCAAAAATGGTGGAGAGGAGTGTCACCGCATGGTGAGAGTTAGAATTAGAATTAGGTAGATTGTTGTCACCTATAGTGTGATAAGTGATGGTGAAGATCACGCTCGATAGACCCCACCTTTATCAACCCACATAAGTTTCTCTTCAACTTCTATCAGCCATAATTTACCCTAGATTCTCTCAAGAGAGCACTTGCACTCATTGGCACACTCCCTCAAGCCTTATTGCTTATGTGTATGAGATTTGTTATCTCCATATGGATAGATAAAATAGCCTTCTATATTGTAGACATTCGACCTCTAACCATCTCCACCATCTTATACTCTTTAGGCTTGCTTATTTCAAAACAATCAAGTTTCCTTTCCATGTCACAAACCTTCATATCTGACTCAAACATTATGGAGCTCTTTACAACATGGTCAAATCTCTCTCCTAGGGCCACTTCACAAACTTATGTTCACCCAAAAGCTTGAATGACTTGAAGCCATGAGTCTTTTAGTGGGCAAAGTCAGATCATCTCCAACCGAAATGCATAGGGTGATATGTCATCCGTCATTCGCTCCATTCGAGCGCTAAATCATACACCAAAATTCGTTTCGTGAACAGTGTGACCCCAATATTGACATCACAGTGTTCACATACGCCAATTTTTTGTGTTACGACATTTGGTGAAGAAGCGCGTAGAAGATGAGCAAGATGGTTACCTTCGCAGTGAGATAAAGAAGCGTGCGAAAGAAGAGAAAGAAATAAAATTCGATTGGAGGTGAATTAATGCATTTTGGAGTTTTACCATATTTTGGAGTGGAAAATGAATTTTTCGATTGAAGATGCCCTAATAGATTGAACCATTCAAAATCAATATCTTGCATCTTTATATCATTTTTTCTCTCAATCTCCTCATAGAGTATCTACAAAGTAATACTTTTTCCATATCCCCTTCAATCCTATGAATGAATATTCTTCGCTTGAATCTTTCATGAAAATTTGTTTCCACCATTCACACCTAGTTCGTCAAATACTTAAGCTAATATAGATGTTAATGTTGTAGTTTAATAGAGATTAGTGAGTATGATATTTAGTATATGCCACACACCATTTTTAAAGCTCAAGTCCCATATACTTTCTTGCAACACTTTCTTCATTGATACAATATCATAAACATGTCGAGCAAGGTTCTTGTTGCGTCCTGGAATATTCGCGGCGGTAGAGAAATATATAGTTTAATGTCTTAGCATTGTACGAAGATCCAGCACACAATCAGATAAGTGAGAGGGTGTAGCATTCATAAGAGACACCAGAGTTTTACGTGGAAAACCCCTAAAAAGGGGAAAAAACTACGGGGCCTAGCCCAGTTGAAAATGATTCAACTAGAATTTGAGTCGGTTACAAAGGGCTGAATCGCCTCCAAGGGCGATCAGATTACAACTAGTAACTGTTCGATAGGAGTCTGGTGTTAGACCCGGCGTCACCTAGAAGTTCGAGTGTTAGTTGGTAGTCTGGCCTTGAACAGAACTTCGGGCCTTGAGCAGAACGTTGGGCCTTCGGCAGAACGTCGGGCCTTGAGCAGAATGTCAGGCCTTGAGTAGAGCGTCGGGCCTTGAGCAGAATGTCGGGCCTTCAGTAGAACGTCGGGCCTTGAGGAGAATGTCGGGCCTTGAGCAGAATGTCGGGCCTTGAGATGAGCGACGGGCCTTGAGCAGAGCGTCGGGCCTTGAGCAGAGCGTCGGGTCTTGAGCAGAATGTCGGGACTTCAGTAGAACGTCGGGCCAGAATGTCGTGCTAGAATGTCGGGCTAGAACGTCGGGCCTTGAGGAGAATGTCGGGCCTTGAGCAGAATGTCGGACCTTGAGCAGAGCGTCGAGCCTTCAGTAGAATGTCAGGCCTTGAGCAGAATATCGGGCCTTGAGCAAAGCGTCGGACCTTCAGCAGAACGTCGGGCCAGAATGTCGGGCCAGAATGTCGGGCCAAAACGTCGAGCCAAAATGTCGGGCCAGAACGTCGGGCCTTGAGGAGAATGTCGGGCCTTGAGCAAAATGTCGAGCCTTGAGCAGAGTGTCGGGCCTTCAGCAGAATGTCGGGCCTTGAGTAGTGCGTCGGACCTTCAGCAGAATGTTGGGCCAGAATGTCGGGCCAGAACGTCGGGTCTTGAGGAGAATGCAGGGCCTTGAGCAGAATGTCGGGCCTTGAGCAGAGCGTCGGGCCTTCAGCAGAATGTCGGGCCTTCAGCAGAATGTCGGGCCTTCAGCAGAGCGTCGGGCCTTCAACAGAATGTCGGGCCAGAACATCGGGCCTTGAGGAGAATGTCGGGCCTTGAGCAGAATGTCGGGTCTTGAGCAGAGCGTCGGGCCTTCAGCAGAATGTCGGGCCTTGAGCAGAATGTAGAGGCCTCGAGCAGAGCGTCGGGCCTTCAGCAGAACGTCGGGCCAGAATGTCGGGCCAGAACGTCGAGCCTTCAGCAGAACATCAGGCCTGAACGTCGGGCCTTGAGGTGGTGGTGCAACAAAGCTCAGACGATGGTCCAGCGAGGTTCCGGTGGTGGTCCGGCGAGCTCCGGTGGTGGTCTGGCGAGGATCCGGTGGTGGTCCGACGAGCTCCTGTGGTGGTCCGGCGAGATTTTGTCGGTGGTCGAGGAGAAGCTTCTTCCTTCTCTTCCTTCTCTTCTCATCTTCTCTTCTTGCTTCCACCCCCCTTGTGAAGAATGAAGGATCTATTTATAGATTTTCTGGAGTGGCATAGCTTGTAAATAGGCGTGAGATTAGGGGCGAATAGGGAGTGGTTGAATGGACGGCCGATATCGAATCCTATGATCGTGCACCGTTCGTTGGACATTTGAAGGTCTTAGAGATGTCAGAATTCGGCGATCTTGGGATCGTTGGATTCGTCTCGTCGAGCCGTTCGATTCGAGTATAAGCTCGTTAAAATCAGAGACCGTTTGGTATCTCAAATTGCGGTTTGAACCTTCCAACAGTGCTTCGGGTCCATGATTCGGACCCATTTGGGCTCGGATCGAGTTGAATTTGGTGTCGTTGGGTTCGTATTTCAGAGATGCTCAGTTCGACTGTAAGTTTGTTGAAATCGGAGTTCGGATGGTCTCTGAAATAATTTTTGAAGTTTCCAACTTGATTTTAGATCGAGATTCGCGCCCAATTAAGATAATGTTTTGACGACGTATCAGTTCTACAGAACTTACCAAGATCATAAATATTGATAGTGCATCATGCAAAAATAATATATAGTTTTGAAGGATTCTTATAGAATGATCCTTAATTATATACTCTAAATCAAATTTAGGTTTTGTTTGGGACAGCTTTCTTATTGCTTAAGCAGTTTTTTGATATAAAAATTAAAAATTTGTACTGAAAAGCTACCTTAAGAAATAGTAAAAAAGTCGTCATAAACAAAACCTTAATGTCACAAAGAATTAAGCAAAATAGGAAGCCATATTACCAGCCCTCATCTCACAAATGAAGTCACCATGCAGAATTTAATAGCATAAGGCTTTGTTTGGACGGCTTTTGTATTGTTTTTTAAAACGGAGTAAAATATAGTTTTAGTACTAAAAAATTAATTTTTAATACTAAAACTCCATTTTAAAAAACAATAAAAAAGCCATATTAAACAAAGCCTAAGATTCTCAATTTGTCGTGAATCAAATTCTCATTAGATTCAACGATGTTATTACTTAAACAAAGAATTTAATATCATAATTAAGACTTTGTGTTTTCTAAAACAATTTTTCAGCACAAAAATTTCTCGAACGAAAAAAATTTATACTAAAAAACTGCTTTATAAAGTAATAAAAACCCGTCTCAAACAAAACCTTAATATTTTTCCACTATGCATGCCTCACATCATATACACATATTCTATCATATTGGCACAAGAAGACATCTTCATATGCTACATGGCATGTAAAGGCAAATTTAAAGAACATTGACATACAACCCACATTTTTAAGGCCACCACAACCCATCAATTTGAAACCACTCATTTTTATTTCATTTAATATTTAATGTTTTTATTTTAAATTTAAAATAATATTGAGCAGGGTGAGAGCACTGCTCAAAATAAAATTTGTACTCAAATTGTGGGTATTAAGAACATTGCTCCTACCAATAATGATAAAATCTAAAGTTCTTAACTGTTTAACCACCAAATTGTGAACAGTGTGTTCGATAAGTTATTTGTGGCTCAGCTCAATATAGCTCATTAGTGATTATTTGATTACGTGATCAAACAAACTTAGATTATTTTTCCTTAAAAACTCGATGGTTAGATAAACAAATTTGAATAGTTGTGTTCGACTTATTTATGTTCATGAACAATATATAAAACTCGAAAGCAAGCTCGATACGAAATTGGATAAGATGCTCATTAAAAAACTCAAATCATATTATTTAGAAACTATATACTTTTTTTTTAAGATTGACTTAAATCTTTATTTATTATATTTTTACACAATTTTTAATTTTATAATAAATCATTCTTATTTTATATAAAAAAAAAACTTTATTTTTAATATTATAATCCATTAGAATAGATTTGTTCATGTTTGTAGATGATTAAAGAGTTCATTAATGAGCTTATTTCTAAGAAAAAAAATATTTTTTAACTCGTTTGTTCATAAACGGGCTCATTTTGTAACTCGAAAAATTCTCGTTAAATATGTTTGCAAATAATCTCTATGGTAATTACTTGTTAGTAAGCTTGAAAAGGCGCTTTGGTTGAGCTAATGAATATCTAGAAAGTAAAGATCATTAATAGATCGACAAGGATCGTTTGCTTAAAATTCAATAAGCATAGAATGAAACCAACATAAACCGAACACAGGCCAGACATGAGTATCAATTATTTTAAATGAAATAAGCTTGAACCCAAATATAAAAGCTCGAATCAAGCTTAAACAAGTTGATAATAAATAAGCTCAGATATGAACAAGCACCTGCTCATTCAACTAAGTTCATTTGCAGGCCTAATTTCCCGCCACAATAATACAAAATTACAGCTCTTGTGACTGAAATTATAAAGTATTTGGATCAACTCCAGCTTGAGCATCTTAATATAACCTTTAAACAGGTGCACATTCCTAAAACAATATAAATGATTAATTATTTTCAATAATATATGAAAATCAAATAATTAAAAAAAAAAGTAAAACAGAGCTTTTGCACTCAGCTATTACGACTTTAAACCTCAAAAAAAATTGAGTCATACCTTCAGCACAAAGTCTAGACGAAAGAAAATAATAAGAAACATAAAGCTATGTTCTTTGTTAAGTTATCAACCATTTAACTTTTCAGAGGATGACTACAATTTTTTGTAAAGTTGATTATAAAGCTGCTATGTAGAAATTAACTTTTCTGAAAGTAATTGTAAAATTCAGTTTTCTAACACACAAATTTCTTGAAAACAGTAAAAAAAATAGCACCCAAACAAAAAATTATGATTACGGTCTGAAAAAACAAAGCAGTTAGAAAGATGTCCCAAACAAACCCAAAAACATGATGTCGGTTTTGCAACTGCATGAACTATCCCACATTTTATAGCTTATATAAAAAACATATTTTGCCCATAAAAAGAATAATTTAAAATTTTGATAGACCAGGAAGGATACATTAAGTTTAATAATTGAAGGTCACAAAACTTACAGGAACTGGAAATTAAAAAAAAAATGAAAATTGCTAGTTCTAAATACCTATAAAAGAAGCTGTTTCTTTTTTGGCTCCAGTAATGGAGGATCAATGTCGATTCCCATGTTAGCAGCAGTACCAGCAATGATTCTCATGGCAGCTTCAATGGTTGTACAGTTCAAATCAGGCAGTTTCTCCTGCGCTATGGTCCGGACCTGGTCGATAGTTACCTTCCCCACTTTCTGCAACTTGGGCTCCTTCGAACCTTTCTCCACTCCTAAGCACCAGAGATTAACAGGAATATATCATTCAAGCAATTTCGATTGTTATAGAAGAAGCTGATACAAATTGGTAATAGGAGAATGGATCATCTGACATATCAAAAATCTGATCTTTCTTGGCAAAGAGTACGAACTAATGAAAAGAATTTTGTGCTAGTCAAGAAAAGGATAATATGATGTGATTAGTACAAACGAGTTAAAAATTTATATTATTATAAGCTCATTTATAACTCAGCAAAAAAATGTCAAGAGAACGAGAATGTGGGCCTTGTAAATAGTCTTCCTGGAGAGAAGAGTTCAAGCTCTGTGGAAATGTCAGATGCAGTAAACTTCCCAGGTCTTTACTGGAAGCTTAAGGAAAGAAATCACAGCAAAAATGAAATAACTTTCTTTATATCATCTCTAATCGAAAACCTCATTTTACACTCCAAAATACAATAATACAGTAAAATGCAGTAATTCATCTCTAACCGAACTCCATTTTTAACATAAAAAAGAATATTCCAAGTATATTCTTTCTCCAACCGGAAGAGATGAAGAAAAAAATGACGTACGTGAAAAGTGCGACGTCAATATTGACGTCGCACTATTCACCTTGCGCAAAATGGAATTGAATCTGACGTTCAGTTAGAGTTTCGCGGCCACTGCAAACACTTGTTTGGGATTCGGTTGGAGATGCCAAAAGAAAAATAGAAAAATAAAGGGGGTTCAATCCATACCCTTCAAATCATACATGCCTATGGAAAATGTTAAATGCAGAATCTCTTGAGCTAACATTTAAGATAGTATGTCAGCACACAAAAAATACACTATTGCCTTTTCATGTGGAGAAACTGCGGAAAAATAGAGGGGTTCATTTGACTTCTCTTTGCACTTCTTAGAATAGTGTAAAACTCAAGGAAAGAAGGTACAATGGAAAAGAGGATCTGCATGGCTACACAGGACTTATTTCTATATACATCCATTTCCCATAAGCTTCAGCATGCATATAAAGCCTAGAACCTATTAGCATTTTTGCTTGGATCAGCATCCTCATGGATAAAATGGGCAATTAGAGTAAGCTAGGGCCGGCCATAAAGATGAGAGCATGATGAGGTAGCTTCTCCTTAATTATTTGGAGTAGTACTGATATAGCTTCTTTAAGATCTAGAGTAGTTTTGAGGTAGCTTCTCCTTAAGATTGAAAGTGATCATGAAGTAACTTCTTCATGAGACTCTTAATGAAAGAAGATGAAAGATAAAGAGGCTAAGAATTTATATTCCATATTTCATGTAACTATGGACTTTCATGGAGCTGACTTTTCATTTGATTTTTTGGCCCTTCGATATTCTTGTCTTTCTATATTCTTCATAATGTAAAACCTATAAATAGTCATAGAAACTAGGTTGTAAGCACCATATTTTTTAGTACAAGGTGATATTATTCTCTTTTTCAAACTAAGATGAGTGGCTAGTTTAAACAATCTCTTAATGGTTAGCTTGAGAGTTATACCATTTATTTAGTGAGGAATATGTGTTTATCATGTTGTTATATTGGTGTGTTATTTATTTTCTTCAATCCTCAACTCTTCAAGGCCTTAGCACCACTTTATCATGTTGTCTCTATTGACATGATATATATAGAAGTATTGTAAAATCTTTTACATAAATAGGCTATAAATGCTGTAATTGATGCTCTGCATAATCGATAAACATGAGAATTGGTTGGCCGTCCCCTGTGGTCAAACAAATCACCTGGCAATGGGTTTTTAATCTTAAGTTTTATCTTGATGGGTCCATTAATTGATACAAAGCTAGCTAGTTGTCGAAGATTTTTCTCAATTCTATAGGATAGATTCCTATGAAACTTGATCTCTGATAGCTAGACTGAACTATTAGCATTCTACTCTCTATGGCCAAGAACCAAAGTTGAACCATGTTACAAATGGGTATTAGTAACACCTTGGTAGTGTCTTGAATGAGGTTGTCTATATGGAGCAATATAAATGTGAGAACTGGACCTGTTCAGTTAACTGAACCGGCCTGTTCGTTCAGCAGGCGGACATTCCGTGAGCAGGACTGAAGCAGGCAGCAAACCGAGCAACCGTATGTGTGCATAAAACCTCCAGATGGGGTCAGTTCGTGATTCTGAGCAAATGAACAATTACGGGAGTGAAAAAGAACGACTTCTCACATGAGATATCTCCATTTCATTCACTCCTATAGGAGAAAATCGCGTGAGAAGCTTCAACCGAGAGAATTGAATGAAGAGGAAGACGGAAGAGAAGCAAGGTATGTTATTTGTCATTCTCGTTCACTTTGTGTGAATTTCCTTCGTGACTTAAACTTAAGCAAGGATCCAAATATCTTTTAAAGGTGAAGGAAGAGAATTTGAGAGAGAAAGAAGGATTTTGTGTTAGAAAAATTCTCCTTTGTAAGTGATTTCAATCATGTTTTTTTGTTCAAATTTATATATATATATATATATATATATATATATATATATATATATATATATATATATATATTATTTTGATGGCAAATAATAATGTAGGATTTTAGAAAGAAAGAAAGCAAATTGGTGGAAGTTCGATTTGGCAAGAAGAGACAAATTGAGGTAAGATTTTTTTAATGGGACAATTATGTGAAATTAATGAAAGTTAATAATAGTAGTTATGTAATTTTGTGTGAAACTTTAGGCTGCATTGTAGAAGATTATTTTCAAAACTTGAGGTTTGAAAGGAATTAAAGTTCAAAAGCAATTAAAGTGAAATTGAAATTATTTTATTTTCAAGCATAGCAAGGCAGCCAGTTCTACCCCTCCTTTAGTGAGATTGGAAGTGAGGTTGTGGCATTTTTTTTGTTACTTTCTATAAATATTCTCGTGTTGCTTTTATACTTAATCAAACATCTCTTTAAAATTATAGCAACACTTCATCAAGATGTTGTGACCAAAAAGATTATTACTCCTCACATTTAGGCTTCGTTTGGGACAACTTTTTTTGTTACTTTATAAAACTGTTTTTTAGTACAAAAAATTTCAATTCAAGAAATTTTTGTACTAAAAAACTGTTTTAGAAAATAGCAAAGAAGCCGTCCCAAATGAAGCCTTATAGTGCAGAATAAGTGACATATATCTTCACCAAAGCTCTATATCCCTTACTATCTTCTCTGCTATGTGATAAGTTGTAGACAACAGATATATAAGCTCCAGCTTGAAATAGAGGGCTAGCATACTAAAAAATTATATAAAGATATCCTAATAAAAAGATGATATTAATTTCTTGATGATTTACATGTTTCTCCCTTTTATTACACTTATTGTCTCACTTTATCTCCTACCTACTGAATCCATCATGCATATTTATAAAGAGATACTATTGTTCAATGAATAATATCATCAAAATTAAATTTCATAGTATCTCATTGTTTATTCTTCCGCATCAAAACAGGTTTTATTAGAAACCCAGTTAAATAAGGCTTGGTTTCTAGCTCTATATATGGAGCATGGGTTGTGTGGCTAGTAGTACTTTCCTCTAATTTTAGTTGGCTCTATCTGACCTCTATTCCAAAATTTGTCCAGTTGCAAAAGCCAACTAACTAGTATATGGATAATGACACAAAAAGGTATTGGTAGAGAATTCCATGATAGATAAGAGAGAAAAGAGAAACTTTTGAGTTTACCATCTTTGGCCAGACTCCGTTGTAACCACCAACTGCTAGTTTGGCCACAAAGTAACATAGGTCGGAGTTTAAGGCCCCTCTTATTGCCTTGCGGACAACTTCGGCCAAAACAAACCGTTCCAATAATCTTCTAGAAAACTAACTATCAAGAGGTTTTATTTAGCCATTTCCAACTTTTACTTGCCAACTCTTAAGACACTCTATTAGTACAATGGGTGCCAAAAAGATGCTTATCAAATAGGACCAAGAGTTGGCTTCAACTTGATAATTACATTTTGGCTCAAATTAATCAAGCTCATACTGAAATCAACTAGTCAACTAGCCATTTATGCTTGGTTTAAAATGAACTTGGATTAAATTGGGCTAAGTTCTTACCACGCTAGCTCAAGGTTGAATCACTATAATTTTTTTTTTTTGGAGCATATATGCATTTATGGATCAATATGACGCTTATAAAATTAAGAATGTCTTACAATATAAGAAAAAAAAATAAAAGCGATCTTTGATTCAGTTCGAATTCAAATAAAAACAAATGAACAACTAGGCTGAATCAAGATTACATTGAGCTAACTATAGCCAAACTTGGCTTGGATCCAGAATATGACTTTGAGCCGAACATGAAGAATGATCAAATTCACTTGAAATTGGATCATTCACAGCCCTATATTAGATGCAAATATTTTATTAGAAAGTGTTCTTCAATTATTGATAACATAGTACAAAGTAGAAAGTTAGTTTAGCTAATGAACCAAAAATCAAGACAAAGAAAAAGTGATAATCCAAAAAGTGTATAAAACAGGTCCCAAACATAAAAAAATGATTGGCAAATTATAGTAATATAGAGAAAACATTTTTGTTTTGTTTATTCCATTGGAGAACTCCTATAATTATAATAAACATGTAAATGAAATGTTTGAGGGGCATTCAAATAAATACGTGTTGCATTATATATTTGGCTAACTTTCCAATCTAGATATTTTCTTGCGCTAATGCTTGCCCTCAAGCAAAAACACATATCAACTAGAACCAACTTATTACATAGGTTAAAAAAAAAGAGGTCTAAAAGTCTTTGATAGGATAAGACAATGATTACTCACTGATAACATGTGGAGTGGTGATCTTCTTTCATAGGATAATTGTGAAACCCCTTGAGTAAACAAAATAAACTCTTAAACATCGAAGAGCCTTTTAGTGTAATGATAGGAATTTCATTAAGAAACTCCAAATTAAGTGTGTTCATGTGAGAGTAATTCTAGGATGGATGACCTCCTAAGAAGGTACAACAGCGGGACAACCATGAGACCATTAGACCAAAGCAGATAATACCTCAATAATTAAGAGTTTGAGCTATTACAAAATGGTATCATAATAATACACCAGCAAGAAGATGGGAACTAAATATTATGCAGGGTAAAGTATTATGCCATGGGGGCCGCCTCTTGAACTATATATGGGACAAAGTACTACATAGTGAAAGCCACCACTTGAACTTGTAGGGGACACCTATAGAATCTTATATACCTGGTGAATGATTATGAGATAAGGATATTGACAAGGACATCAATTGCTTAAGTGGGGGTGATTGTGAAATCCATCAACTAAAAAGAGGTCATTAGTTATTTAAGTGTGTTCATGTGAGAGTAATTCCAGGATGGATGACCTCCTAAGAAGGTACAACAACGAGACAATCGTGAGGCCATTGTGACATCCCAGGCATCTATAGTGAAAGGATTCATCGACAGTCTTGATCAACCTCACTTCCTGCTCTCTTGTCCTGACCTGAAAATATTAACCACATATAATGAGCTTCAAAAAGCCCAGCAGGTCACCAAATCCTACAACTGAAATTAAAGCACGATATAGAAACAATATGCATGTCAATCAGTCACATCATAGCATTCAGTTACACATGATCATGGAATCGATGCAGATACGGAAATCAGTACGGAAACAGTAATCAATGCATAATCAGTAAAATCCAATAATCAGTAGAAGAATCGATAAACAGTAGAAAAGTCTATAAAATTCAATGAATCAGCATGTGCGTCAAATCTATACATAAATCATCGGGTCAATCATATCAGTCAGTATCAAGAGAAATCAATTCCGGTCAATAATATCAATCGATATAGAATCACATAAAACAATCAAATCAATACATCGTGAAGAACAGTTAAAATCAATCAATGCAGTAACATCATATTCTATATCATGTGCTCAGTAAGTCACATGAAATCCAGTTAATCTATATCACTTGTTCGGTGTATCACATGTTATCAGCCTTATCAGTGTATCACTTGTATCACATGTATCAGTCAGTATTCGGTGTATCACGTGCTATAAGATCAGTACAATGAATCAGTAGTATCAGTGAATCAGTAGTATCGATGAATCAGTAGACAGCAATCAATATCAATGAAATCATGCAGTAACAGTAAACCCGTAAATCCATTAGTAAATCCATTCAATATCAATAAATCCGTCGATATCAGTAAATTCAAACATAAATCAATAAATCCGTTCAATATCAATAAATCAGTTCAATATCGATAAATCCATAAAGAAATCATAAGAACAATACTTTACACATGCATTACAGTACAGTAGTCTTACTTAACAAGTACAATCATTGGCTATTAAGGCGTTTTTCAAGGTTAGTATCAGTGTTAGTAATCCGTTGGCTCAGTAAATAGAGTCGTCACCCTTGCCCGTCGGCATAGTAATCTCCTAATAACTCGCTTCAGTAATCACGTGATCAATAGAGGATAACACCAAACCCTTTTTAAAGAACAGCCCGTCGACCCACCATTCTGTACAGGTCAATCTCCAATCAACGGTTCAACCAGTCTTTACTTGTCTTTCAGTAATATAATAATAGTAGATTCAATCATATATACACATTCGTATACATCTCATTAATACATTGCAATCAACAAACACGATTTAACTCAATTGAAGAAAATCCTTAAAATATCGTACAGTCGACAGAAATCCCAAACAGAGACAAAATACACAGTTTCAGAAAATTACCAAATTACTAAAAATCGAATAAAACATCATTCCAAAGCTTTACTTGTACTAAAGCAATATTTTTCAACATCTGGATAATTTCCTATTCGATAAAAACACATTAGAATTCAAAATCGTGCAAAATCATCATTTCTATAACATATCAAAAATTACGCGGTAAAAGTTTCGTCAATACAAAGATATGCAAGAATTTCGGTAACGGAAACACAAAACTGAGTAGAAAAATACCAAAACACGAAATCTTCGAAATCAGAAATAGGATTCGGATTCCTTACTTCGAGACAAACAATTCTTCTAACAGCGGTGTCGGACGAAAAGCGCACCGCGGTGTCGAGACAAACAATTCTTCTAACAGCGGTGTCGAGACAAACAATTCTTCAACCAGCCTTTTTCCTTCCTTTTCCTTCTCTTTCTCTCTCCAACTTTCTCTTTCTTCAAAATATCTCAAAATCAGATATTTATCAAGCAGGATCGTACGGGACGAATCCTATTTGTCCCGGGACGATTTGCTCTCTGGATACATTTCGTCCCGATGAATTCAGGTTCGTACGGACGAACTCAGGTTTGTGCAGGCAGTTCGTACGTACTAACCATACAGATTTTCACAATTTTCTTCAGTTCATCCTGTACTAAAGTCAGTTCGTACAAACTAACAACACTCAAAAAAATTGAAAATATTGAGGGGTTTTACAGCCATTAGGTCAAAGCAGACAATACCTCAATAATTAAGAGTTTGAGTTATTACAAAATTGTATCAAAGCAATACACCAGCAAGAAGATGATAACTAAATATTATGCAGGATAAAGTATTACGCCATGGGGGCCGCCTTTTGAACTCTATATGGGACAAAATACTACATAGTGAAAGCCACCCCTTGAACTTATAGGGGCCACCTCTAGAATCTTATCTACCTGGTGAATGATTATAAGATAAGGATATTGACAAGGACATTAATTACTTAAGTGGGGGAGATTGTGAAATTCATCAACTAAAAAGAGAACGTTAGTTATTTTAAGTGGGGGAGATTGTGAATCCTATATGGTATGAAGTGCTACATGGTGGGAGCCACCACTTGAACTTATAGATGCCACCTCTAGAATCCTATATGTCTGATAAATGATTTTAGTATAAGGATATCGACGAGGACATAAGTTGCTAAAGTGGAGAAGATTTTGAAACCCCTAAAATGAAATGAAGATAAATTTTTAAATATTGAGGCACTTTTTTGTATGATGGTTGAAATGTCATTAAAAAGCTCCAAAGTTAAGCATGCTCGTGCAGGAGCAATCATGAGAAGGGTGACCTTCTGAGATAGTACACCAACAGGACAAAACTGTGAGGCTATCATGCCAAAATTGATAATACCTCAACAGTTAAGAGTTTGAGTTATTACAATAATATCCCTGATAAAGTAACAGCCAACTTTGATAAATTTAGTTCTTCATGGAAAAAAGATTGCTACTAATATAAATGCGACTTGATTATCACATTTTAAGATCATAGGATGGGTAATAAGAAAACCACATTCTTTGGAAAGTTTTAATCCACCTTCCTTATTATATAAACCAAGAAGGCATTTGGGCTCCTCAACTCTTTGGTAACAAAAGCTTTTTTGAATTTACTTCTTTATTTCAATCATGTCAGATGTATCACTCTCAGTTAGACAAATTTTATCAATAAACACAATAATAAATACAATGCCAATAAGAAAAGTCTCTAATAAAGATAGGAAAATCAACAATACTACTTTGCAATTCAACAGAAGCAAAAGCTTTCAAAAGTGTGTAAAATAAAAAATGAAAACTTTAGTTTCAATTCATATATAGCGTTTCAAACATGTATATTTTGTCCTCGCCTTGAGCAACATGCATGTCAATTAAAATGGAGAATGGGTCAATCATAGAACTAGGTTGTAGATGAAAATAAGTTGATTTTGACAGTGGGAAGACAGCAAGCAGATAGGTCGGCATATTGTAGTTGCAAGGTTGCGAATTAAGAGAAGGCTGCATGGTTGCATCGATACAAGCTGCGAGTGTGGCTCATGAAGCACTGCACTAAATAAAGTAGTCTTAGGATTGAATTAAGGAATGTGTGCAGCATGTGTAATATTGGCCGAGAAAAGGTCTATGGAGAAACAGCGTATTGTGGGAGCAACAATAGAGACTATGATAGGCATAAGCAAGACCAAGAACAAGCCATGAGAGGAGTGGAGGCCTGAAGCACGAGAACTCGAGAAGTATTATGTAATGCATGTGAAGGCCAAATAACAATATCAAGCATAGAAGACATTGTTGGAATAGAAAGGTTAGAGGAATGGAGAGGGAGTCCCATAGCTATGGTTGCTAACATTGATCTGATAACATGTTAGAGAGAAAATATTTTTTTGTGTTCATTCACTTGGAGAACCCCTCTACTTATAATAGAGATTGGATAAAAAATCCTAAAGGAATAATTAAATAAAAAATATATTGCATATTACATCTCGCTAACATTCTAGTCTGGATATTGCCTACCCCAACATATGCTATAACATATCTAGTTTTTATTAAGCCGAGTTTCACTAATGAAGATTTATTTATAAATGAGCAATCTTGGCTTTAAAGAACCATCTTTTGAACATGGAACAATACTTAGCGGACATTAGAGCAATCAAACTCTTCAGATTATGAGTAGAAGTTCAAACCTGCGGCCTTGAGGAGAAGAACTGAGGCCGGCGGTGTCTTCAACACAAAAGTAAAACTCTTATCCTGTTCAACATAGATGAGGAGAAAATTACCTGTTATCAAGCCTTGTAATGAAAACATTCAAAAAGGTATATTAAGTCCTGAAATTTGAACCAAAATCCAATTCCATGGTGCAGGCAAATGAAAATAAAAATTAAAAAATAAAAAAGAAACCGTTGATTCGAGCATAAAGATGAAATAAGAATCAACTGGAAACGAAAACGAGGAAATTGCTCACATCGTAAACGGTAATCTCGACTGGAATCACATAGCCAGCCTTCTCCGCCGTCTTGGCATTGTACTCCTTGCAGAAAGCCATAATATTTACGCCCTTCGAGCCCAGCGCAGGTCCAACCGGCGGCGCAGGCGTGGCCTTCCCCGCATCAAGAGCGAGCTTGATCACACCCACCACTGCGAAGGTAAAGGAGATGCTAAACAGAAATTCATCAAGAACATATAATTTCAGTAGGAAAATTACCCTTCTTGGCTTTTCCCTTTGGAGGGGCCATGGCTTTGACGATGAAAGGCCTCGGAGAGCGAAGAAGGGAGCACTCTCTGTGGAGAAGTGGGCGGAAAGAGATCTTCGGTGTGGAGTCGAAGCCTGGGAGAAAGGAGGAAGGGAGAATGCTAATCTTGTGAGATGGTGAAGGGAGACGAGTAACGAAAATGGAGGGCGAGACGGTAGCAGCCATGGAAGATGACTGAGGGGAAGAAACTGCGAGAGACAGTAAGAGATAACGGGTGCAGCGATAAAGCCAGGCCGGGCGGGAACATTATCTGAGCTGGGTTAGGCTGCAAGCGGTAAGGTCACCGCTTAAACATATTTTGTTTATATTTTTATGGGGGTTTATATATCACTCAAATTTTTTTATATGCTTAAATTATATATATCAACGAGACTAATCGAGCAAACTTAAGATCATTCAATTCTAAAATTATCAAGACACTTAAATATTGAATGAATGATTTATAGAGTTTTAGGCCATCCAATGAAGAATTATGTAATTATGATCAAATTTATCAAAAAGCTACTATAAAAGAAATTATTCTCTACATAAAGGGGTCGTTGTTCTGAAGTTAAAAAAGGGGAAGAGATTTGACGAACTATAGAGATGTATTCGACAACTGAAGTTGATGATCGTTGACAACAATCATCATCTTTCGATTATTATTACTTGCCTGCCATCTTCACTTCACAAAAATCATCAAATCATTATCATCATCCATCCAATACTTCTCCCACAATCTATACTACGTACAATAAAAGGAGACCAAACAATTGCTTCTAATTTTGAAATTCAATCTTCCCCAATTATGGGGAAGCTTTGACTTCCATAATTTGAAATAAATAGTGAATTTTTTCAATTGAGGCCAAGCTTTATAGATTTTTTCCTTCCATTTTTGATTTTTTGCATAAAAACTTTGGTGTTTATTATGAAGATTTATTTTATCTATTTGTGTGCTAGATCTTTATATAAATTTGACCAAACAATCTACTTTCGTGAATATTCTAGTACAAATAGTTTGACACGTAAGTGTGATACATTCCCAATATTTTACAAACATATTTTAAATGGGTAGCAATTAAACCCTCAATCAAGGATAACACAACATATTTAGTAAAGGCCACAAGAGCCTTACTTTAGAGGATCATTTTTATGTGCATGATGGAGTAACATCGAGCTCAAAGCTTTCACCACTTACAAGATGCAAGACAATTAATATCATCATCAAAGCACAATGAACTTCTCCCATCACAAAATTAATAGCAGACCAAAGCTAATAAATTTGATGCTACCATTTAAAGCATCCTCAAAATCATGCTAAAGTTTCTCCTTCATCACAGTCAAATCAAGGTCTATCATAGACTACCAAATCAACCCATCCATCATGTGTCTCGGCCAACCTATATTCTTCTAACATCTTGGTGGACTAGAAGCAACCTTAGTTTATTGACACCCATTATGATGTTATAAGTGGTTAAGTTTGATGCATTTTTTAAAGAGAAAATCCCTTCAAACGAGAAAAATCAAATTATTCCGCAGCACAACTTTCAAGAGCCATTTCCTTTGACTAATGTAATTCTCCAACTTCTTATGTTAGTAGAGGGCAAATTATTTGTAATTAATTCTTATGATTGAACCTTAGATTCTCATGGGAATACCAACCACTAAGAGCATGTTCAACAAGCATGTGATGTAGTCCTTTATCAGGCTTCTCTGTAACTCTAAAGAGATAGACTCACACATGATTTTACTCTGATAAAAATATTTATATTTTTGTTGACCTAACTAAATTTCTTATCAGGTAATTCATTACAAATCTAAGGATCATCAATGGTTCCTTTCATTCTCCGCTGATTTGTTAAAATGAGGTTGAGACTATATATGAAGAGCACTTTCAAAGATTCTCTTCTTAAATACATTAAATCTCTTAATTTGGAGTTATTGTGAGGCTTTTTTCTTGGAGGTCTATGCATTAAACATTTCTACAACTCATTAGTGCAAGAAATAATCCTTTCTATATTGATCTTATTCATCAAACAAAAATATAAATAGAAATAATCACTTCTATGATGATCTTATTCATCAAGTAGAAAACAAATTCAACATCCATAAAAAATAATTTGAAAATTCTTTAAATAAATATAAGAACTCGTAATAAAAAATTGATCAAGTTCTCTAGGAGTAATCAAGAAACTAAAGGCATCTTTCTCTCTAAATTCAATAATCTTAATAATAACTCAAGTCCACTAATTACACTCCATTAAACACTTCTAAGACTAGTATCCTGATAGATATTTGAAATTTTAAACATCTTAAATGGACAAAAATCTCTTAAAAATTAAAATGTGGAGACCAATCCCAACAATTTCATTTTCACCATTTAAAAGGACATTCAATAGAAAGGCCCTTCATCTAAAGGAATGAATTAAATGTTTGATTTACCAAGGATACTTTGCCACTATTTATAAGAATGCAACAACTTAAAAGAGATTATTAGAGTTATGATAGGAAAATTATTGGGAGTATTGATACTTATCTATAGGAAAATGTGTCGAAAGCATTTAAATTATTTTTTAAGACTTTAACATTGAAGAAATATATTGTTCACATTAAAATTCTCATATCATCTTAATTAGGACATCCACCATCAATACTAAAATTTTTTGTTGATACAATGTAAATATGTATGTAATGTGCTTTTATTAGGGGTCTGAAAACAACATATTTGTTGTTTAAATGTGGTTAATTTAGCTGTTGAGATGAAGTTTTGTTAGGCCAATAAAAGTGTGGCTTTCTTAATTTTTTATTAATATTTTGTATTTTATATAATATATGTTATTTGACATGAAAGTGCCAACTTCCTTTTAAGGCCCAACATTATCCATATTTTTGAATTCTTTGTTGATTTGGACTATGATCATGTGGATCAAAATAACTTTCATTTCTTTGCTATTTGTTGTTCTCTTTTTTTCATTTGGAGCGAAAGGAATCCAAGTAAATTTGCATTTTTTTTTAAATCACATCTACAAAAATTGAAATAATATAACAAATAATTTTTTTTTAATTTATTAATTGAAAATAAAAATTAGTTATAAATATCTTTGTATTGTTTATTATTTTTATGATTTATTTGGATTTATCTTAAATTTTCACTTATTGATTATATGTATATTTACCATATGTCAAAATAAATGCTACATCTGATTATTTTAAGAAGTATAGTATAGAGCAATTTTCATTTTTGGTTATCCTAAGTTATAAAACTTTGCTTAAAACTTTTTTTGGAAATAATGCTAATTTATTTATAAATATGTTATGTTAATTTTTCATAAATTTATGCATGATTTATTTTGTCATATGCTAAGCATGTTTAATTAAGTCAGTTTTGATTACTAATAATTTATGCTGAGTATGTTGCTTCTTATGGTGTAAATTAAAATATTTAATTATTTTTTGTATATATATATATATATATATATATATATATATATATATATATATAAGGCGTATTAATTACTTGTATGTTGTTGATTCATATTGTCTCAGTCTTATAATAAGAGAAATGAGTAGACGTTTGGCTTCAATTATGCTCCTGCATAACGGGCGAGCAACTGAGTGTGAATGACCAGTTCACACCAACATATACTGGAGGTCAAAACCATCCAATGAGAGTCCTGACAAATATCAATCTAGAGCAGCTCAAATCACAAGTCCTTAATGCACTTAAATATGACCCGTCAAGCAGTTTGGTAAATTTGGTATGTAATTATCCCATTGGAAATGATTTTATTATAATAAATATTGATGAAGATGAAGTGTGAGATGTTGTATTTGATCATGTTTCTAGAGAAGTGCTTATTATGTACGTTGAAGTTGAGACGACAGATATTAAAATGAGGACTGTTTAAAATGTAAATGTCTGCATAACACAGTCCTATAACTTATATGATATGCCTGAAGATTCCCCAAATAATCATACTGATATGATTGATGTCAATGAAGATATGCAGTAAGTTATCCCAATAGCTTATTTTCCAATCATCTAGCTATTCATATTTTATATGTCATAATCTTGGTGCCAAGTGATTGTTTGTGTAATAGCTATATGAGAGTTGAAGTTGATATGATCATTGCAGCAACTTTAACACAATCATTTCTTCATAACATGAATGAAGAGGAAGGTGTGGGGGGTCATATGCCAATAGTTCTTGAAGGCTATGAGACAATGAGTAGCAGTTATGGCGATAAGTCTGATAAAAATGTAGATGACTCTTCATCTGATTTTTGTGTGCCTGTCATAACAGATCATCGCAGTGCCATCCAAAATCTTATTAGAGATAATTGTATAAGATTTGTAAATGTAGAAAAGGGGATGGTTTATAATAATAAATTTACTAGCTTATGTCACACTACTCAGGAGTGGGATGAGGAGATTGACTTCGACAATGCTAGCATGAGTAGTAAAGGAGGAGAAGAATTTCAAATTCTGCAGGAGTTAGTGGAAGGGATATGCTTCGCAAGTAAGGATGGCCTATAGTTTACATTATATGGTTAGTCAATTTTGAACAATGTCAACTTTATAATGGTAGCATCAAATAAATAGAAGTTGATAGCATTATGTGTACATCATGGAACCGCTTATAAAATGTGTTTCTAGATTTTACATGCTTGTTCAAGCAAGCATCTGAGAGGGTCGTGGAAGATTTTAAGAATAAGGAATGATCACACAAGAACTACTCTAATTCTATTCATGGGTTATAGAAAATGCACTTCTATATTTATGAGCTCCTCCATCCTACAATCAATTAAAGAACAAATTGACTTAAAGCCCAAAGAGATAATTGGTTGTATTGAAGCTAAATCCAACATTAAGGTTGTTAAGATAGTTGCTATTTGCATGCATTACATTTTTGCAACTTATAAAGTTTTGATGATTTCAAACATTATTGTTCAAATGTGTAGTTATCTCCTAACACTTTTGGAAGAATTGTATTTGCTCTTGTGTGTACTAACATTTCAGGGAAAAAGAACTCCAGACTACGAAGACTTCAAATTAAAATCAGCATGAGATACCTTGAAATTTTTGAAGCTTGCACTTTGCTTAGAAATCAAATTGAAAGGGAGTGATTGTAACTTGAGTGAATAAAAACATGTACACACAAATAAGGAGATCATATTAAATTTGTATTGATCGTACAGGACGATTTTCGTTCGTACTGGACGATCAGACAGTTATCTCCTATAGAGCATATGGAACGAATAGGAACTTGCTCGAAAAATTTTCTAAGTCCTATTCATCCAGGACGAAAATAAATTATTGTACAGTACGATTGGCTCTCTGGAAAATTTTCGTCCAGACGAAATTAATTATCGTACATTACGATTGGCTCTCTGGAAAATTTTCGTCCAAACTAAATTAATTATCGTACAGTACCATTGGCTCTCTGGAAAAGTTTCGTCCCGACAAAATAATATATCGTACAGGACGATCTGTCCTCTATAAAAAATTCGTCTAGACGAATCAATTTTTGTCCAAACGATTAACCGACTTAGGACAGTTTTCAGCAGTTTCTAGATTCGACCTTGTAATAACCGTTCGTACTGGACGAACCTAGTTCGTACAGGACGATCAGCTGTACGAAGACATTTCGTACACATATTCAAATAGGGTCATTTCAGATCGTTTAAGTAAAATCGTCCAGGACGATCCACGATCGTACAGGACGATCCACTGCGTACAGAATTGAATATTTACAGTTTTTGGGCAATTTTTCTTGTCTTTTGTATAAATAGCCCAAATTAGACTGTCACCCAATCTTTTTGTCATTTGATCTTCGTGCCTCTTGAGAGAATAGCCAAGGAGAGAGTTGGAAAGAGCATTCAAGGGAGGATTCTTACCACTGGAGGGAGAAGGCTTCACTTGGAGTTCAAAGGTAAGAGTCTCTACTTGTGAATTGGGATTACTTCACTCTTTTCTTTCTTTCTTTTAGATTCTTGTGAGAAGATCAGTCAAGGAGATCCGGTTCTCTGCCGACACTTGGAGAGTGTGAACAGCCGAAGGGTTCTCTGCCCACACTAGGAGAGTGTGAAAGGACGGACGGTTCTCTGTCGACACTTGAAGAGTGTGAACAGCCGAAGGGTTCTCTGCCCACACTAGGAGAGTGTGAAAGGACGGACGGTTCTCTGCCAACACTGGGTATTGTGTAAAAGGACGGACGGTTCTCTGCCGCACCGGGGAGTGGTGAAAAGAGTGTGTTGTAAAGGCTTCTCCGCCTTGCTGTGGGTGCAAAAGGAGAGTCACTATTGGTATTAGTGCAATACTCAGAGGGTGCCTCTGGGGAGTGGATGTAGGTCTGGTTATAGACCGAACCACTATAAATCTGGTGTCATTTACTTTACTGTTTTTACATTTCCACACTTTCTATTTCAGTTTTAAAAACTCTATGGTTGAAAAATCTTTTTCTACAAAATTAAAAGAGATTTTATTTCGGTTCAATAATTTTTTAAAAAAGGGGGTCTTAAATTTTAACCTTTTTTAAAACTACCAATTCACCCCCCTCTTGGTAGCCTTGGGACACTCACTTAGGCTTAACAACCTAATTACTAGATTCAACAAAGGTTTCCTACATGAAGGATCGGGTTGCTAGGAGGAAGGTCATTAAAGCTATATTTGGAAGTTATGATGAGTCGTATAGGATAGTGAATTTGTTCATGGAAGTTGTTGCCTCCATTATGCCAGGAACAGTGTACCATATTCAGTCCAACAACACACTTTCGAAGAATTTTTGGGCTTTTGGGCCCTCAATTGCTGGTTGGAGGTATTATCGAGTAGTTTGAAGCCTTGATGGGTCCTTTATGCATGACAAATATAGGGGAATTGTATTCACCATAGTTGAATACAAATAATAGATTATTACCCTTGGCTTTCACCATTGTTGAGTCAGAATGTAATGAGTTATGATTATGATTCCTTACGTATATGTATGAAACTTTACCAATCATAAGAAATAGATAATATATGTGCTTTATTTCAGACAAACATACATGTTTAGTTAGTGGGTGCCAAGATAATTCTCAAATGTGGTTCATCATCATTGCCTCAGGAATCTCTTAGAGAACTTTATGAAAGCAATGCGCAAAATGGGCATTGCATATGTTAATTTTCTATGCCAGAAAATGTACCTAAACAGTAGTACTGATGATCTTAGTGTATTCAATAGAACCAAGGTCAAATTATAAAACATTAAATATGAATTATATCAATGGATGCTAGACCAAGATGTGGCATGCTGATCATGAGCACTAACACATGACGACAGGCTAAGATATAGAGTTTTGACTAGAAACACTTATGAATCATTTAATGGTGTCCTAAAAAGAGCCAGTGGATTTCCTATTCAAGCTTTGATTACTGAAATCGACTATAAATTAATAAGTATCTTCAAGCATCGTTGGGATGTTTACAAATGAATGTGCTGAAGAGCAATAATCCCTTTGCACAACAAACTGAAGAGTCATTATGTAAGATCGAGCTGAAAGCAAGAAGAATTTCAAATCTTACCATATTCAACTTCACAGAGTTTTAGGTGAATAGTATGTTCAAAAGGTCATATCGAGTGGACATAGTATATGAGTATAACTACATGTGCACTTGACGATGGCCCTTACTTTATCACACTCCCTACATACATATTACAAGTTGTGTGGCTTTAATGAGGCAAAGTCATCTACCTTATTTTTCAAAATATTACACCAAAGTAAACTTGAAACAATTGAAACACACATACACAATAGAGTTTTATAGTATACATGGCCATGAGTTTTGGAGCTTTTTTCATAACCCTAGCAGAGGTATGTTTCTACTAGCACCACCTAATTACAGAAGATGCATTGGGGGATCACGAATAAGATGCTACTAGAATATTATGGATGAGAGCAGTTTATCATCTAGGAGGCTTTGTGGTTTATGTAAAACACCATGTCATAATAGAACCAACTTCCCATGGGCTAATTAATTGTATTCTTATTTTAAAAGGCATTGGTGCATTAAGCAATAATATTATCATTTTCTATATAATGTAAATATTAATGTATTAGGATATCATGAACTACTTATATTTTCATAATTATGTGTAATTGTTTTTTATTATGAAAGCATAATGATAACATCATATAAATGTTTGAAAGATTGAACTAGCTAACCCTCTTTTAGTTTGTAAGTAATCCACTGTTATTTAATAGTTTGAATCTTAGATGGTCAATATATTGGGAGACATTTTCTAGTAAACATTCTAATGCACTATTTTGTGCCCTAAAATATAACAAAGCTTTGTAGAAGTTACCAACATGTCTGCCTGATATTGTAGAAATATAACGTTACACAATAGCCATGTGTTCTGGATTATATAAGCGATTTCATGTGAATTTTTTTGTAAAAAGAGTTCTTCAAACATTGTAAAAATAAATCTATTTACAGTTTTTTAAATAAAATTTTGGTCAGCATGTAATAGTGCTCCTTTTTTACTTTATATTATAAGAAATATATATCATACTTTTAATAGAAGTTTTTATGTTAATATATTTCATGAAAATGAAGCTTTATGATACCTTTGGATCTATTATTTATCTCCTCAACATTCTTTATAGCATCTTATATAGTTGTTGGCTTTTAAAAAAATACATTCACGTCCTTTTAGCATCTATAAGGGCAATGGAAGAGGATGCACCAAGGCCTAAAAAATGGCGGTTAGGAAGAAAGCATGTGAGGAAGAAGATGAGAACTATGGTCATCCACCTACAGATCTTCATCCTTCCATCTCTTATCTTTGAAGTCGAGATAGAGCTGCCCATTCTGACCAGGTACAAAATATTATAAACATTATTCTAATTATAATTGTTCTTTATTCTAGTTTTTTGTGTCTTATACTACATAAGTTTGTAGGTACTATTCTCAAAAGAGCCTCACACATGCCTATGGTTCAAGAATGACCTGTTCAATGTCAATAAGATCCTAGCATTCATTAGGAAAGTTGGATTGCACTATGTTTGTCAGTTGATGTACACCAAGCTTGATCACCACTTTTTGACAGTATTAGTTGGGAGAAAATCTCCTCAGACCAATACATTTAATCTTGTATTAGGGGAGATGAGTATTACACTATAAGATGTTGGGATGATTATGGGACTACATATTGATGGACCATCATTAGTTAGCCCATTGGTGGTTGGAATTGGCAAGTAATGGAATTCCTGGCCATATTGCTATGATGATTTATTGGGCAGTCATACAAATCCAAATATTACATACGATGACCCACTGAATCCTCAAGTTACTTCTAAATTTGAATTGGTCAGGCTCATAAGAAGACATGCATGCCACTAAGGTAGCTGTGGTGGACCTACAGGAGGGACTCCTATATTGAGTTGAATGATATAAAGTTTTGGAGGCATGTTCGGGCGTACATGTTGTTCATGATTGGTAGCTTATTTCTGCCAGATACATTTGGGTACGAGATTAATGTACAATACCTCCCACTTTTTGAGGAAATTCGGTTATTTAACACTTACTTGATTGGTGGAGCTATCTTAGCACAAATACACAGGGAGTTAGCATAAGCAACCAAGCCTAAGCGGGTTAACATTACTATATGTGTTCATTTGCTACAAATTTGGACTTGGGAATACATCCATGTTGGGAGATCAACACTACATGTACCATATCCAGAGCTACTACATAGGTATAGCGTGGGAGGAAGGTAGTTATCAATATTTTAACTATATTATTACACTTACTCTTATATATAAACTAATTGTATTATGAAATATTATAGATGGAATGAGGGATGGATTAGGGAAATGACTATTGAAAACATAAAAAATTATAGAAATGACTTGGACAATCTTATTCAAAGTCAAGTATAAGTTCATTTAAAGCTAAGTTTAAATAATGCTTAAAATTTAAAAAAAGGTTATGACGTATGTTAATTTTGTTATATGTAATATGTGATATGTATGGCCCATGTATCCAAGAAAGTATAGCAAAAATATATTTTGTAGGTAGGCAGATCTAGCTAGCTTGTGTTCGACTTATCATATTGAAGAGAGTTGAGTGGCATTTACCTGACCGAGTTCTCCGACAATCAGATTATCACCTACTACTGACATTCAATCGATGGATCTGAACTTCATTAGAGGGGATGGTCATGGTAAGCTTGATATAGATTGGATGATTTACCATTAATGTCACATACTTATTTGGGAGGGACGATGAGGAGCGATAATCCATGGTGTGTAAGATCTTAATGGCCGGGAGAAAACATTGAAGGACTAAATATAGTGGTATAGGCTCATATTGAGCCACCCAGGCCATACTACCCATGAGCACCTAATGATCATTTACTGGTAATAATTCCTTTTATGGTTTCTTATGTCCAGAGATTTCATCTCATTATTCTAGTTCTCTCATTTATTTACATGAAAAGGAACCATTTCTTGGAGATAAATGAGATATTATAGTCATTCTATGATTGCACTGATGAAACTGATCTCTAACACATTGTAAACTAGATTGGAGAGCTAAATAATGCCTTAATAAGGCAAATGCATTTGGAGGATACACGATACAGTGCCGAATCTAGGGAAGGACATACTTTCTCCCACAACGCAGCAGAAGCTGATACTAGTTTGTCAGATATGGGTGTTGCTAAAACCACTTATGTATATTGGGGACAATTGCATGAGGTATTAATTAAAGCTGTGCAACAACCATGTATCATGAGCCAATATTAACAGTGGCCACCATATGGGATATATTAGGCTCTAATTAATATTGGTTCCACTTCCCATTACTATATCTTGCTGCCCACATGGAGGCCCCTGCTAATTAAACTTAGCGAGGAACATACAAAAGTCCAGCATGAAGAGCATTGTGGACTACAAGATAGGCCTGTTTGACTGCCATACCATTATAAACTAAGCATGGATGACATACCATGCAAGCCTAAACACAGATGTTAGCTTCGACCCTATTTTGATATTTTTGTACTATGATTTGTATTATGTATTTCAATTGTTGAATTATTATATTAGTAAACACTTTAATCTTCTCAACTAATAAAAAATATTCTATGTGTTTTATATATTTGAATTAAAGGCCTTTCATCTTTACTTTTTTTAATTTTTTTACATATATAATTTAATGTTGAAAGTTAAAGTGAACAACAAATCACTTAAGTTGCCCAAGAAATACAAAAAATTTCAAGTTGTTACAAAATATAAGCAAATATACATAATACTACATTGTTTTACTATTTCCGAAGCAGTGTATGCAAACATGCCTGCAGTTCACTTTGAGTTGGGTAGCACTTGAAGTTAAACTCAAACTTAGACTAAAGGTGTTGCTAGTCCTCACCATTGAAACACTTTCTAGGCTTACCTTTAGGTATAAACTCATTCATCAAATTTGTATAAAAGTTAAAAATGAAATTGTCCATAATAGGATACCAAGCGAGATATAAAATCACATGTTCAGGTCAAGGGTTGGCTTTTGAACATCACCCAAATGACCACCTTCTTTCTCACATCGTAGCTCGTGATATCACATATGCAAAAAGTGAGAACTAACGAGATGACCATGACATTACTTGAACCTTATTTCAAGATAATTCCAATTAGTATCATTTTAAATGTTTTTCATCTTATAGATTTTTATTCTCATTACTTATGCATACAAATGTCAAAGTACATAGTACTCATCTTTTGACTTTAATGCATAAAACACCTGAAAATCTCATTTACATTTTCCCTTTGCTCCAAACGGACTATCAATTTCCCATGCCATGCAAGCATGCATTCTTTTACTTGCACTATCAAATCTTTCTTTATTAGGAATGTCTCGAATCATCTCTAAACATGGCCAATACATTTTGAAGGCAACAATTAAAAACATCATAGTTTAATTTCACATGTATGTCCCCCCTTAAATAGCATATATTAAATATACAGCTCAACTAATATAATAAGTTACTGCCATAAATAATAAAAAAAAGAGCCTTAATGAACTAAAGTACAAGCAGAATAATATTATATGCTACAAAGTGAACTATTAAAAATATATTACCAAGGAAGGACTGCTAGGGTTTTTTTCTCCCTAGCCGACCTTCATCCCCCTGCGAATACTTCTTCATCCTCGGCTTGGCCGGGGGAGCTTCCCTCCCCATGGCCAACCTCTCTTCCTCTGCGGATTTTCCCCCACTCTCCTCTAAGAGTGCTGCTCCTGTAGTCGCTGCCCCCCTTAGCTATAGCAATATCGTAGCTTCCACTCGTCGTGGGAATGCTTTTAAGCTATCTTCTTCGGTCCTGCCTGACGACCCCTTAGAGTTTAACGAAGTCCATGTTAAAGCTGCTTCGGATGAATGGGGACTGGCTTTGATTGGCTATTCCATTGGACGACGTCTGTTCTACGAATCCCTGCTCTCTGCCATCCGTAAGGTTTGGAAGCTTAAAGGTATGATGAAATTGCTATCTTTATGGGTTCTTTATGTTGAAATTTACGGCACATGAAGATTATGATATGGCTTTATCCGGAGGTGTGTGGTTCTTTCTTGGCAAATCATTTATGCTTCAAAAATGGGTGCCTAACTTCAAGCCTGTGAGAGAGGAGTTCACGTCTATTCCTATCTGGTTCAAAATCCTTGATTTACCTCTTCCTTGCTGGACACCAGAAGGAATTTCTCGAATTGCCAGTATGATAGGAACTCTGCTTGCGGTCGATAATCTTACAGCCGATAAAACTAGGCTCACGTATGCCAGAGTTTGTGTTCAGGTCACAAGGAGTGTTCTTATCCTGAGTCCATCCCCATCTGCATTTTAGGTGAGCCATTCTCCCAGCGCATTCAATACGAATGGAAACCTGTTCAATGCGAGCACTGTGGCTCCATTGTGCATACTCTGGACTTTTGTCCCTCAAAGCCAGAATCTTCAAACACTATTGTTCAGCCGCCGCGTGGAAGAAGCACCAGTCGGAAGCCACCGCGGGCTAACAACAAGAATCCACAATTCAAACTAGTTCTGCAAAATGTTAATTTATCTGTGGCATCTGAGAAAATGCCCTCTACCTCCTCTGCTGCTGCATATCAGAAGCCCTATGATCCTCCTGCTACTTCCATTCAGCCACCTCCCCCAAAACCGCAACTCTTCAATCCAAATCCGTCTGTGGTGGTCACCCAACAACTGAACAACAATATTGACACTGCTTTCACTACCATTCCAAATCTAAATTCACCAACTGAGGAATCTATGCCCTCATCTTCTTCTATCATTTTGCAGCAAGATAAAGTGATATCTCCTAACAAGTTTGCTCTTCTTTAAGAAAGTAGTAGTGAGTCTGAGCCTCCTCCCTCTACTACTCTGCCCCAGGACAAGAATTGGAAAAACACTGTTGCTCAAACAAAGACTTATAGGAGTAAGCAAGCTAAAAAAACTCCTAGCCAATCCTCAATGACCCCACCTCGTCTAGCGGCCTGGAATGTGAGAGGTTTCAACAGCCCAGATAAGGTTAGGGCTTGCAAAGATTTAGTTCGTGAAAACAAACTTGAATAACTTTGTGTTCTGGAAAATAGAATACATGCTAGTTCCTTCTCGGATCCTTGGTTTCATCTTAACCATTGTGTTTTTGAAAATGAGAAAAGTTGCCATAATTTCAATCTATCTAACTCCGGTAGGATTTGGATAAAATGGGACCTGCTTTTTCTTAGTTTCAGACCTTCCCACTTCTCTACTCAGTTGATTTCTGGAGATCTTTATAGGGGGCAGGAGTTACTCTGTGTGCTTATTGTAGTCTATGCTTCTAATTCTTCGGGTGACCGTATACTACTTTGGGATAAACTTAGAGATATTTGGAACCACATTTGTTCCTCGTGGCTCATACTTGGCGATTTTAATTGTTGAGGAGAATCTGGCGGTACTCCTCTCCTTGCTTCTCACCTCTGGGATTTTAATGCTCTTAAGTTCGACTTGGGGCTGCTTGATTTGGCTTCTAAGGGTCTTAAATTTTCGTGGTTCAATCAAAGGGCTAATGATCCCATTCACTTGAAGCTGGATAGAATGATGGTAAATGATAAGTGGCCTGAAATTTTCCCCTCACTTTCTATGAGGTCCTTCCTCCCTCTTGCTCGGACCATTCCCATATTGTTCTTTTTATGGGGCAGCATATCATGATGAGGCACATATTAATTTTCAAAAATTTTTGGACTAAGCAAAATGGTTTTTGGGTTGACCTCATTAACATCTTTTCTCAACCTTCACATGGGAATCCCATTCTGGGATTGTATAGTAAGCTGAAAGTTTTAAAAGAGTGCATTAAAGGCAAAGATTGGGCTAAATCTTGCTTTCTATCCAACCAGCTTGCCTCTTTAAAAGACCAGCAATCACTTTGCATTGGTATGTTAAATGTAGACCCTCAAAACCTAGCTCTCAATCAAAAACTGAAAACAATAAACTGCCAACTTTCGAATTGTTCTTCTTCTTGGATGAATTGGTTGCTACAGCGTGCAAAACTTAAATGGCTTTCTAAAGGGGAAGATGATTTAAAGTTCCTTTATACTAGGCTCAAGAAGAGAAGGAATCTTAGCTCCTCAACTCTGGTTGCTAGTGAGGACCCAACTATTAGGCAAGATTTCATAAATTCTATTTCTCAACACTTTGAGAATTTGTCCAATGCTTCCAAACCAACAAACTCTTTGGAATCTCTCCCTATTCCCAAAGGTAATGTTATCCCTCCACATTTATCTCATTTGCTGACGGTTAATGTTTCTAATGTTGAAATCATGGAAGCTATTTTTCTTGGGAGCTCCAATTCTACTCCATGCCCACATGGATTTAATTTTGAATTCTTTAAATCCACTTGGCTTATAACTGGCCCTTTGGTGTGCAAAGCAGTGAAGTCTTTTTTCTCTAAGGGGTACTTACCTAAGAAAGTCAAAGCCACTGCTATCGCTTTGATTCCTAAATCCTCTCACGCTTCCAACATTTTTGACTTCATGCCCATTGTACTTTGCAATGTTTTTTACAATATCATCTCCAAAATTCAGGCTTCAAGAATGAAAGATATTATGCCAATTATTATTGGGAATAATCAAGCTGGTTTCATCAAGAAACGCATTGCCACTGATAATATCCTTTTAGCTTCTGAATTACTCTCTGATTTCAAAAAGTCGGCCAAACTGAAATTAATGTGTGCCAAGCTGGACATTCGTAAGGCCTTCGATTCTGTTTCCAGGGAGTTTATCCTATCCAGAATGAAGCATAAAGGATTCCCTTCTACCTTTATTAATTGGGCCAAGGCTTGCATTTCAGATGTTCATTTTTCCATTTGCATTGATGGGGCGTTGGAATGTTACTTTAACTATCTTTAGGCATTAGGCAAGGCTGTCCCCTAAGTCCTTACCAATTTTGCATTGCAATGGATGCATTCTCCTGTTTGATTGATAATGAGTCCACTCAGGATAAATTTATTGGGTTCCATAAGCAAGGATTGAACATATCTCATCTGCTTTATGCAGACGATCTTCTGATTTTTGGGGAAGCTTCTCTAAACAATTGTGCAGCTCTTAGGAAGATCCTTGATATTTTTGCAAATGTCTCTGGTCTTCTGGTGAACCATGATAAGAGTCAAATTATTCTTTCAAGCTATATCTCTAACCCTATGGATGTCTGTGAGGCTCTTCATATGCCTTCTCCTTGTGTTAAGATGACTTACCTTGGATTGCCTATCTCTGTTAAAAAATGCTCTAAATCGAACTTTCTCCCACTACTTCATTCTATTGCAAATCATCTAGCTGGGTGGAAGGCTAGATTATTGCCTACTGCATTAGGGGGCTACAATTTCTAAAATACACGGTTTGCAATACTATTGCCTACTGGATTAGGGGGTCCATTATCCCCAAATCTTGCATTAAAACTCTTAGTAGAATGTGAGCTAAATTTCTCTTTTTTGGGGACTTGGAGGCTAAAAAGCTTCACCTAATCGCATGGAAGAGAACTTGTAAACCTAAAATCAATGGCGGACTGGGTATCCCATATTTACATGGCCTCCATTTTGCTTCAATTTGCTCTCTGCTTTTCAGGTTTTACAATTCCACGTCCATTCTCTTCAATTTTTTGAATGCTAAATATGGCACGCCATGGACTCCTGCGCTCTGCAGGCCTTCCCCTCTCTGGAACAAAGTTGGAAAGGTGGCCTTGATTATTAAAATTGATATATGTTTTGATTTTAAGCCTCATTGTGTAGCTTCTTTATTATGGGATCCTTGGTTAAATGGTAGCTCTTTGGCTTACACTTTCCCGAATTTGAATCTGAAAGCTATTTTTGCACATTTTGCCAAAGTTTCTGATTTCTTCGGTGTGGATGGCTGGAATTTTCCGATGCTTTCAAATGTGAGCTTGATTAGTGCTCTGGAGCCTTTGGGTGTTAGCCCTGATGCAAAAAACCTCATTAATTGGAAAGATAGAAAGCATCCTGTTTTTTCGTCTTTCCTTAAGTACTTTTACAGAATGGATGCTATTGTGGATTGGCATAAGGTTATTTGGCATAAGCATTATGCACTTAAATTTTCCATTTACTCTTGGATTGCTCTTAATGGTGGGCTAAAAACTGCGTATGAACTTAGGAAAAGGTCTATTTTGGTGTCTCCCAACTGTGTGTTATGCTTTTCTCAATTAGAAACCAATTCTCACATTCTATTCGAATGCGATTATGCTTATTCTGTCATCTGCAAGCTTATTCCATAGCTGGGAGAGTTCCTTTTAAGACCCAGGTTGTCTCAAGTTTTGCAATTCTTGGGGGATAAGGCTTTCACGATTAAACACCAAAAAGAGTTATTACTTCTCACCTCCTCTTGTGCTGCTTATTTTTTATGAAGGGAGAGAAATGAACGAAGGTTTAATTTCAAGTTTAGAGACGCCACTACTCTTTGCAATGTTATTAAATTCGCGGTGGAGGCAAAGGCCTCTACCTGGAAGCACAAAGAGAATCTGAGTTTACCTTGGAAAACTTAATTGTCTACATTCCTATGCTTTTCTGGAGTTTGGAGAATTTTGCTTTGCTGCAATTGCAATGGCTGGCAATGCATTGGTTTTGCTGTTACTTTTTAGAAATGTAATTGTGGCTATATCTCATGGAACTTTGCTGGATAATGGTTTGTTTGGGGATCTGGAAGCTCTTCATGGGAAATTTTTCGGAATACCTGCTCCTATCTTGGTTGGCTTTTCTGGAGCAATGCTGGATTGATGTTTTGGGATTTGATTATGGTTAATGGACAATGATGTTGCAGCTATTCCTCTCCTTGGACGGCCTTTTTGGCAACCAGGAGAGTTCTCTTCATGACGCTTGGTTGGTTTTTCGATGGTTCTGGATAGCGGTCTGAGTCCAGTTTTGGTATTTTCACCATCAGTTTGGCTGGCTGCTTTCTTTCTGCTTTATTTTGTAATTTCATTTTCTGTATGGGGGGTATAGGTTTTTGGTAAGGCCTCTTATTCTGTTTGAGGCGTTGCCTTTTTATTATACCTTACTTGTAATCCTTTTTACATAGTAAATACGGGCTTTCTGCCCTCAATTTCCCAAATATATATATATATATATATATATATATATATATATATATATATATATATATATATATATATATATATATATATATATATATATATATATATATATATATATATATATATATATATATATTACTATTTTGAGCTGATGTGACAAGTTGCTGTCACTAATTACATCAAACAATAGCTATATTATCTTATGCACTACCCTAAATTATTATGTAAGAAATCAATGCCATTAATACTCCTCACTAATGCTTCAACTAAATTTTTATCCTATTTAACGATACAAAAAAAAAAAAAAAAGATTGTATTGAAACTCAGTTAAAAGTAAATAGTTCTTAGTTTGACTCTCATATAAACACCAATAACTAAGTTATATAATAAATGACTACTAGAATATAATGTTAATAAATAATTAAATAAAGTTTACTCAATTAGTTGCCTTTTAAAATTTGAATTTATACCTACTTGTGTAACTTCCACGCACCACCTATTCCTACATAAAATTTTTCCAATTAATTAATAAAATAACATTAATATAAGATTTACTCAATTATTTTCAATTTAAAATAATCTGTCAAATAATCTAAAAATAATATAAATTGATTCATTAAATTAATTTTAAAATAAAACACTAATTTATCAAATAACATATATTTGTTTTATTTATAAGCAAAATTACTAATGTATTACTCAAATCATAAATTAATATCATAAACATTAACTAAAATATATATATATATATATATATATATATATATATATATATATATATATATATATATATATATATATATATATATATATATATATATATATATATATATATATATATATATATATATATACATAAAGGTTAATAATTATATCTTATTTTTATCTATCCCAATCCCTATCGGAAAAAAAATAAGAAATTTATTTATTTTTTTCTCTTCAAAGTAGTTATTTGTCATTTTTTCTTTCTTTTTTTTGGGGGTTTTTACATATTTAACACTTAAAACTACTCTATTTACTTATATAACACCCAAACTTCATTATTTACTACTTCACCATTTAAAAGCTATTGCGCTCATCAAAACTACCACTCTTTAACCTCCCGTCACATATCTCACCCCGACCCTGTTTTTCCGAAACACCTGCATCGCTTCCATGTCGTCTTCTGGTGGATGAATTCACCCGTCCGCTTTATTCTCGTGTTCCTTTCCGCACGCTCGCAGGTTACTTCTCTTGGAAGTCGATCAGTCTGCCTCTTCTTTCACTGCCTTGGAAGCTCCCGATGGGGAAGATAATTCTGAAGGCGAATTGAAGAAAGATCGTACCATTCGCGTTGGGAGTATGAGTTTTTTGTAGAGGTTTTCAAAAGCATCTCATTCATTTTGATTCTCACCATTCATCACCATGACCCGACCCTCTCCGCCCTCCCCCTCATCCACCGTGCCCTCGCCGAACAAACATCCGTCGCGGTCGTCACTAACAACCGCAAGCTCATCGGTGAGATCTCCCCTTCCACCCTCACCGGCTGCGACGAGTCTGTCGCCGCTTCCCTCACCGTTCTCTCCACCGGCGATTTCATGGCCTACATTGACTGGTGCACCTCCCCACCTGACGCCGCAGTTCGGGCCTTGAAATCATTATTAAAGAAGAAGGGGATGTGGGAGATGGTTGAGCTAATGGATGTTGTTTCACGGCCGATATTTTCATCCTCAACTTCGTCTTCTTCGGATGAGGAAGGGGAGACAAGGAAGCGGCCGAGGCGAATGAGGAGGTTAGGGAGCTATTCTTTGAGGATGGGTCGGAGGTTGGAGGAGGCCATTGTTTGCCATCCGAGAAGCTCGTTGGTGGCCGTCATGGTGCAGGCTTTGGCGCACAGAGTAGTTTATGTTTGGGTAGTTGAGGAGGACTGTGGCCTCGTCGGCATTGTCGTGCTTCGTGACATTCTCAAGGTTTTTAGAGACCAGTTTGTTGAGCAATTTCTTATTTCCTGATATTAAAGAACAAAGGTGGGAGAAATGTTTTGATTTGTTTGATAAGTTGTTAGTCTCTTTCATTTAAGTTTTCTGTATGAGAGTACCTTTCTCCTTCCTAAAAAAAATGTTAGTGATTTTGTTCTACATGAATTCTGGGTTGAATTGTGCATTCACGAGCCAATTTTCATACGATTAGGGTTTATCTGGTTGCGTGTTGATTAAATTGATGGTTTTGTTTTCACCCGTTTTAAGTTTGAAATTGAAATCCTCATTTTTTAGGGACTACAACGATGCTTGTTGAGTTTAAAATCTCCCGTAAATTCTAACTGCAACCATGGAGAGGTGATGACCAATGATAATTATGAAGGAAGAGAAACCGGCAAATGATCTTTTTTTTTTCGAATATACCATTGTTGTGAGCTTCAAGATTCTTTGTATTCAGCCACTTGCGTCGTCTTCGATTCCTTTTTCTATTCGTTCAGCTTAATCTCGTTATTGCCGCCGCTCTTCATGATAGGATCCATCGGAGGGCTAGAGTCGGCGGTGGCGGCTTGGAGGAATGTCCGGTCATCCATTGGGGAATTCAGATGGTGGTATCTGCGGCGACGGGGAGTTTGAAGGAGGTGGAAGGGAATTAGAGATGGCACGACAACAGTCGGGTAAGATATGTGACGGGAGGTTACGGAGTGGTAATTTTGATGAGGGCAAAGGCTTTTAGATGGTATAATAGTAAATATTGAAGTTTGGGTGTTAGATAAGTAAATAGAGTAGTTTTAAGTGTTATGTATGTATAAACCCCCCTTTTTATAACCAGTTGTTGGGCTAGTAAGTGAGTGTCTCCACGCACGTCATTGGCCAAGTTGCTGGCATGCCCAACGATTATAATTGATTAATAATTCTTTTAAAGAATATTTAGACTAATTAAATTAATTATTTTATAAAAAGTATCCTTTTGGGATTTGCTTTTCCATCTATGGCGGAGCCAAAAATTTTGTTCGCGGGGGGAGTGGCTAAATTAAAATTGTTATGTTTGTTGTCCCATTATTAGAGCCAAGAGGAATTATAAGATAAAAATTAAAAATACAAATAACATGACCCTTAGAGCTGAGAAGACATAAACATTTGCCACGGGCGGTCTTTGTTTGGGAGCTAGAGAGGAGCGAAAGGGAAAAAGAAAGCAGTACTCAAGCCTGTGACTCGTGAGAGAGGAGTAAAGGGGAAAATGAATTATTGATGCTTTTCATTT
The DNA here is from genome assembly GCA_019514585.1 of Dendrobium officinale. NCBI lineage: Eukaryota > Viridiplantae > Streptophyta > Magnoliopsida > Asparagales > Orchidaceae > Dendrobium > Dendrobium officinale. The sequence continues at coordinate 64,914,574 of CM033687.1, forward strand.
GTCCAAAAAAAAATTGTTGGTGGTTTCTTCAGAATAATAAATAACTATAAAAGGAAGAAATGAAAAAAATAGAGCTTCTTGTTGCTCTATTAAGCCACTAAAACAATCAGTTTTAAGCCCTTGTAAGCTTTCAGTTTTAGCTTTAGCTAAATCCTTTAGAGTAGATCTCTCATACTAAGTCATGAATGTGAGGCTGCATCATTTTCGTTGCATAAAAAGATCGAGGAAAAGCAAAAGGTATCATTCATAGTAATTAATTAGATCATTAGCAGTGTAAAAATAATTAAATAATTGAGTGATAATTTAATATTTAATAATTATTATTAGATACTAAATAGTTAATTAATGATAAATTTTTTAATCAAATCATAATTAAATAATTAAATATTTAAAATAATATTAATTAAATAGCCTTGCAACTCTATGTCAAATTCTCTTTTTCATTATGTCTATATAGAAAGTCATTCCTCTCTCTCTTTCAATATTTTACCCCATTTAGGGCTGTCAATATTAGATAAGACCCAAAACCCGATCCTAATCCAAGCCGAAAAAATCTGGGTTAGGGTCAACCCGGTTAGCAAATGGGTCGGGTTCAGGTTAGAAAATCTGACCCTATCGGGTCGTGTATGGTCAACTCGGAAACATGATGTTGACCCAATTTTAACCCGTTAAAGCTGCCTCACCACCTGGTTTAGCCGAAATACCAAATAACTTTAATTATTTTTGCGTGAAAAGACGCAACATCTTCACCCATTCGGTCTTTCCGCTTTCGGTTTGAGTCTGCCTTTCCTTTGGGTGTTGGAGTCTCTTACCCTAGTATTTCACTTTTCCTCTGCATTCTTTGTGATTGAGCGTTTGTTGTTGGCTCAATTTCTCAAGAATCTCAAGTGATGAATTCTCAATTCAAGTCTCCTTCTCTCCACATGTCGTCATATATCGACAACCAAAAATCCTTTTGGATATAATGTAGTGATATGATGACTGCTTGACAAATGGCAAGATTTGTAGTCTTTATTATGAGTTTTCAGTTTTCACAAGGTTTTAATTTCATTTTTAAGCATCTCAAATTGAAACCCCAGGTGGCTAGGTGATGCGCTTGTGATTAACAAACCCTAGAGATGATTTATCACTTTTTTTTCCTTTATTCTTTATTGATTTTAAAGATTTTATTTATATATGATTACATGATTTAGATTCTTAGATCTTAACTTAAATCCATTTATGGCTTTGTTCATATTCGTCATTCGTTGTCCATCATTATGTAAGTTTGGACTTTGGGATCTTATACAGTTATACCTATTGCCTTATTCCCTGATTGCTTTACATTTTAGGCTTTTAGGCTTTAGCTATGTTTTTATAATTTCTTGTGGAGTGACCTGTGGGCTGTGGATGGTGGACCTATGGTCTTTTGCTCTTTTATTTATTTGGCTATTTACATGATCAATAATGATTATATGCTCGTCTTTTAACCATTTACATGCTATTTAATGTAATAATGTTGCTATTGTCATAACATAATAGCATCATAGCAATGCTGGAGGCTAGAGCCATGTATTTGTTTCTGATTGAATAGTTTTTATATATTATTGAATAGATGGAGGATTCTAACACATTTATTGAAAGCACTCCATTCAATGAGAATGTGCATTTTTAGGCATAAAATACCCTACTTCAAATCTGTTCTTCCCTTGTGTATCTACGGCTTATGCAACACTTAAGCATGAACGATTTTATGGTATTCAGTACAACATAAATATTGCAACGAGAATGTTAGTAAAATTTGAGAAGTGCTGGTTTGATTTATGTGATATCTTGGCAATAGCGATTATCTTGGAACTTAGGTACAAGTTCACATTTGTTGAATGGTGTTATAGAAAATTATATGAAGGTGATTACATAATTGAAATAAATATGTTTTGGGGTAAGCTATTTGCATTATTTACAAACTATGAGAAGTTTAATTGACAAACTTGCGATGAGCAGTCCTCATTACCCTCAGTTAGCTACCAAGTTGATAGCTCAATTACTTTCCCTCTAACAATTATAAAATCGCATTTTCTTCAGGTATTATTCTTTCTCATTCATTTAAAAAACATTTATAATTTTTTCATTTACTTACTTTGCCCATGTCTAGTGGCATTCATTATTAAGATTATGACTCATTCGAAGAGAAAATTACTATGCATAGGAATTCATAACTTGAAATGTATCTTGAAGAACAAAAAAATGATAGGTAGGCTAAGTTAGATATATTACATTTTTGGAAAGATAACCAATACAAGTATCATGAAGTGGCTGATATGGCTAGTGATATTTTATGCATTCCTCTTTTTATAGTTGCTTCAGAAAGTGCATTTAGTAACAGTGGTAGAATATTGGATCAATATAAAAGTGCTTTAAAACATGACATTGTTGAAGCCTTAGTGTGCAGTAAAGATTGATTATATGGAGATAATGGTAATTGTTCAATTGTTTTACATTACATCTTAACTGGTTTTCTCTCTTAAGTTTATGGTATATTAGTAATATGTTTTTTTTTTTGTAATTATGAGTGATCCTGAACTTGAGGGTGTAACTGAGGACACCATGAACTTGGGTATTTCAGAAATTGGTAGCGAAGATGCCAAAGGTTTAGCTAACAAAGTTGCCTAGTTGATGTTGAAGTTTTATTATATTTTCTTAAATTATGTTGATATTGTTGAGATTTTACAAGGTCCTCTTTGTTGTTCTGGATGGTTACTAGTTGCTGCTTTAGTCTTTGCTGTTATAAACCTGTTGCTGTTGTTGTTGGTTTTGTGAAATTCTTTTCACTGTTTTGGACCTTTTTTGTGTTTGTTTTTGCTGTTTTTAACATGCTACTTCAGGGTTCTGTTGTTCAATGATTTCCAAAGTTGGTTGCCTTGTTGGGTGCTGTGTTGCCGTGTTGGAGTGCTGGAGGTTTCCTGTTGGGTTTAAAACCTGTTTTCTGTTTTATGTTTTATGAACTTTGAAGCATAAGGTTGCTACTATAATGAGTGTAATCTAAAATTCTGATGCTTAATGAACTCATATGTTTGATGAATTAAGGTAAAGGCTAAATGGTATAGCTGTAAAAGCTCAAGCAATGATGAAAAACCTTTTAAATTGAAAGTGGTAGCCATCGTGTGTTTGGAGTAATTTGGTTAATACTATTACAACCGGGTGGCATTTGCGTTAGCTTAAATCAAGAGTAGATACTTTATTAATTTATTGATACTATATTAAGTCATTAAGTTTAATGCAAACTGCCGCCTTGGATGGTAATAGATAGAAAAATCAAATATACATTATTTAATCACTTGAGTTACTTCTCAGTAGTAACTAAATATGTTGGAAGGTTTACCTGAGCCATTCGAATAAAGTTTTCTAGTTATACATTTATACAATCTCATTATTTGGAATTTTATCATTTTTATTTGTTTATTACTTTTAAGCTTTAAGTGTTTAACCATTTTTTTGGTAGTTAATTCAAGTTGAAGTGTAGGACATAAGGACAATACAAGTTTAATGATATCTTCATTCTTCAAGAGTTCAAGTTGAACTGTAGCTGACATAAGAACTAAGAAATGTAATTTGAGTTTATTTGTAAATTATTTACTTTCTAGTTTGTACTTTGTAATGAATGTAAATTATAAAGTTATAATTTGTAAAGAATCTAAACAATTTAAATACAAGGTACAAGTTCTTTGTATGCATTACTTAGTAAAGTTATATTTATTTAATGGCAAATTAAATTTTCAAAGTTCAATTTTTTCATACATTTAATTATTTCGTGTTGGGTCGGGTTGACCTGAACCCGATTCGGGTCGGGTTCGAAAAATTGACACGAAACCTGATTCAAAAAATTGACCCGAAACCTGATTCGGGTCGGGTCTGGGTAGGGTCAGAAATAGTCGGGTCAAATTCGGGTCTGATTTGAATCCGACTCATTGACACGAATTGACAACTCTAACCCACTAGTCTTTCTCTCTATAGAGCTGAAGCATTCCCCTAATAAAAGATACTAGAAATGAATTTTTTTTTTTTAAATAAATGAAAAAAACCTTGTAATAAATAAAATTATAGAGTTTTATTTTCACTGTAGCTTTTTAATATTTTTTGGTTATAAATATTTTTCATAGTATATGAAATTGGAATTATCCTAATTTAAAAAAAAAAAAAAAAACAGCTATCACGCACCACCAAAATTCCTAAATCCTTAAAACGACAGCATTTGACGTGCTTTACGGTATGCTACAATTACCAACCACGCACGTGGCTTTGACCGTCAGACGGTGTTCAACGTTGGTTGCCTTCTTCAACAAATCCCCCTCAATTGAATTGAAAGCCCTAATTGTTCTGCGCGCTGCCTCAGTCAGGTTGGACGAAGAAGCAGAGATAGATTCCTCGGCCTCGTCGGCGAAAAAGCAGATGGAGAACCTCGCGGCACATGATTCGACCTTAAACCCTAAACCTAAAAACCATCACACATACACCTTCGACTCCCCCCACCCGATCTATGCCATGGCCTTCTCTACCACCTCGCCCTCCCCATGCCTCGCTCTCGGTAGCTTCATTGAGGAACTCAATAACCGTGTCGATATCGTCTCTTTCGACGAAGAGACTTTCACCTTCCGATCCGACCCCAAGCTCTTCTTTGAACATCAGTACCCGCCTACCAAGCTCATGTTCCATCCTAAACCACTCCCTGGACAAACCCAATCCCTCCTCGCCTCCTCTGGCGAATTCCTCCGCCTCTGGCGCGTGAAGGAATCCGCCGTCGAGCTCTGCTCCGTGTTGAATAACAGCAAGTCCGCTGAGTTCTCTTCGCCACTCACCTCCTTCGATTGGAACCAGGCGGAACCTCGACGCATCGGAACTTCCAGCATCGACACCACCTGCACTGTTTGGGATATCGAGCGCGGTGTCGTGGAGACGCAGCTCATCGCCCACGATAAGGAGGTCTATGACATCGCCTGGGGGGGTGCTGCCGTATTTGCCTCCGTCTCAGCGGACGGATCTGTTCGAATCTTTGATCTTAGGGATAAAGAACATTCCGCTATAGTCTACGAGAGTCCCAGGCCCGATACCCCTCTCCTCCGCCTCGCCTGGAACAAGATGGACGTCAGATACATGGCTACCATCCTTATGGACAGTAATCAGGTGGTCGTTCTTGACATTCGCTCTCCTGCTGTGCCTGTGGCTGAGTTGCAGAGACACCGTGCAAGTGTAAAATGCGGTTGCTTGGGCGCCACAGAGTGCTCGCCATCTTTGTTCTGCAGGGGACGATGGGCAGGCTTTCATTTGGGAGATGCCAACAACTGTACCACCTGAAGGGGTTGATCCTGTGCTTGCATACCAGGCTGGTGCAGAGATAAACCAGATGCAATGGTCTGCTGCTCATCGGGACTGGATTGGGATTGCTTTCTCAAACAAGGTGCAGTTGCTCAGGGTTTGAAAGAAGGTATGCAGTTTCTTACCTTCATTCAGAATTGTGTTTTTTATGATAATTTTATTTTTTGTTGAATGCGAATTCCTTTCAAGCTTTTTAATGTTCCTTGGACTCTGCTAGTCAATAAAAGAGTATGGATTGGTTGAAGGTGATATGAACAACAAATGTAATCAAGTTGTTCGTGGCTTACTGTTTTATTTCTAGTTAGTTTATTGATTTGATGGAATATAGTTGAGGTGGGGAGGGACATTAAACTCAATGTAGAAGCTTCAAATCTCTTCTTTTTCGGTATAAGGTTTTGCTTTATGATGTATAAATATAATAATGCAGAGCATTCTCTTTGTGATGAATGAGGTTCTCGCTCTAAAGAATTTGAAATTTACAGCTTTATATCACCAATTAAAACAATTACTTGTTTTTTTTTAATGAAAACCTGAAAGCACAAAGAATCCAATAAAAAACAATAATTTAATGATACCAGGAATTCCCTGAGAAATTTGGAAAAAATATTGATCATATTTTTATCAACAACCACACCACAATCAGAAAATTTAGTTGTAATAATTTTGACCAATATAAATCATACTTATAAATGTGGGTGTAAAAGAGCCGCCCATAACTGGATAAAACTTTGTTGGTTTGGATCATTAATTATCAAGACGAACACAAATGTGCCCAAGTTTCTTAATGAGCTGAAACATATTTGTAATTTTGTTTATTATCATGCCAACACGGGCGACAAACTTAATTGATGTCCATCAAATATATCAATAGTATTATGACTTATGTATAAATTTGCTTAAAATAGAGTTTGTGATTCATAAGACCTCAAATATATGTTTTTCATATTTTTTTGAAGTGTGTTTGATGGATTTTAATAATACAATGTAGAAATAAACTGAATTTTATGACTATATATACACATGTACATTTATGTATATTTGATTGCAATTTTTGTATATCAAGCTATGGTGTAGGAGTAAACTGAACTTTATTTGTATATATACATATATACATGTATATATTTTATTGCAATTTTTTTTATATCAAGCTCTTATTGAGCTGAACTTAATTGAAAATGTTCTTGTTTGTGTTCAACTAGTTTAATAAATAAATTGAATAATCTTGTTCAATCTCGAATCATTTACTTATTGAACAAGTTGAATATGAATAACAATCAAGCTGACTTGAGCTTTTCAAACCACCCTTCACAATTAACATTAATATTAAATTATGCATATGGAAAAGAACATTATATAAGATTGATAAATGAGGAAATTCATGCTCCACATCAATAAATTGGTAGTCTGCACCATACTTGGAAGAAATTTGCATCCAACAAGCTCATAAGTCTTAGTGTTGAATATAAGTTGTTCACAAACATTTATCTTTTTTGCATCAAAAACTAATATTAAATTATGCAGATGAAAAGTGCATGATATGATATTGCCAAATAAAGAAATCTAAGCCTTACGCTGGTAAAATATATGACTTTTCCTGGAAATGGGTGATCACAATTGCATCATGCTTGATGAAATAATAATAAGAAAAGCTAACATCCTTAATATAATTTGAAAACATTGTTGAGAAAAAAACTATTTAATACATGCCGTAGATATCCCTTTTATAATTGTTGGAAACCCTTAATCATAATATTTAATTGCTTTCAAAATTATATAAGATCGTTAAAGAAGGTGCTTTGATGTCAGAAGATAAAACTATAATGCAAATTAGTGCCTGAGGATTCATGCAAATGGAACCCTCTAGTGCCACTCATTTGCACAAGGAATCATGCATTAAAAACCAACAAACAGAACCCTCCCTTTAATTTGTGTGTGCAAGGCATGCACAAAAAAATCCATGAGACTTGAAATCACAAAAAAGATCATTGAACTTGCCGCTATAAAACTAACAATGAAACATATGAGATTAAACTTATCCATCTTATTCGAGCCATCTACATACCGAATCAATCTATGGAAATAGAAGCGGGGAGACAACCCATCTTTATATGAGGTAGCATCATAGGCATGATTGCATAATAAATGAAAATTGAGATAAAATTTGGAATGAAAAATAACTAAAGTTAAATGACATTGTTTAACTCAACAATTTGCTTGCTCCCCTCAATTTGTACGATTTACCTTTTGATGAGCATAAACCTTCATATTTCCATTACTCCCTAGCTTGGAGATTTTCAACTTTGAAAATTAAGCATTTGATATTCATTTAGCATATCAGATTATAGTTTAAAACTTATCCAATATAACTGAGCCTTCCAACTTATAAGCTTATAAATATTTGAAACAAATTAGCTTAAATCTATCAAATTTAATTTGACCACCTACACATTGAAGCAGTTATGGTATTAAAATTAGGAATGAATCTCATCATCATAGGAACCAACATCATAGGAATGATTACACAATAAACCTAAATTAAAATAAAACTACAAAATGGAAAATAACTAAAGTTAAAAAAGCATGTTTAAAATAATAATTTGCTAAACCTTGAGAAGAATAATTTGTATTTCGACAAACATAAACCTTCAATTTCTATTAAGGTCTCACATCTTGGAAATATTTTTACTACAATTAAGCATTTAATATCATCAGGAAAATCAAGGCATAATTATTGTGCATCTTGTAATGGAATTCATGAATCATCACATAGAGGTCTGTTATGACAATATCTTTGGAATTCACCGCTGTATTGCACATAATTTCATCATCTAGGATAACTTAAAAAATTAAGTTACATAGAACTATTTGATATGGTGTTAGATATGAATTCACAAGAAGATAAAATAAAAGAAGAATCTAAGTCATTGGGTAGAAGATTCATGAAAGAAAGTCACATTATTTACATTATGGGCTTGACTAGTACGACAACTTCTTAGCTTTTCAATTTGTCCTAATGCATTGCATGATTTTATATGGCCCCACCTTTCTAGTCTTGAATTTTGTGGAGTCTCTTGTAGGAAACCTTTTAAGTTTTGGATGTACCATTATTTTATCATTTGTTTTAAATTTCATGATTAACAATCAGTTTTCATGAATATTTTCATACAAATCATGAATAAATATTTTTATGCAAATCATACAAATGATTGATATAATATGAGGAAAGTAATAAAAATGCTAAAACATTAGTATGCATCATTATGGATACTAAATATGACTTATATCTGATTCTTTGATGATGAGATGATAAATACAATTGAAAACATGCAAATTACAAAAATATATTATGCCTCAACATACATATAATCTTTTTAAAGAAACTAAACCGATTAACTTAAATATTTGTTGTGTTGAGTTATGTACTTATTGATTTAACTAGATAGATGTAATTTTAAATTTTATATTTTTTTTTACAGCAATCATCATTAATAAATTATATGAAATGTTAACATTTTTTTTTCTAGGGTTCTTTTTAGAAATTTGTATATTAACAAAATATGAAGTCTTTGAAATATTGAAACTTTCACCAAGAAAAAAACTGTCTAATACATGATTTAGGATATCCTTTTTATGACTATAGAAAACTCTTAATCACGATAGTCTTGCCTTTCTTCATATTTCCATAAGGTCGCAAAAGATGGTGTATGTTTGGATAGAAACCACAGCCAAAATTACACAGACCTGTGAATGCAGAATGTTTATGTGAAAGGAATCCCCCTATGTGACTTATATGCACAAGGAATTACTTTTAGGAAAAATGCTGACTGGAACCCTCCGGTGAGACTCATGTGCGCGCAAGGAATCTTTTATAGGAAAAAATGTGGAGCCTTGAATCACACAAAGCGGCACTGAGCTCGCTCATTTGAAACTAATAGCAAAATAAATAAACTCATCCAACAAAACCAAGCCATTCATACAGTGAACCATTCCAGGTAAATAAAATTAGGGTTATAATCCGATTTTATAGAAACAAACATCATTTATAAAATCCAACGTCAAGCATGATTACACAAATAAACCAAAATTGAAACAGAACATCAAAAATAGAAGATTGTTGAAGTTAGAAAAATATTGTTCGAGTCATCAATCTTATTGGTTCAACTTGACAATTTGTGTGTCAACTAGTATAAATATGACCGTCAATTTTAAGCACATTGCATATGATGAATTTTATGGATGATTTAAGTTGTTTGTTATCCATATTGTATATCCTTTTCCCTCTAGAAAGGGTGGAAGATTAAATTCTGTCATTACTTCCATCTTCTCCGTGTGGTATGGAACATTTAGCATATATTTAAACTGATTACACGATGCATCCTAATAAATAGTCTATAATATGCAATAATTATTTGATGTTCTTGTATTGAGTGATTTTATTTTTGTCTGAAAGCTTTACCTTGTCATTTGAGCAACCACTATATGGTGATATTACTTTACTTTGATTGTGCTTCTGTTTCCTTATCTTCTGAAAGCTGAATTCTTGGGAGTTTGATAGGAAGTACTTGAGTTCTCAAGTATTCCTAACCAAACCAGTGAAAAAATACAGTAGCAAACTGCTGCCCACAGCAGAAATCAACAGGAAAACAGCGAAATCAGAGAGAAAAACACAAGAAAAAGACTTGTATTTCACTAGAAATCAAAGCAAAACAAAGAAAGATACAACGTTCTTCGATTCGAGAGGAAGAACCACTCTCCACAAATCTCTAGCAAACCCTAGAGCCCAAGCACCCCAAGAGATCTCAAACTTCTCATTCAAATTCAAGATGCCCTCTCTTTCCCCCCTAATCTCCTAATTATACAAATTAATCATAAAGGACAATAATGGACTTCCTAAAACAGCCCCTCATTCAAAATTCTCTCTCCCAAAATCAGTTTCAGCAATCGTGGGGTCCACAGGGGGTTCCGCCCCTTTTTGATGCTTCCGCCTGGAGTAGCATCGGATCGGTCCAGAGGGGACCGGTCCGCTCGTAACATTACTCCCCTCCCAAAGATTCACCTTGTCCTCAAGGTGAAAGTCTGGAAACTGCTGCTTTACCATCTCGTAGGGCTCCCAGGTAGCCTCGTAATCGGGAAGATCTTTCCATTTGATTAACACTTCCTTGGTTCCTATTTTATTAACTCTTACTCCTTCTAGCTCCATGGGTTCCATTACCACCTCCAAGTCTTCTGTCAATGATGCTGGTAGCTCGGGATTGGCTACATGCTCCCCAAGCACTCTCCTTAACTGTGACACATGGAACACTGGGTGTATGGTAGCGGACTGGGGTAACTTTAGTCGATACGCTACTGCTCCAATCCTTCCAGTGACCTTATAGGGACCAAAATACCTCGGGGCCAATTTCTCATTTCTCCTGTTTGCCACTGATCTCTACCTGTAGGGTCTTAACTTCAGAAATACCTTCTCTCCCACTTCAAATTGTATGTCTCTCCTGTGTGTATCTGCTCGTTTCTTCATGATTTGTTGTGCCCTTCCCAAATGCTTCTTTAACTCCTCCAGCACCTGATCTCTTTCTTCTAAGTACTGCTCAACTGAAAAGATCGTTGTATTTCCCTTTCCATAATGCACTAAATGTGGGGGGTCTCTTCCATAAAGTACCTTGAAAGGGGTCATTTGTGATGCTGAGTGATACGAAGTGTTATACCAGTATTCTGCCCAAGGTAACCATTTGGCCCACTTACGAGGTGTTTCCGAAGCGAAACACCTCAAATAGGTTTCCAAGCTCTGATTTATCACCTCTGTCTGTCCGTCTGTCTGTGGATGATAGGCTGTACTCCTTTTGAGAATAGTGCCCTGCATTCGAAAGAGTTCCTTCCAGAACTGACTAAGGAAAACTCTTATCTCTATCTGACACAATGGAAGCAGGGAATTCGTGTAATCGCACCACTTCTCTAATAAATGCTGCTGCCACTGAGACCGCTGTGTACGGGTGTCGCAGGAGGATGAAATGGGCATACGTACTGAGGCGGTCCACCACTACCAAAATGACTGTGAATCCCTCTGAACGAGGTAGGCCGTCAATGAAGTCCATGGACACTTCCTCCCAAACTTTGTTTGGAAGTTCCAAGGGTTGGAGTAGCCTTCCTGGTGCCATCGCCATATACTTATTTCTTTGGCACACCTCACACCTTGCCACCAGCTCTTCAACATCTTTATGCATGCCCTTCCAATAGAGCTCCGCTGCTAGCCTCCTATATGTCTTTTGGACTCCTGAATGGCCTCCAACTGCACTGCCATGGAACTCCTGCAACAGGTGGGGGATATGTACAGAAGTTCGTGGCATCACAAACCTCCCTTGATACAATAATCTCTCCCCCTCAATGCAGTAGCCCGGATGGCTACTCTTGTCTTTCTGTAGGTCCTCCCTGATCTTCCCCAATTCTTTATCTAGCTTGCTTTCTTCCTTGATGGCCCCCCAATTAACCATCAATGGCACTGACAGAGCTAGCTCATGGAGCTCCCCCACACATCTAGATATCGCGTCAGCTGCTTTATTCTCCAAGCATGGTCTATACTTGATCTCAAAGTCATAGCCTAATAACTTGGATAATCGTCGCTGATGCTCCTCAGTGACCTCGTGGCATCACAAACCTCCCTTGATACAATAATCTCTCCCCCTCAATGCAGTAGCCCGGATGGCTACTCTTGTCTTTCTGTAGGTCCTCCCTGATCTTCCCCAATTCTTCATCTAGCTTGCTTTCTTCCTTGATGGCCCCCCAATTAACCATCAATGGCACTGACAGAGCTAGCTCCTGGAGCTCCCCCACACATCTAGATATCGCGTCAGCTGCTTTATTCTCCAAGCATGGTCTATACTGGATCTCAAAGTCATAGCCTAATAACTTGGATAATCGTCGCTGATGCTCCTCAGTGACCATTCTTTGCTCCAACAAGTACTTCAGGCTTCTCTGATCGGTCCGGACGATGAAATGTCGTCCTAAAAGATAGGGTCGCCACTTCTGAATCGCCAAGACAATGGCCATCAGCTCCCTCTCATACACTGACTTCAGTCTTGCCCTGGTCGACAACACTTGACTGAAGTATGCTATAGGTCGATGGTTCTGCATCAGTACTTCCCCAAGTCCATATCCTGATGCGTCCGTCTCAACCACAAAGTTCTGGCTGAAATCTGGCAGAGCTAAAACTGGTACTGTCGTCATGGCCTGTTTCAATTTCTCAAACGCTTGAGTTGCTGCTTCCCCCCATAGGAAACTGTCATTCTTCAACTGCTCGGTCAACGGCCAGGCAATGGAACTGTATCCCTTCACGAATCGTCGATAGTACCCCATCAACCCTAGGAATCCCCTCAGCTCCCTTATGTTCCTAGGCTTTGGCCATTTCTGCATTGCCTTAATTTTAGTCAGATCTGCCGCCACTCCTTCTTGGGACACCACATGTCCCAAGTATTCCACACTGGTCTGGGCAAAGCTGCACTTCTTCAGATTAGCTTTTAACTGGTGCTCTTGTAGGACTTCTAGAACCATCCTCAAGTGTTCCAAATGTTCCCCTACAGTTTTGCTGTACACCAAGATGTCATCAAAGAAGACCAGGACAATCTTTCTGAGGTACTGCTTAAATACTCTGTTCATCAAGGATTGAAAAGTAGCCGAAGCATTAGTCAACCCAAAGGGCATCACCAGAAACTCATAATGTCCTTCATGTGTCCTGAATGCTATTTTTGGCACATCGGTTTCCTTCATCCTGATCTGATGGTAACTCGATTTTAAATCCAACTTAGAGAACAACACAGCCCCATGCAACTCATCAAGTAACTCATCAATCATCGGAATTGGGAACTTGTCTGGTACAGTGCCCTTATTCAGAGCCCTGTAATCCACACAGAATCTCCAACTCCCATCCTTCTTCTTGACCAGGATGACTGGACTAAAAAAAGAGCTAACACTTGGCCTGATGATCCCTGCCTCCAACATTTCCCGGATCAATGTCTCAATTTCATCCTTCTGGATCTGAGGGTAACGGTAGGGGCGGACGCTGATCGGTGTCTCCCCTTCAAAGTTATGGCATGTTCCAGCTCCCTCTGAGGTGGTAAATCCTGCGGAGGTTGGGAAACCTCCATGAACTGTTGTACCAGAGGCTGTACTGAGGAAGGAATATTGCCTTCTTCCTCAATTCTGATCCCTTCCAGACGGTGTAACTCCACCAAGTATCCTTCCCCTTCGTCCTGGATGGTTCGGATTAGGGATTTAAGTAGAGCTGTCAACATTTGACCCGACCCGAAAACCCAACCCGAACTCGACCCAAAAATTTCGGGTTTGGGTCAACCCGAACCCGTCGGGTTCGGGTTGACCCGGCGGGTTGCCGGGTCAACCCGAAACCCATTTTTTTTTTAATTTTTCAGCTCCTGCCCGCTGCCCGCAAAGCTGCCCCGCCTACACGCGCTGCCCCGCTGCCCAGGAACTGCCCGCGAAGCTGCCCGCTCTGCCGCACCTGCGCCACGCGCCACGCGCTTCGCCCTCCCCCTTCGCCACGCGCGCGCTTCGCCTGCCGCGCTCGCCCGACTGCGCCACGCGCGCGCTTCGCCCGCCCGCCTTCACCCGTAACGCGCCTGTTCGCCCAGGCTTCGCTCGCCGCGTGCCTGTTCGCCAATTCGCTCGCCCGCACGAGCGCACTGTGCTTGCCGCGTTCCGTGTCGGGTCAGGTCAACCCGGCAACCCGCCAGGATGGGTCTGGGTTCGGATTTTCGACCCGTTTCTCTACCCAGGTCGTGTTAGAATCGACCCGTTTTGCACCCGGGTTAGTTCGGGTTCGACCCGAACCCGACCCGTGACCCGAAATTGACACCCCTAGATTTAAGTGACACCCCAGCCTTGGCCAGACCCGCATCACCTTGGATCACCCTTCTTCTTCCCTCCATCATTAGTTCCATTCTCAATGTCCCCCAATTGATCTTGGTCTCCCCCAAGGTCTGCAGCCATTTCATCCCCAGGATGACATCCGTACTCCCCAATTCCAAGGGAACGAAGTCTTCCTTTACATGGATCCCTTGAATCTTCAGTACTACTCCTCGACAGACTCCTCTACCCATCTCCACCTTCCCCGTGCCCATCATCACTCCATAGCCTCCGGTATCTATTAACTCCATCCTCAATAACTCCACGATCTGGTTGGAAATGAAATTGTGGGTTGCCCCACTGTCAATTAACACAACCACCTCGCAGTCAGCTATCTCTCCTCTTACTTTCATAGTGTGTCTCGGGGTGAATCCCACTACAGAGTTGAGGGAGACTTCTGCCACATCCAAGTGCAGCTTCTCCTCCTCCTCCTCTTCAATCCTGCTCCCATCTCCCTTCCTCGTCTTCCTCGTCTTCCTCGTCTTCACAGACTAGGAGAACTTGAAGAGTTCAGTCCTTGCATCTATTCCCCGGCATGTACTTCTCATCACAACGAAAGCACACCCCCTTAGCTCTCTTTTCTTGCATCTCCTTCTCTGTCAACCTCTTGAATTGTCCCCCATTTCCTCCTCCACCAGATCTCTCCTTGGGCACCTCCCTCTGGTTCCCTGTGGTTACCCCTTTGGAGGGTAGTACAGCAGTAGTCATCTTGTACGATCCCCCTGAGTAGTTGCCTCGAGCTCCTCTTTCTGATCTCTTCTGATCTTCCACCAATTGTGCAAGCTCCATAGCCTTGCCTAAGTTCCTTGGCTCCAGCACTCGGATAGCTGTTCGTATCTCCGGTTTGAGCCCCTTCATGAAATTCCCCTCCAGGGCCGACTCTGAGATGTGATCCAAACGGCTAGCCAAGTACTCGAAACTGTCCCGATAGTCAGCCACGGTCCCCTCCTGGGTCAGAGCAAAGAATTGTTCATAGAAGTCTCCTCCCCCATCGGCTCGGAAACGCTCTAATAAACAATCCTTGAACTCTCTCCAGTTCTTGATAGGCTCTCTCCTGTCTCGCCATTGATACCATGCCAACGCCTTCCCTTCCAGACACAATCCTGCTGCCGTTAGCTTCTCATCATCTGTCAACCTGTTGACAGCAAAGTAACGCTTCACCTTGTATATCCAGCCATGGCCATCTTCACCCTCAAAGATGTGCATCTTCAACTTCCTCACCTTCGGATCCCTTCCGTTACCCCGGTACTCTCCATAACCTCCCATTCCTCGAAGAGGAGGTGCTCCCCAAGTGTCCCGGTCCTCCCTCCTGCGATGGTATCCGAATCCGTCATCATATTCCCTTCTTCCCCTTTCAAAATCAGCACCTCGACGCTGAAATTCAGCACCTCGACGCTGATATTCTTCTCTTCTTTCGCCAAAATCTGCACTTCCCTCATATTCCCCCCTCCTGCCTTCAAAATCAACGCCTTGACGCTGAAAATCAGCACCTCGACGCTGAAAATCAGCACCTCGACGGTCATTTCCCATACTCATCTCCTCTCTAGAAATTGGCTCTAGAGGTGGCATGTCGTCCTCTCCCTTAAGGATCTCTACTGCCGGATTCCTCCTCCCCCGAAGCGGGTTCGGATTTCCTTCTATGCCATGGTCGCCGACAGTCTCTCTTGCTTCCGATGCCGTCGGATTAGTCTTCATCTCAAGTAATTTCTTCATCATCTCTTCCATGGCCGTGAACTTCCCATCCAACCTTTCATTATTGGCGGTGATTTCAAGGAATTTTTCCTCCAAATCTGATTTTAATTGGCCAAATTCGCCTTCTAGGACTTCGATCTTCTTTCCGGCCATTTTTCTTTCTACGAGTCACAAGAAATCTTTCTCCAAATGCCAAAAAACCTGCTGAAATTTCAGGATTTCAGCCGCCAATGGTCCCAACTGATACCAATTTGATAGAAAGTACTTGAGTTCTCAAGTATTCCTAACCAAACCAGTGAAAATACAGCAGCAAACTGCTGTCCACAGCAGAAATCAGCAGGAAAACAGCGAAATCAGAGAGAAAAACACAAGAAAAAGACTTGTATTTTACTAGCAATCAAAGCAAAACAAAGAAAGATACAACGTTCTTCGATTCGAGAGGAAGAACCACTCTCCACAAATCTCTAGCAAACCCTAGAGCCCAAGCTCCCCAAGAGATCTCAAACTTCTCATTCAAATTCAAGATGCCCTCTCTTTCCCCCCTAATCTTCTAATTATACAAATTAATCATAAAGGACAATAATGGACTTCCTAAGACAGCCCCTCATTCAAAATTCTCCCTCCCAAAATCAGTTTAAGCAACCGTGGGGTCCACAGGGGGTTTCGCCCCTTTTTGATGCTTCCGCCTAGAGTAGCATCGGACCGGTCCCCTCTGGACCGGTCCGCTCATAACAGAGTTCCCACTGGCTTGTTGATGGCTGCTTAGGAGGCAGCATGGTGATTGAAATTTCTTGTGGTAGCGAAATTAGGATTGCATTCCTAACTAGGTTTCCTCGCGTTCCTATTTCTTTTCATAATGTCTGCTATTTTATTCATTATCAGAGATACATGGTGGTGCATTGCTGGGCATATTCTATCATAATACATATACTACTAGGCATGGTTGTTCTGGCATATTATCTTGAAGACAACTTAGGCCTCGTCTGAGAGGGCTTAATTTTGCTTTTTCTATTTTGAAACGACAATTTTTTTTTTGGGTCGCTGTTTGAATGTGACGTTTTTGTAAAAATGTTTTTTACAAAACTTCATTTTTCTACTGTTTTCAAAAGCTTTTTGGTATTTGCTTCTCCGTCAGAAACCTACATTCTCTCAATTAATGTTTTTAAAACTACCTTCTAAAAAATTTACCTAGTAACCAAACGAAGTATTAGTTTGCTCGCAAAAATGAATTTTGTTTTGGACTTGCAAACTTGAACCAATTAACCACATGGTGCACTTATAGTTCCACTGGAAATGCACTGGTTTTGAAGTTTACTAGGCAAGAGAGTTTCAAGTTATTTCATGTGCAGTCTTTGTATTCTAATAAATTGGGCAGACAAAATAAATTCTAAAATAATGGGTAGTTATGCGTTATGTTTTGTGGGGAAGTTCTAGGCTCCACCCCTCCACTATGAGGTGAATGTGTGTAGAGGGTTCTTTGTGCGAGGGACATTTATAGATACTGCTCATAGTTTGATTTCGTTTTTATTTAAGCATGTTTGTGCACTTTTTTAATTAACCGAACACTTGCTGTGAAATTATCTCCTGATAGAACCTGAATTATGTTTCTTTTAATATATTATATAGCTATAAATTACTTATGTAAATATGATGAATTTGCAATATATCTGCTATTCTCTTCAATGCATCGCTTTAATCATTTGTAATGAGCTAACATATTCGGTTAATTTGGATTTTATTTTCAGGTTTTCTTTTCTTTCACGATTTCTAAAGTGCAGTCTTATGTTGAGATGAATGACTTACTAATAGCACTGTGCTGAATGTGGATATGGTGTTTTACCTTTGTACCAGGAGTAGAAGATTGAATAAGTAGCTGCTTTTCTTTTTCTAGGGTGTCAAACTGCTTTTGTTTCACTTTTTTGTATCTCATTATTCTGGGGATTGTTTTATTCCCAACTTCATGAAGCTAATTTTCATTTGGTTAGTAAATAAACTGTACATTTTACATTTTCATCATATTTTTTTTCTTTGAAATGTGTACAAAGTTGGCGATTGATACAAGAATTTCAACTCTAGATTAATTTGGTAATAGCTTTATTTAACAATGAATTGGTGATTGATACAAGAATTTTAGGGCTGCAGTGGTCATTTAAAAACTTGTATGTATTGGGAGGCGTTCTTGTTTCCTTGAAATGATTTAAATCATAATGTGAAGCTAATGGGTCTTCATCGTTAGAATGATTCTGATAGAAACACTTGAATATTTCAAGTAAATTCTATCAATTTTAGAAAATCTGCGAGAAAACTCTTCCACACTCCAAAAGAAAACCAGAAAACAGTAATTTTATTGCAAGAATCAAGTAGAATAGAAAAAAACAACAAGATACAATTGATCCTCTATTCGAGAGGATGATTGATCTCTCCTAATCTCTAGACGAATGTGGAGCCCAAAACCTGAACCTAAGAGATCCCAAATTCAGCCCAAATTCAAGATGCCCTAACCCTAGGAAAATAAATTATTTAATGCATACAAACCAAAAGGAAATCCCTAAAAAGTACATACATTCAATATCCCTCCTAAACGTCCTTCAAAATCCTTCATATTCGACTCCCTTGAGCTGGCCGAAACGTGTGGCTCTTCCTGGAGGCAGAAGATTTCCGCCCAATTGGCGTAAGCCAGTCCCGTCGACCGGTTGGACCGGTCCATTGGACTAGTCTAACAGATTCCAAAAAATCCTACGCATATCTTCATCTTCCACTTATTGCCTCACATATAAATAAAAATAAAAATTTTATGGTGAAATCGTCTACTTGACCCACCTCGATACACTGCTGTTATCGACTCCAACCACCGCCAACAATTAAAAGAATTACGGCCAACAATTGTTCAATGACTTATAACTGTTCCTTGGAAAGAAGAAATCAGGAACTCCAATGATTTTGAAGGAAAATTGTCAATTCGAGCATGTCATAGATTATGAAAAGGAAATGGAACTATTTTGTATTTCTTTCCTGTTGAGTATTTGATGCAAGGATGGGAAAGGGTGGATCAGTGCTTGCAAGTTTCAACAACAATCATTTGAATCTAAATCTACTCATTCTATCTCTGTCTTTACTAAATGCCTATCTTGCAATTTAAGAACGGGGGAGTCCTTAAATGATGACTGTTTAGTCTCATCTATGAATGAATGAGTTTTTGATGCAAAGAGAGACATTGCTTGATAAATGGAGAATTTGTATGCTTGTTTATTTTATTTTTATTTTTTGCATTTCTTCCTTATAGCTCATGGACAGAAATAGTTTTTAGTTCAAGGGTTTAATGCCTAAGGTTAATTGTTAATTTAGGATTAGGATGAAAAGATAAAGGAGGGAGGTGCTGGTTAAGTTTGGTTTTATGAAAATCAGCTATTTTTTATGATTGCGTAAAGGGGTCCAAGGTGAGGTAATTCTTGATTTGTTATATGTATCAATTATCATTTGTTAAAACTCCAACATTTCATTAATCCTTTAAGTTTTGCAAGGAGAGGATGCAGGTGGGTAATGTATTAGGCCTAAAATTTTGCATGATTTTAGGGTTGTCTTAGAGCTTAGAATATAGGTTAGCGATTGACAAGGTTAATTATAAGCCATGGAAACCCTTCAGAGGAGGATTTATCTATTTTAGTGACCAAAGATTTGAAAACATATACCAAAAGAATATAGCATTGAGAATTTCAAGGATGCCTTGAAATTGTTTTTCATTGTGACATTGATCATCATCTTGTTAAATTTCCAATGATGTTTGACTTCAATAACAGTTGATGGCTTGATGCTTAGAGAGAGAGAGAGAGAGAGAAAAGCATATAACGGTAAACAAGGCCTCACATACCGTTTAGCATGCATGGTTTGATCTTTATGTTGATATCTTTCATAAAATATGAATCTTCTATGAAAAATTCCCTAAATAAAATAACATGTGATTACATATGTATGTAAATTACATGATCAATTCTATATATATATATTCATCGGCTCAGTAACATCTACAGAAAGGGCCAAAAGATGATATTATACTTTCGACAACATTATCTCCCTGTATGGAACCAAAACAGTTTGATATTCTTCTTGAGCTTCTGTTGCAAAGTTAGCAAACAAATGCTGGACAAGTTGGAAGGAGTTTAAGCAAGCGTTTCCCATTGCCCTCCTTTCCTTGTTGCCTATAAGAAAAACAAAAGATATTTTATCCCGTCAAGGCTGGGCCAATTGTACAAATAATTATTATTCAGGGCGTGCAAGTTTAGTAATTTTTTTTTTGGAACATTTAGGTCAATTAAGATAAATTCATACACACATCACATATACAAGACTTGAACCTAAGAGTTTTTTGGTTGGTAGTCAAAGCACCCAACCAAAAGGCCAAGGTGAGTGATAGGAAACATTTGAAGATTTCAAATAAATCCTATCAATTTCAAAAATAACAACGAGAAAATTCTTCCAAACTCCAATGAAAATCAGAAATACATTAATTTTTATTGCAATAATCAAAGATACGGCAGGAAAATACCAAGATACAGTTGATCCTCAATTTGAGAGGAGGATCTATCTCTCCCAAATCTCTAGACTTAGCTAAGCTTTTAGGTTTGGTTTGGGATAGTTTTTTGGCTGTTTTCTAAAACAGCTTTTTAATATAAAATTTTTTCTAGAAAGTCAATTTTGAAAGCAGTAAGAAAGCTGCCCCAAACAGGTCCTTATGCTTTTCATTTTTATTTTTCTCTTAGTTTTTGAAAATAATTTTAATTTATGTTAGAAATATGCTTAGAAGTTTTTCTCTATCCAGGGCCAGGCTTCCTCTATTCTTTCCAGGCCGATGCATGAGAGAAGG
The DNA here is from genome assembly GCA_019514585.1 of Dendrobium officinale. Classification (NCBI taxonomy): domain Eukaryota; kingdom Viridiplantae; phylum Streptophyta; class Magnoliopsida; order Asparagales; family Orchidaceae; genus Dendrobium; species Dendrobium officinale. The sequence goes on from CM033687.1 coordinate 64,935,389, forward strand.
CTTCTTTACTGTAAGGATTCAATGGCATATAAAATGGGTGTTTGAATCTTGGATGCCAAAATTAGAGAAAATTTATAAAAGGGTGAGTTAATTTAGATAAGTTTGGATACTTTATTATATAATCATAAAATATGAGATGGATGCAAATGATTTGATGTCCCTTATTTATCTTTCTGATCTTCTACTTATAAATTTGGGTAAAAAATATATCTTTGCAGGAAATGTTACTTTGTAGTAATACATGAAATAGTATATATTAATATGTTGGTTTTATTTGAGATAATTTTTTTACTGCTTTGTTTTCTAGGCTATAATTATAAATTTTTTTTTTTTCAAGAAATTTTTATATTAGAAAATTATTTTAACCCTAAATTTTTAAAAAAAGTTGTTATTTTATAATAATTTTACGATCATCTTTATAAAAAAATATAAATAAAGCCGTTCCAAATAATCACTTAATAAATGTTTGTTATGAAATGAATGAATTTAGATGGTTTGTAGCTTCCAAATTAAATACAATACTCATGATGAAGTATAAGGACAAATTTCTTTGGTACTTTCGGGCTCTTCGATGAATGTATTTCTAAGGCTACTCTTATTTTCATTCACATAAGATGTAAACAATCTTTAAAGCCGCACCTATTTGAGAGATTATTCTATGCGGTGTTTGAGTTTGTTTGAAGGCCAATTTAGATGTGTCACGCCATCCAATATATTGTGTATTGAGTGATGTGATGTATCTAAATTGACCTTCGAACGCATTCAGAAACCGCACGGAATAATTTTTTCACCTATTGAGCAATAAATTGCACCTCTCAACTTTATACGAAGAATGATGAACTCGCTAACCCAAACCTTATATTACTAAGAAAATTGTAAGAAATTGGACTCTTTGCTTGTAATTCTTTTTTGAGTCATTATTTGTAATAGATGTATATTGGGTTAACAACAGTGCACAAATATAAGCGGGAGTGTAATTAAATGTTTTAATTTTAAAAAGATTGCATTGGATGATTTTAAATGTATTGTATGATCTGTGCTATTAAAAATTCATTAAAATATTTAATAAAATGATATTAGTTTGTAAAAGACTAACTAATTGTATTGTATGGCCACAATATCGTACAAGACGATCAGTTATATTTTGTATCTCAACTGTCATTTAAATCAGGAAATAATCTGAATTTTAAAATTTGTTCTAATCATAGAATATGAATTAGTTTGTATTGTATGATGTTTTAAAATTTTGCCTAGCTTAATTTCTGTGATTAAGCAATTGAATCAAGACTAAGATTGATAATCGTAGGATACGATCGTGATCGTGTTGGAAAATCGATATGGCGACCTTTTGAACGATAATTAATCATCCCAAGGTTCGTGTTATTTGAACTACATTCGATTGAAATAATCGTAGAAGACGATCTTGGATCATACAACATATGATGAACAAAGTGTATTGTACGATATGAGTATCATACTATATCAATAAAAACGGCAAAATCGAAAAATTAGTGTGTTTTGATGCCCTTTATATAAACTTTTATTATGACTTTGGAGTAATATTTTGATGGTCAAAGGTTTGTTTCTTTTGTGAGTGTGTTTAAAGAGAGAGCATTGAGCAAATGAGGGAAAGGGTGAGGTTGTGTGTGAGAGAGAAGTGCCTTGTAGGATTCAAGGGAGTGTGAAAAGGGTCTTCACATGGTTGTCTAGCCTAATTCCACCTGAGTTTCTCAGGATATATTAGTGTTTGTCTTGAAGAAAGCTCTGTGAAGAAGCCTTTGGTGTCAAAGGCTGACAATGACTACTCCACATCATTTAGGAAGTGAAAGGGATTTCAATGACTTTATTGGACCGATGAGGTGAAAATAGAGATTCTTTGAGAGGGAAGAGTCTGTACGGGCTTTTTTGCCTAGCCTTGGGCTGAAGGAGAGTCACTGTTGATTAGTGTAATACCCGAAGAGAGGGACTTTTAAGATTGGACTTAGTCAAGTTGATCGAACTATTATAAAAATTGATTTGGTTCCTTTTTTCACATTTACTTTATGCAGTTTTACTCTACTACATATTTATTTTTTTGCAATCTGAGTTGGGTCTGATTGTCAATGTGAAATAAAAATCATTATGATTGATTGTGATTGATATTTGTTAAAAAAAAAAGAATAAAAAATTATTATTTGCTTCTTACAAAATAAAAAACTCAAAAAGATTAATATCTATTTTAGCTTGTTATTGTGAGTTGTCATTTCATTTATTTGCATTAAAATATGATTTTGTTTTATAATAAAAAATATTTTAAAAAAAGTTTTTAAATCACCAAATCACCCCCTCTTAATATTTCATTTCAACTATCAATTAGTTTTACAACCAACTATTGAACTTCTACGTTCAAACTCATTGTAGCAGCGAGCAAGAAACCACAACTCTCCTCTCCTTTCAGTCGAGCTAAAACGATTCATTCGATCCGATTCAACTCTCAAATAAAATTTCGATCGAACATTTGAACATTGAACATTTCCTTCTTCTAATTTAACATTCAATCCCATCCTAAAAATAAAAATCTTCTTCTCATCAACGAGATAGTAGACTAATGCACCACTGTTCTTTTATTAAAACGCTTGACCCATCCAATCGAGTTGTGGGAAGGCTGCTTCTCGTCACGTTTATCAAACATAATATTCTTTCTAAATATAGTTAGGTTTCCAGAATTTATATATATAAAGATAGTTAGACGAACAGAAACTCGTGCCGACATGTCCATCTCTCCAAGCAATTCTCCTATATATTTATATATAATGCAGCAGGTGCTTGGTTTTATTTCTTATATATGACAAAATCCTGTGCTGGCATGGTATTTGCATAAAAAGTTGCTGCTGGCGTGCTGCCCAAATTGGGCAATTGCTTGAGCTAAGCATTTACCCACTCACTATAGATTTCTTGTTATCATATCCATTTGTTCTTGCACCACACTAAAAGTTAGGTTCTATTCCTAATTGCACCATCAAGACTCTAAGCCTTCTTTTGGTAGAATAATTATTGCGTCCTCCCACCTGACGTAGAGATGCGTCCTCCCAGAACTAAAATCGTGTTAAAGAACGAGAAATATCAAGCAAATACCGAGCAATACCAAACAATAACGAGGAATATCATCATGCGTCCTCCCACCTCACGTAGAGATGCGTCCTCTCAGAGCTAAAATCGCGCTAAAAAACGAGAAATACCAAGCAAATACCGAGCAATACCAAACAATAACAAGGAAAATTAAAAAAAATTAAAGCAATTTTTCATGCTAAATACCGAGAAATACCAAGCAAATACCGAGTTTTTTATGCTTCTTAAAGCAATTTTTTAGTACAAAAATTAAAAATTTTATACTAAAAAGTTGTTTTAAGAAGCAGTAAGAAAGCAGTCCCAAACGAAGCCTAAGATTTCTTTTGCGATAGTTTTCTATATCTTTTTAAAAGTAGTTTTTTAGTATAAAATTTTTTAGAACTTAAAATTTTTGTACTAGAAAAGGCTGGTTTAAAAAACAGTCTCAAGCGAAACCTAAAATGATTATGAGCAATTTAACCTTTTTAAAAGTTGTTGTGAATATTATAAATATATTTCTTTGAAAAATCAGACAATAGTTTTCTTACCGTTATCACATATTACTAGATGTGGTTTGCAAAAAGCAGCTTTCATATTAAAATTCTAAAAAATTAGCAAGAAAGCAACGAAAAAATAGTTGTCAAATAGAAAATGTGGTTGTGGTTAAAAAACAAAAGTAGTCAGAAAGTAATGAGAAAATAGTAATATATCTATAGCCCTTGTTGTGGTTACTTAAAAAAAAAAAAAAAAAAACAAAGAACTTTTCATTATAAATTTTTTTGAAAATCACTGGGAAGCAACAAAAAAACAATAATCAAATAGAAGTCAGAAAGTTGCTCCAAATAAACCAATCATCACCATGTTTTGATATTATTATCATTAGTATGATTATTATAATCATTATTTAGCACACATTATGAAATTAGAGTCATAAATTAGAGAAATTATTTTGTGCAAAGTCCGGACGAGAAGTTTCTGTTTGGACTATGAGTGTACACAGTGTATAATTTTGTATAAAATTTAATTTTTTATACACAGTGTGTACAAATTTAACACTGTATACATACTCGCAGTCCGGACGATAACTTCTCATCCGAACTTCCCACAAAATAATTTCTCCATAAATTAAGTCCAAATGAACAGTAAGCAGATAAAATATAATCAATGTAGGTTAAGCACTAATCTCATCTCATAAAATCATTCATTCAAGTTATTTGACTATTGAATAACCTAACATTTATCTTAATTGTTAAATAAACTAATTTGAAACTTATTAACAAACTTTAATTAATATTCAATAAAATAAATAAATAAATAAAATACCCATCTTCATCTACCCTCTCTTGCTTTATATACATAGAAGGAAAGCAGATTACCCTGCACTCCACACTAATTGCTTCGCCATGGGCTTCGTCTGCTTTCACATGTCCCCCAACATGCTTCCCAAGACGCTCATCGCTCTTCTCCAGCTTCTCGACATTATTCTCTACAGCTTTTCGGCCATTCTTTACCGGCTCGGACTGAACCCTTCGTTTGAGTCGGAGGTGAGCGCGTGGGACAACGAAGAGCTGCTCTTCTCAGCTGAACCGGCACAGTCGGTTTTGGCGGAGGCCGCGGTGGTGAAGAGCCGGCTGCCGGCAGTGGAGTTCATGAGCTTCGTGAGGAGAAAAGGGGCGGCGCCGTCGCCGTCGGAGTGTGTGGTGTGCCTTCAGTTGTTGGAGGCGAGGGACCAAGTTCGGGAGCTGGGGAACTGTAGCCACGCGTTCCATGCGGCTTGTATTGACCGGTGGATTGATCTCGGACGGTTCAGCTGCCCGTTGTGCCGGTCCGGTTTGGTGCCGGCGGCCGGCGCCGGCGGCGGGATGGTGGGGATTGTGAAGTTTGTGGTGTTCGGAATGTTTCGCTGCAATAGAGGCTGATCGGCGTTGTCACAACAGGAGATAGATCTGTTGATGGGAGCTCCATTTATTTGTTAAAAAAAAAAAAAAGAAAACTGTCTCAAATTATTTATGGATTACAAATTTTCAATTCTATTTGATTTACTTCAATATTAGTAAAATATAAAATTTTAAAGAAATTTTTTTTTGATATAGTTACGAACCCAAACTATTTCTTAAACTAAGATTTGAGCATGTTAATTAGGTATGTAAACCTATAACTATATATGCCCTGAAGGTTATTTGATATCACTATATATCATGTTAGTTTGTTGATGATTACGTTTGGATTCGTGTACTAAGATTTTTGAATGATGTAAAATATGTAATCTATTTAAGTACGTACAGAAATCTTAAGCCATATTTTTAGAATGGAGACTTTTTAGGGAAGAAAAAGTAAATGGAAATCGCATTTTATAATTGGCATAGATTTACTAAGGCGCTATATTCCCCTTACTCTTTTTCTTAAAGTCACGTAACTCTCCACCCATCTTTTTCAGGTGAAGATACCTCTCGATGGAATGAACTTTTATTTGGTTCGGTTACAGGACGTAGCTCTACGTTCAGCCGCCAGTAGAATCGCGCCACGCATTTTCACTATTTATCGCGCGCCCTGACAACCCGACCCGGAACGGACCCAGGATGGCTCGGTATTTCTCGATTTTGCTAGGTATTGCTCGGTATTACTCGGTATTGCTAGTTATTGGTCGATTTTGCTCGGCAATAACCAATACCGAGCAAATACCGAGTTGTATCGAGTTTTTCTAGGTATTGATACAACTCGGTATTGCTAGGTATTGGTCGATTTTGCTTGGCAATAATCAATACCGAGCAAATACCGAGTTGTACCGAGTTTTTCTAGGTATTGGTACAACTCGGTATTGGTATTCTAGAAAAACTTGGTACAACTCGGTATTTGTTCGGTATTGGTCTTCACAGAGTGGTATTTCTCGTTATTGTCATGCAATACCGAGCAATACCGAGCAAATACCGAGTAATACCTCGCAATACGCGAACATAGCATTCCCGGGTTCCGGTCCGGGTCAAGTCGTCGGGCCGCACGGTAGAGAATAAGAGCACGTGACGACATGTTATTGGCGGCCGAACGTAACTCTACATCCGATCAAAGAACGTAATAATTGCTCCTATGGAAGGAGGAACTTGCACCACTTTCTTCTCCATTTTTTTCTCTCTCTAGAGAGGCCTTTATTGTCTTATATAGGAGATATCTCCTCATTCACAAGCTATAGTAAAATATTGTGTTTGATAAGTTGTGCATTTACCCCTTTGAAATTCTAGTGCCCCTTTTGTGAACGAATTACTCTTATCCATCTTTTACTTCTTCTCCAATTCTTTTCATAAGAGAGGGCTTCATTTCCTTGTATAGGTTATACCTCCCCCTTTGGAGGCTCGAGTAAAATATAGTCTTGGATAGGTGGTACATATCTCCCATTCAAGCTCCAGTGCCCCTCTTTCAAGAGAACAAATTGTTATAATTCCGGAGCCCGATCTTGTGTTTTGATGATTACAAATATGATTAAATGATCATCCACTTATTCATACATATTATTTTGGATATTTATTTTGTGCACAACTAACATTTTAGGTAATATCACAGAGGAAGAAAGAATGAAGATTCGGGCTCAAAACTATACATTGTGAGTGCGAGTTAAACTATGTATTAAAGAGTCTATGTTTTTAATACCACTTTCCTTTATGAAGGTCTCCAAAAAATGATATATTCTCCTCACATTACTAATGGGATCATTATAGAAGATAATAAAATCATCAGCAAAACAAAAATGAGAGACCCTCAAACCACCATAATTAATAAAGGACAAACTTCTATATTTAAAGAAAAATTAATGCAAACTTTTAGAAAGATATTTACCAACAATGATAAAAAAAGAACATGCGAGAGGATCACCCTGTCTAATATATTGGCCATCTTTAAATAAACTATGAGATTTACCAATATTTATAATAATAAAGAACCAAATATTCTTAATCAAAGAGATATAATGTTCACTAAGGACAAATAAATGCATAATGTTAAAGATAAAAGAAAAATTTATATTTGTTATATCATCAAAAAATTATCTTGATCGGGCGCGAATCTCAAGCCAAAAATCAAGTTTGAAACATCAAAAATTAATTCCGAGATCATCTAAACTCTGATTTTGGCGAACTTATAGTCGAGCTGATCGTCTCAAAAATACAAACCTAACGACACCAAATTCAACTCAATCCGAGCTCAAATGAGTCCAAATCTAGCACCGAAGCACTATTGGAAAGTTCAAACCGCAATTTGATTTACCAAACGGTTCCCAAATATGTCGTGCTTATAGTTAAATCAAGCGGATAGACGAGACAAATCCAACGAGTCCAAGATTGCCAAATTCTGACATCATTAAGACCTTCAAATGTTTGATGAACGGTCCATGATCAAGGGATACAAATATCGACCGTCCATTCAAACCACTCCCGATTCGCCCTTGATCTCTCATCTATCTATAGGTCATGCCACTCTAGAAATCTATAAATAGACCGCTAATTTCTCTTGAGGGGGGGGGGGGGGGGGAGAAGAAGAAGAGAAGGATAGCAGGGAAGAAACTCCTCCTCGACCACCGCCGCCGGAATTCTGCCCGACGCCAGAATTCTGCCGACGCCAGAGTTCTGCCTGATGTTCAAGCAATACCAGAATTCTGCCCGACGTTCAAGTGACATTGGAGTTTCACCCGAACTCCAAGTGACGTCGGAATTCCGCCTGACCTCCAAGTGACGCCGGAGTTCTGTCCGATTTCCAAGTGACTCTGGAGTTTTGCCCGAATACCATCCAACGCCGGAGTTCTCCCCAGCCGCCAACTGACGTCGGACTTCTATAGAAGGAAGGATTAAAATTTGACTTTACTGTTGAAACTTGTAAAGTATGAATTAGGTTGTTAGATCTAAGCTAATGTCCCAGCAGCTAACCAAGAAGGGGGGGGGGAGGTGAATTGGTAATTTAAAATTTTCTCTCTTATATTTTAAACCGATAAAAAAACTTATAGTGAAATTTCCTGAAAAAGATTTTTCAACCACAGATCAATAGAAAACAATAAAGTAAAAAACAACGAAAAATAAAAAGACACAACACTACAGGAAAACCCCATATTACCGGCGGACTAAATCCGCCTGAAAACATAGATATTCCGACGGAACTATGAGTTTCCGGCGCACGTTTCGACGGAAATTCATACGCCGGTTTTGGTCGCGTCGATAAATTATTTCCGGCGCAAATCTTGCGCCGAAAATATCTCCGGCGCAGTTTCCGACGAATTACCGGCGAAAAAATGGATCGTTATCGACGTTAAAAAACATCTTAATTCCGACGCCATATGCGCCGGTAATTAGCGACGCATTATGCGCCGGCCGTTACCCGCGGATAACGCCGCAAAGTGTGCGTAGAAACCCCACGAACTCGCTTGCGACGCAAAGTATACGCCGGTAATTACCGGAGGACTGTGCGCCGGTACATGCGACGGTAAGTTCCGACAGAACAAAGACGATGGTTCAGACATCCCTATACCGTCGGATTGGCCGGCGTAACCGGCGTCGGTAAATTTACAGCGTATTTTTCACCGGAAATGTTGACGCAAACTTTTCGTCGAACAATTTCGCCGGTGCTTGCACCGTTTATTACCGGCCATAATTTTCCGCCGGAAAATCCGACGGCAATCGCGAGTTTTCCCGTAGTGCAAGATTTATAGTGGTTTGGTCAAACACGACCTACATCCACTCCCTGAAGTCTTCCACTTGAGGTATTGCACTATTATTACTTAGTGCCTCTCCTTTTGGCCCCACAGCAGGATGGAGAAGCCTTCACAAAAATTCTCTTCTACCACTACCCGGTGTGGTAGAGAACCGTCGTCCTTTTATACCCTCCAAGTGTAGACAGAGTACCTTCCGCTGTTCACACTCTCCAAGTGTAGGCAAAGAACCTTTCGCGGTTCACTCTCCAAGTGTAGGCAGAGAATCTTCCGTTGTTCACACTCTCCAAGTGTAAGCAGAGAACCTTCCAATGTTCACACTCTCCAAGTGTAGGTAGAAAATCCTTCGTCCTTTCACACTTCTCCAAGTGTGGACTGAGAACCGGATCTTCTTGAAAGATCTTCTCACGAGAAATCTAGAAGGGCGAGAGAAAAGAGTGAAGTAATCACAATTCACAAATAGAGATTCTTATCTTTGAATACCAAGTGAACCCCTCACCCTCCAGCAGTAAGAACTCTCCTTCAAACACTCTCTTTCATTCTCTCCTTCAATCTCCCTTCAGTTTGCACGAAGACCAATGGATAAAAAGATTTCAAGATAGTTTTAAGTGAACCTTTTATAAGAAAGACACGAAAAATCATCCAAAAACTATAAAATTTCAATTAAGTACGTACTCGATCGTCCCGTACGATCGAATTTCATACGTACGAACAATGTAAAAATTGTTGCGTATGAACTCGATGTGCATTGATACAAAATTTCTTCGTACCCGATCATCATCCCGTACGAACATAGTTAATCCAGTACGAACAGATATTTCAAAGGTTTGTTGGGACGAAAAAATAGGAGGAATCACAAGTTCAAACAGAGAACATCGTTTAGGGACGAAGGTGTCGATTCGTCTGGACGAACAGAATAAACTGAAAAATCTAGACGAGATCGTCCAGGAATGAATGGGACTATTCGTCTGGACGAACAGTTCAAACTGAAAATCCAGAGGAGATCGTTCAGGGATGAAGGGTACTATTCATCTGGGCGAACAGTTCAAACTGAAAATCTAGAGGAGATCGTCCAGGGATGAATGGGACTATTCTTCTGGACGAACAGTACTTAGAAAAATTTTTACTCACCCTCTGTTCGTTCCATTTTCTCCTGGAGGTGTATAACTAATCTGATCGTCCCGTACGAACATAGTTCGTCCTGTACAATCAGTATTAAAAATTATGAATTTTAAAGTTCTCCCCCGGCGTGTGTGTGCTGCGTTACTTAATTCACTACAGGAAAAAAGTTGAAATCCGGCGGTTACGGTAGATTAACCGGCGGTTTTATGGACTACCGACGGCTTTACGGCGGTTTTCCATTCGCCGGAAAAAATCGCGTAGGAAACATTTACCGGCAGTTTTTTACCGGCAGTTTATGTTAGCAGCGGTTTTCCAGCGGCGTATACCGCCGGTGACAACCGGATATGGAACCGGCAGTTTTTCGGTCGTTACGCCACCGGTTACCTGACCGAAGGCTGACTGGCGATCATATTACCGACGGTCATCCGACAGTTCAGGTGGGCGTCGTTTGTTTCTTAAACCGCCAGTAGACCGCCGGTTCTTTTACCGTCGATAGCCGGCGGTTTGGAGCCGTCGGTATTAACGACGATGTAAACCGTCGGATGTCCACCGTAACACCGCCGGTAATTAACCGGTGGTGTAATACCATTACCGGTGGCTTGTCATTGGCCGTCCGGTATCGTAGTTTCCGGCGGCCAAACCACCGGTTATCCGCCGGAAACCTGTAGCACCTGCAAAAAAAAAATTACAGCATCCCCTCTATTTGAGGGAGGTTCACCCTAAAGTCTAAACATACAGAAAGAGCAAGATATGTTGGGCAACACGTCGCTATATTCATCAGAACCATAAATTATAAATACAATCACAAGCTCATCATAAGATTACAATCACAAGTTCACAAGTAAGTTCATGATAATGTTACAATCACAAGTTCAGAAGTTCACAAGTTCTAATTAATACAATCATCAAACATAAAAAAATATCTAATCCTCATATGTATCCTCACTGTCTGCAGATGGCTGCTACTGTTGGTCCTTCTTCCTCTATTTTTCAGCTCTGTAGGATTGCAACTCTGCTTGCATTTCATTCTGAACTTTTCTCATTTCTTCAATCTCTCTAGATTGAACTCTTTTCATCTCTTCAATCTCTCTAATAAGCGCTGCAACCCTCTCGCTTACAGATTCTTCAGCTCCACTTGGATTATGAAATGCAGAGGTGTATGAATTGCCCTCAATAGCAAAAGCCTGTGAACCCATGCAATATACCCTCCCCCTCTGTCTTCCACCAACAACTTCTGACCATGTTTGATACTCAGAAATGTGGGCCGATCCAGAAGATGATCCCTTGCTAGTGGACTGCCGACTTTCTCTAGCTCGTACGAAATCATCCTGCGAGTTACAATTAGTTTTATTAAAATAAATTTTTATTCTAAAACTCCAAAAAATTTTACTCACATGAGCCTTTTTAGACTTCTCATCAACCCACTGATGGTAAGCTTGATGTTGATGAGTTCTTGTATGCAACTCCAATGGTGTTGGCTCCCGACCAAGGTGCTCTTTCTGAAAATTTGAGTTCTTGATGTTGATGAGTTCTTGTATGCAACTTCTCATCATTCTTCTTTTCTTGAGGGTAATCGAGTCATCTAAATCTTTTCCATCAATATTACATAAATCTTCATCATCATTTTCAGTGTCACTGAAATAGGAGCATTGCCAACTTTTACATACTCATCAAAAGGAGTACTTTCAACAAATGTGTTAGAATCCTCCATCTAATAAAACCCATATGAAAAAATTTATTTAAGAACTTAAAGTTAATGTAAAAATAAAGCTACAATAGAGAAGGATGAGTCCAACAATCTTTTAAGAGTCATCCAGTCCCAATAAACCATCATCAATAAGATGAATTAGTCAATTAGATATAAATTTTGTGTGGAATGTCTCTGCAATTTATTTTTTGCAGCTCCATATTTTTTTTTTGCAATTCTATGTTCTAATCCAAGCTTATTTCATATACTATAAGTTGTTAAAGAGTAAACGCCTCTTCATTATAGGGAATCCAATCAGTGTTGTTTTTGGAGTTACAGAAATCAGAAAATTACTCCTATTCGACCAAAACTACGTATTCAACGACGACGTACAGATCTTGTAAGCTTAGATTATAACTTTAGAACTGAAACATCTTAGCTATCTTTTGTTAATTTACTTGTAAATGTGTAGTGAGAATAAATAATCAAAGAAAAATCATAAAAAATAATCTTAAAATAGAAATCGAACGGTTTGGGGTCGGACTAGGTCGGCGGTCGGACGTCGGAGTAGATTCGTCGGCGGTCGGATTGGGGTCGGCGGCGGTCGTATTGGGGTCGACGGTCGGAGTAGATTCGTCGGCGGCTGGTCAGACGAGCGGAGGCGAGCGTAGGAGACGGCAGAGCGAGCGACTGAGAGCGAGCGACTGAGAGAGAGAATGAAAGAGTAAAAATGAAATGCGAGGCGCGGGGCTGGTCGTATTAGGGCTTCTACCGGCGGTTTTCAGGCGGTCTGGACCGCTGGTAAAAAATCACTTATCAACGGCGGTCCAAGCCGCCGGTAAACCGCCGGTTCATATTGATGTCCGGCGGTTAACCGTCGGTTTAAGGACCGCCGCTATTACCGGCGGCTTAACGTAGCAAGATCATCGGTTCGGCCGCCGTTAAAAGCCGACGGTCAGACCGCCGGCTACGCCGCCGGTAAAACCGGCGGTCCATGAACCGCCGGTAATGGGCATTTTTCCTATAGTGATTACAATCACACTCTCTCTGACCCAAGTAAAACAAATACATACTCCAAGTTACAAAAAATAACAAGCAGATCTTTGATTTGAAGTCTTCAACAATCTGGAGTATGATTTTTTGAAATGTTAGTACACACAAGAGCCAAAAAACAATTCTTCCAAAATGTGTTAGGAGAAAGTAATACTCAAAACAATAATATTTGGAATCATCAAAACATATAAGTTGCAAGAATGTGAACCACGCAAAGCTAAGTAGCAACTCTCTCAACATTTACAATTAGTTTCCCACCCTTTCCCTGTGGGGCCTTCCCCATCTCAGCTCTATAACTCAAGCTATATTTTCTCAAGTGAGGGTGCAAATAATAAAATTCAGATTTATTTTGACCAATAGACTTATAAAGCTCAGAGAAAGAAGAAAAATCATTCAAAACAACCTTCTAAACATAGCCATATTTTTCAGGGCCAAGCCAAACCAGGTTTGGGTATCTCTTGGTAATATCCAACTCCCCGGAAATGGATGGTCTAAAACCAAAAGCTGTGGCATTATTCATTTGCAAAGCTTGCCCAAACAAAGACCACAAACCGAAGAAAATTTGATGAGAGAAAATATGAGGACACAATTTCGAGAATGAAATCCATATGGGAACTACTAGGGATTCTTTCGATATATAAAAAATGGCGAGAATTTAGTAAGTTATATAATCCCTAATTATAAACATAGATCTAGCAAAGATACGATCACAATCCAAACCGTTTGATAATTTAATCAAGATCCAAGATAGTTAAAGAAAATTCTCCGAAGAGCTTTAAATTGAAAAAAAAAAAAACTAAATTGAATCAAATCCAAAGAAGAACGACAAACTGTAAATTTACTACAAGTGAAACATCAAAATGTGTAGATAGGGCTTGAATCTCCTCTTAGAAATCCAAAGTGAAGCTAAACCATGACGAGTAGTAGCTTTGAGATCGGATAAAACCACGGTGTTTGATGAAATAGCCAATCCATCTTTAAAGGTTTTGAATTGAGATTTACCGTTTAAGAAATTTGGGTTGATCCTTAAGGGAAAATTGTTCGCCTTACCGGAGGCAAAAAAACCCCAAAGCAGCGACAAAATGACACGAAGAGGACACACCAAAAAACTGCAAGAAAGTCGGCCAAAGGGCCGACTTAAGAGAAAAAAACAATTCAAGAATAAATGGAAAAGAAGGCTTCCCTGAGATGTAGCAAGTCCGAGCAACTAACAAATCTGAAAAGTAGACCTGTCAATATTTGATCCGATCCGAAAATTCGATCCGAATCCGACCCGGAATTTTTCGGGTTTGGGTTGACCCGAATCCGAGGCGGGTCGGGTTCGGGTTCGAAAAACTGACCCGTTTGCAAAAACGGGTCGGGTTCGGGTTGACCCCGGCAACCTGTCGGGTAAACCCGAAAAACCCGTTTATTTTAAAAAAAATTGAATTTTCTCGGAATTTTCCTATCCCGCCCGCTGCCCGCGCTGCCCCGCTGCTGCCCGCGAGCTGCCCCCGCTGGCCCCGCGAGCTGCCCCTGCTGGCCCCGCGCGCGCTGCCCGCAACGCGTCGCGCCGTCGCTCGCTGAGCTGCCGCGTCGCTCGACGCACCGCTCGCTGCACCGCGCCGCCACCGCGTCGCTTACCGCCCGCTCGCCGCACCGCCCACTCCATCGCGTTGCCCGCGTCAGTGCGTCATCTAAACCCTAAACGGGTCGGGTCGGGTTGACCCGAACCCGAAGCGGGTCGGGGTCGGGTTTCGAAAAACGACCCGTTTATAAAACCGGGTCGGGTTGACCCGAGCCCAAATAATGCCGGGTCAGTTACGGGTCAGGTCGGGTTCGACCCGTAACCCGAAATTGACAGGTCTACTGAAAAGGACCGATCGACGACTGAGGAAACAGTAGGAGACGGCTTAGATAGTTCATTATTTAATTCACTTACACAGCGTAAAAATGCAAAAAACGAGGTGAGTTTTTTGGATGATTATGGACTTTGACATTTTCATAATTCTTTTAAGATTGAGAAATTTTGACTCAGATGTTTATTTAGTTGATTCTAATCCTATGAATACAGGCATAACTTTCGGACTTCCAACAGAGATACCAAGAGCTTAATATCGGCTCGATCTAGAAGCGGCGACACTTATAGTGGAGGATGAGGATTCACGTTGCTTGAGCATTACATAATTGCTTTATAGAAAATAAGATAAAAATATAATAGTTGTGTAAACTGATCTAAATGTCTAACTTGATAAAGTCATATGTTGATCTCTTAATATTTCGTTAGCTTAGCATGTATTGATGGTCAAATAGCCATATAGTCAATCATTATTTTCCTTAATAATGGAAGTCGTCTTCTTAGGCAGTCGTAGGGGCTGACTTCATAGGTAGAACTCAACTTGCTAGAATCAGTTCTAAGGTTATTTTCGCTAGCAAGAGCCAAGTTTTCTTTTGGTCTTGCAAGTCAGTGTGATTGAGCCTTTCAAATAAGTTTGGCTTGAATCATGTCAACTTTATTTGACTTTGAAAAACCTGGTTTGAACCTATTCTCTGAATATTTTGATGTACACATATATCATCTTGAGTAATTTTTGTAGTATCTAGCTTAAGGAAAATATCTAGCTTAAGACAAAGATGATGGAAAATGAAAGGCATACTAGAGAAGAACAGAAAAATTAGAAGAAGATGAAATGATATAACCACGCAAGGAAATGAATAGTAGCGATAAAGTAAGTGAGTGAGTGAGAGAGAGAGAGAGAGAGAGAGAGAGAGAGAGAGAGAGAGAGAGAGAGAGAGAGAGAGAGAGAGAGAGAGAGAGAGGAAAAAAAAAAAAATCAATATGAAAATATTGGTCAAGATATTTGGCCAATTGTTTTTCAAAATATTTATCTAAAATTTCAGGATTTATTTTAAAATGATTGGATAATCAATTTTTGTTTTCATCTCATCTAAATAAAATTCAAATATTTTAAATCATATCAAAACCATTTTTTTTATATTAGATATATATCAAGTTGTTTCTAATGTAGGCTCAGAGCTTTTAATACTTACACAGACAGTTTAGACATTAATCGAGTAATGATATTATTTATTCTTTATTACTTGCATAAGCAACAGAAACTCTATAGCTATAACATTTATTTTGACAAATGTTAGCACCAAGTTTGATTAGTTTTGGTTAGTAAAATAAATCAGGTAAATATAATAGCTACAAAGCTCATCTAAATCAAATTTTGGTCATGATATTATGAAATAATTAAACTAAGGCTCCGTTTGGGACAACTTTCTTATTGCTTTCTAAAACAATTCATCTAAATCAAATTTAAGAAAGACAAAGGTAGACCTAATATGTCTAATAATGAATTCTTTGGAGATAGATTAATTGGAATATATGGGCTAGATAAAAATGAGAAATATCACAATCATACCACATCTGTTATTATGTCCTATAATTTTGAGCTTGCCTGTAAGAATATATCTAATAATTATGAGCCTGTTAGTGAGATGCATATCCTAGTAGCTCTATGGGCAACAAAAAAACTAATCAAATTTGTTAAGTTAAAAGTAGCTACTACTTTGCTAGATTGATAGGTAAAAGTAGCTACTAATTTTCCTAGTAGGCTCTCTTGAAAGCCTTCAAGAAGCAGGTAAAAATGATACTAATGACGAAGGAAGCACATTACATATGAATCCTTTAGGGGCTGTTTGGCAACAAGTGGGATTTAATTTTAGTGGGATTTAATAAATCATGTAAATTCGGATTTAGTAAATCCGAAATGTGTTAAATCCTAAAAACTGTTTGGTATGTTAAATGTTAAATCTTGTTAAATTATGAGAAACTGTTTGGTAACATATATCAGGACTTATGGCGGTTAGGGATTTAAGTTTAAAAAAGATATTTATGAAATTAAGATCATTGCATAAAACATAATAAAATCAATTTTAGGTCATATAAAATGACCAAAAATTCAATAAAAAGTTAATTACAAACTAACATGGACCAAAATGAGAGTTGAAATATTAAATAAGCTAATTATATTAATATTTAATTACTAATTATATCATTAATTAATCAATTAAGTTAAATTAGATAATTAATTTATGCACTAATTCTACTATTAATTATTTAATTAAATAACTTAATTATTATTTGTTTAAATTATATAAATAAGTTAATCGATAATAACTTTGAGGCGTTTAATTTTAAAGGAGATATTTATGAAATTAAGATCATTGCATAAAACATAATAAAACAAATTTTAGTTCATATAAATGACCGAAAATTCAATACAAAGTTAATTACAAACTAATATGGATCAAAATGAGAGTTTAAATATTAAATAAGTTAATTATATTAATATTTAATTAATAATTATATTATTAATTAATCAATTAAGTTAAATTAGATAATTAATTTATGCACTAATTCTACTATTAATATTTAATTAAATAACTTAATTATTATTTGTTTAAATTATATAAATTAAGTTAATGGATAATAACTTTGAGGCGTCTAGGGTTTGTATTTCATCATTCTTTTCATCGTTGCTGTCGTTGATTCGCAGGAGGTGTACAGATTGCGCGCGTCGCTACTTCGGTTCCTTCGTGGCTGTTCGACTTCGCTCCTTCGACGACTTTCCCTTCTTGTTGGATCAGAAGTTACGACATTTTGATCGGAAGCAAGAACAGGAGCTCGCTGGCTGTGAAGGTAACTTTCTCCCTTTCGCGCGCTTCTAATGTTAAATCCCGTTAAATCCACCGAACCGAGGGATTTAGTAAATCCGGGATTTAAGCCCTAAATCCGTAAATCCGGGATTTACGGAATCCGGGATTTAACGCACGCACAAAAACCGTTTGGCTGGATTTAGCGTAAATCCGACTTAAATCCCAGGATAAATCCGATACCAAACAGCCCCTTAAAGTCCATTGTAAAGGAATCTGAGCCTAAACTTCAAATAGGGTATTCATTTAAATGGTTGAATTTATCTTTCCCTTTTAAGATCCTAATAATAGTATGATTTTTATTTTTTATTTTGCTTATGCAGGAATCGTCAAGTTGCTCCTCTTGAGAAGTAATATTTAATGGCCTAATCAAGCAAGAAATTATTATGTGGTAAATATATAATGAAAGATAAAGTGTGTTATTTGTGTTGTGAACGTTTAGTTGCATACCATGTAGAAATCAAGTACTTTCAGACTGTTGAAACTCTAATTATAGTATACTAATTCCTCTTGTATGTCCAAAACTAAGTTTTTCTTTTCAAAATATAGTACTATCTTAATGTGTTTGTTTGTAGAAATTAAATTGTGCTTGGTCTCAATTGATTAAATCTCTCTCTCTCTCTGTCTCTCTCTCTCTCTCTCCCTTTACACACACACATGCACTAATAAAGTGATTGTTGCAAAAGATAGTTGCATAAGACATAGTAAAATTAGCAAAATGAAAAGAATAAAAGTTAAGATTTGTCATAAGTTATATCTTGTATATGGGCAGTTTGTAGCAAAGAATTTGTAAGAAAATCATCCACTTTTGCGCATAGGCTGCTGTTAGAAAAGAGATAGTGATAATAGGTTGTAAATTAGAAATATTCAACCTCATATATTACTTGATTTTCTCATATCCCAATGCCTCTAAGTGTTGCTTATGTGCCTTAATAATAACATTTAACTAGGATGTGGCACTACATCACTATGACTTGGTGCCTAAGAATATTTTCTCTATCATTTAAACATCTAGAAGCAAAAATGGGAGAAGCATATTGCCACTATAATGGGTACGTGGCACTATGGCATGGTGAAGGGCATTGCCTTGCTAATGATTGAATTAGCGCCTAATTGCTATAAAATGGTGGAGATAGGATTTTTTTCCTCATGAAGGCACATATTATCGATTTTAAAAATGCCATCATCCTTATTCATTCAAGCTTGAGACCGACATTGACGGTTTTAAAAAAATAGAGGTGTTATCATTAAAAGATAAATTAAAAAATAAAAATACTTACAATTGAGAGTATCCTATCTTCATAATCTCCTTACATGTCACTAACGATTTTCTCTCTTAGATTTCGTCTTTTGAAATCATTGTACAATCATATCATTATTAATGCTATTTAATATATATATATATATATATATATATATATATATATATATATATATATATATATATATATATATATATATATATATATATATTATATATATATATATATATATATATATATATATATATTATATAAATAATCAAGTAATCATTCATCAACTAGTCTCCCATTTAATTGCTAAAATAATTCTTTACAATCCTTAAAGTGGAGCATGATTGTTCAACTGGTGATATGGAAAGGATAAATATCATTTCTCTTAATCTTCATTAATATTATTTCAAGCATTTCAATTGCACTTAAATTTACGAATGCATTTTTATATTTCATTTCAATGATAAAATTCATAAGTTGGTTATAAAATACAGTAAAAATATATCTAATAAAATATGATGAATCACAAGGATATAACATACCACACACATAAGAAACTCCATATTTACGTCATCAATTATGTTGTAGAGATCTTAAAATTATAATATTTATCAGTAAATAAAACAATTTAATTTGTGATAGCTTGAGAATGTTGCATGACTCTCTAACATCACAAATATCTCATCCATAATTAGTATAATTATATCATTCTTCTCACAAAACACATTAACTTGTATAAACAAAGTATTCTATCCATTCCCCCATCACATCTTTTATAGCCTTTATTGTAATACTTTTATCAAAGTCATAGAATTTATGATGTCTTGATCTTTTGTTGCAACACCTAAGATAACTTATTTGTTATTCCCAATATAGCCTTCATGATATGTAAAATAAAATTAAATTTAAAGTATTATATAGCATCAAGTAGTGCATAAGTCTCACCTTTATGCTCCTTCCTCGATCCATCTTGTATTTTTTTTGGTTGAAACCAACAGGGGGGGCCTATGCGTTAATATAAAAGAAGAATACAAGATTCTTAAAAGGAACCTCCAGCTCACTAATGCTCATCAGAGCTACAAAATAAAACCTAAGAGTTAGTGGTTCATTATACTAAAAGTTACAAAAAATCCTAATATCATTCTAATGCTGCAAGGAGACAACACCCAAAAATGGAAGAGCAAAAGATCACCATTCAGCACGAATTTTCTGCAAAAAATATGAGTCGAGCCATAACTAGCAAAATCGCCTTGGACAGCCGAAGACCCAGCAATATCAAAATTCCAGCCACCATACTTATAGAAGAAAAGCTTACAATACAGGAGAGTAAATTTGCAATTAAAGTGAAACTAGTAAAAAACAGGGTATAAGACCATACTATTGAATTTACAGAGCATGATCAAAAAAGCAAAACAAAATATAGAGCAACTGTCAGTAGCCTTAGAGCCAAAGATAGCATGGACTTCCAAAATAATGAACAACTTTCTCCCAGAATTGTAACCCAATAAAATACCAGATGATCAGGATAATTAACAACAAAACACATGAAACCGAGAAAATAGCTAAGCAGGAGGCACCACAGCCAAAGCACCTGCTTGGTAATAGACTGAAGATCAAAACCCCTACCAACATCACCTTTAAACTTCCAGTTATGACCAAAAAATCACAACCACCTAACATCATACCAAGCTAAAAAAGGGGCAACAACAAACCTGCTAACCAATTTAAACCACATCCATCTTGTATTATTATATCAAAAGCCCCTACTATAGGAAAAAAAAAGGATTTTTGGTTAATTCTCCAATTAATTTTGAGTGATTGGAAATTCTGATCACAAAATTGATAAAATTTTCACTATAAAATTTACAAGCATCTATGATGAAATTTCTAAAAAAAATTCTGCTGGAACTATTTGCCAAAGAGTTCCCTAATTATTTCTTGAACTGACACAATTTTTGGTTGAATTTTTGTTCCTACTTAATTTGATAAAAAATTCAATCAGATAAAGCCTTATTTCACCCCCGACGTTTCCCCCATCGCATTTCATTCAAAAGAGACCACAAAACCTCCATTTTCATCCTCTAGACCTTGTCCAATATTTCTGATTGTTTGAAGTGATTTCTCAATCAAATTTCTTCATTTCATTGAGGATCTAAAAATAAATTTGTCTCACTTTAAATACTTTCAATAAATTTAATATTTCGTTAGTTTTTGTTTAAAAATGATTTTAAGTTTATAACTTTCTATTTTCTTTTTAAAACATTTCTTTAGATTATTGTTTCTTTTTCTTGTAATACTTTCGATAAGATTTTACTAGATATTCCAAAGTTTTGGGCTTAGAGATTATTGATTGAAATAATTTTTTAAGTATTTATTAACCTAAAAATAGTTTATATGATTAAAGTCAAATTAGTTTAAATGGCTAGCTAGTTAGTTGGGTAAAGATTGTTAAGTAAACCTATTAGCTTATCTATTGGTTTATGTAATAAGTTTGAACCAATGGTCATAGATGTATATAACATTATTGCCTAGACAAAAGACATTAATAGATGAATTCTTCAGGCGAGTTTAATATTTGGGGTTCTCTATTTAGGGTTTAGTATGAAGGAGAAATTAAGTTTAGTATGAGGATAAATTAAGTTTAGTATTTTTTCAACAAATATTTATATTATGTATATGTATAAACTTTGTATATGCTTAGGTTGCCATTCATGAAAAAGAGAAGAAAAGATCTCGATCTCACATCTATTTTGTAATCAAATCTATCTCCCGACAGCCATCTTCTCCGAAAAACTTGAAGCAATTTCTAAAGTTCAGTCTAACTTATAAAAATAAGTTTTTAGTTTTTTAAATTTTCTTATCCATTGATTTTTTCCGCCGGTTCACAAATAACACCGTTCACCACTGGTCTAGGATACATGTGAGGGCGGATAGATCGATATCATTGCCACACACACTATATGAGAAGTATGAGGTAAGAGTGCCAACGGAACAAGACATTATTACGTGCAGAGTCTAGAAGTAGAGTTGTGTCCAGACTCTAATGAAATGTTCACACGTGGTCAAAATATACTTTTTTATATTATTGAATATTTGTTGAGTATTTACAAAATATTTACTAAGTATTTACTACTTATTTAATACTCAATAAATACTTATTTATATAAGTCAGAGGAAGAAATCAATGTAGAAGAAGATTTAAAAAAAAAAAAAGTAAAAACATATCTTTATAAGTCAAACTAAACTTAAGAAAATGCTTCAAGATTTTTTGGAGAAGAATTCTATCAGGAGATAGATTTGATTACAGAATGGATGGTGAGATTGAGATATTGTCTTCTCTTTTTAATGAATGGCAACCTAAGCATGAGGAGTAGAATAGTGGGGAAGTTGGAGAATATATCATATCAATTTTTTATGATTTAGAAAGATGACAAAAAGTTAGAGATCGATGAAGTTCATAAATTTATGAAATAAGAAAGTTAGATAGCAAATTTCATTGATTTAAAAAATTAATTAGTTCAAAGGAAAGTAAAAGGATGTGAAAAGAACAAACCGACATATGTTGATCTATTATATTTTTAGGAAGAACAAAAGAGATAATGAAGAAAGTAGACAAAAATGTGAGAGAATTGGGATAAGATGGAAGAAATGCAAAAAAAAAAAAAATGGAAATCAAAATAAGCTACTTATCGAGAGATCAAGAGAGAGAGAGAGAATGAACTGATCAATCTGATTCAATGGACGAATCAGATTTATCTTTATAAAATTTCGGTTCAATGGAAGAAACAAAAGTGGAAAAAGAAACATTCCTCATCAGAAAGTATTGAGAGTATAGTAGCAAAAGATGGTTCTCATTTCAACTTTGAGCATTCACATGGATGGTGCTTCTAGCTAGCATGAAACTTCACAAAGATCCCACAATCCCTTGAAACTAGTGACGTTCTATAATTTCACAACTTGAAACGAAAACTTGACAAGCCTGAGGAGAAACTTTGAAAAATCACCAAATGATACACGTTTACGTTGAATTGTATCAGTGAACATTTCAACGTAAAAGGGTATCATTTGGTGATTTTCTGATTTTCTCATCAGGCTTTCCAAGTTTTCGTATCAAGTTGTGGAATTGTAGAATGTCACTACTTTTTCAGGGATTGTGAGATCTTTGTGAAGTTTCATGCTATAGAAGCACCGATGGATGTGAATGCTCAAAGTTGAAATCAAAATCATCACTATTTGTTACTAGACTCTCAATCTTTTTTAATATTTTACATCATCATATGCAATTATTCATGCTTCTTGAATGCTTTAAGAGAGCCTCGTTCAACTTCAAGCAAGAAATTTTAGTTAAACTTTAATTTAAAGCTAGGGCTAATTTTGAATTTAAATGTGTATGGAGGGTTGTACTAGAAGTAGAAATGGAGCTACGAGTATGAATAAATTATTTTAATTTTAGTTAAACTTTAATTTTATAAAATCTTTGACTATTAAAAGTACAAAATCAAAACATCTTAATTACTAAGTATGACAAAAGTTTAAAATATTTTGATTAATAGATTTTCTTACCCACTCTTTATGAAAAATATTATAAATAAAATAAAATTTAATCAGAACCATTGAGGTAAATAGGCAAAAAAAAAAGATATAATTAAAAATTTTTTTTTTGACTGCAATATATTTTAATCTTATAAAATCAAATGAAGGAATGTGCTTTCCCATTAGTTATATTATACGAATAAAAAGACATCTAGTTATGAACTAACAAATGCATGATGCCAAATCATTAATATTATAAAACTAATAAATTGCATTGATTTATACAAATTTTCTAAATCATAACTTAGAATAGCATTAGTTATTCAAATCATTTAATTAGTAAAAGTGCTATCTATAATTAATTAATTAATTTTCTTTTTTTGACCCGAAATATAAATAAATGAGTTCATTATTAAGGGTGCATTAAAGACCTATAATTTTTTTAAGAAAAGACTATATCCTTTGGTTACTTTTTCTTCTTTTTTGCTATTGCAAATATTTTATATTTAAAATAAAAGATATGAAAAATATATTTTTATTCACATCTAAAAAATAATCTTGATTTAATTACAACAAAACTGATTGCTCATAGTGGCTACAAATATAAATTTAATCATATAGCAAGTAAGTTACCATTAAAAAGTAAAAGTATATATATAAGTTGATTAAAATCTCCCTTTCTCCTTATTTTTTATTTGTAAAGCTTGATTTGTAGTCATTGGCATCATTCCATGCTCACAACACCTTTTAGGATATTATATCCAAATTTGCTTGTTAATGATACCCAAATCGTACTCATATGAGTTTCAACAAAAAGCATAAAACTAGAAAAAACCGAGGGGAGGGGGAGTGAATACTATAAAGCTATGTGATTTTGTTGCTTAAATATTGTGGTTATTGTTTTCTTAGGCTTGCCCTTTGATCTCTTATTTATAGACGAGAGTAGAGGCAAAGCTACATAAAAAGAATTACATTAAAAGGTAAATACCATAAATAACATAATATCTCCTAATAAAATCTTTTCATAAAAAGGAGATATGCAAATAATATATGATTACTTAAATGAGGTATGCATTAGATCCTTCCAAATATATAAATGAGCCCACTATTTAGAATCCATTATTGTTCAATACTAAGAGATTATGTGCATCTTTATTGGTTTTCCTTTTTCTTATGTCTGGTTTTCTTTATATGGTTGTGTTTTGTTTTATTTTGTGTGTTCAATTTCTTATCATGGTTAGTCTCTATTCTTTCATATTTGTTGTCTTTCTGCTGGTTTGTGTCTGTTGGTGATGCAAACCTTACGTCGAACAAATCCGTCGGTAACTGCGCCGTTTATTACCGTCCAAAATTTTCCGCCGGAAAATCCGACGGTATTCGCGTGTTTTCCCGTAGTGAGATGTATGGTGGATCTGCTTGGTTTTTAACCTCTATTATTTCTTTTCGGTTTTGGTTGTTTTCTGTGTTGATGTTTTGTTGGTTCTTTTTGGCCATTTGGAAGTGCAGTTGTATCATCCTCTTCGTGGTCTGCTGACTTGCTTCAAATTCCTAGAAGTTGTTTGGAACCTCTATGGTATTTAATGCTGCTCTGTTGATCAATCCTTCTATTGAAGCAATATGTTGAGCTTTCACTTTCTGGACCTGTATCTTTGTTGGTTGTTCTACTGGGTTCATTCAGTGTCCCTAATGGTGGCTTGGAATATTGTCTTTTGTGCAGAACCCCTATATTAGCTTGGGGCTGCTTTTGGGTTTGGCTTCTTCCCGACCTTCTTTTTTTTTTTATTTTTAGTTGTTAATTTTGTAATAGATAGGGATTTTTGGCTCTGAGGACTTTTTCTTTATTGTAGCCCTTCGACCGTTAGTGAGCTATTGGTCCTTATAAGGACTTGTAATCTTTTAGGATATTGGATCCAAATTTACTTGTGAATGACACCCAAATCGTACTCACATAGGTTTCAATAAAAAGCATAGAATAAGAAAAAGCGAGAGGGGAGGGGGAGTGAATACTTGAAAGCTATGTGATTTTGTTGCTCGAATATGGTTATTGTTCTCTTAGGCTTGCCTTTTGATCTCTTATTTATAGGTGAGAGTAGAGGTAATTCTATATAAAAATAATTACATTAAAAGATAAGTATCATGAATAACATAATATCTGTTAATAAAATCTTAAAAAAAGGAGATATGCACATAATATATGATTACTTAAATGAGATATGCATTAGGTCTTTTCAAATATATAAATGAGCCCACTATTTGGAATCCATTATTGTTAAATAATAAGAGATTATGTTCATCATTATTGGTTTTCCTTTTTCTTATGTCTGGTTTTCTTTATATAGTTGTGTTTTCTTTTATGATTATGATGTATGTTCAATTAATTCTTATCTCAGTTAGTCTCTGCTCTTTCATATTTGCTGTCTTCATACTGGTTGGTATATGTTGGTGATGCTGCTCTATTGGTCTCTATTGTCGTATTCGTGCTGTTGAAGATGTATGGTGGACCTGCTTTGTTTTTATCCACTGTTCTTTCCTTTGGGTTTTGGTCATTTTCTGTGTTGATGTTTTGTTGGTTCTTTTTGGCCATTGGAGGTGCAGCTGTATCATCCACTTGCTGGCTTGCTTCAAATTCCTGCAAGTTGTTAGGAACCTCTGTGGTATTGGTTGATGTTGTCTTGACCAGTCATTCTATTACAGCTATATGTTGTACTTTCCCTTCCTGGACATGTATCTTTATTGGCTGTGCTACTAGTTAATTTAGTGTCCCTGCTGGCTGCTTGGAATATCGTCTTTTGTGCATAACTCCTATTTTAACTTGAGGCTGCTTTTGGGGTTGGCTTTTTGCTGACCTCCTTTTTCTTTTAATTTTTAGTTGTTAATTTTCTAATTGATAGGGATTTTTTTCTCTTAGGATCTTTTTTGATTTTTTTGATTGTAACCCTTTGAGCTAACTTTGAGCGTTAGTGAGCTATTGGTCCCTCTAAGGACTTGTAATCTTTTTTCTTAATCAATGCATAAGCACCATATAGCTTCCCCCCCCCCCCCCCCCCCCCCCCCCCCCCCCCAAAAAAAAAAAAAAAAAAAAAGAGAGAGAGAGAGAGAGATATTACATGCATCAATATTAAAATCATTGATTTAAATTTTTATTTATTTATTTTGGCTCATTCTAGGCTCCCACATTATCTACAAGAATATGGTTGCATTGTTGAATATAATATGCATGATTTTTGACAATTTTTTTGGTGGAACTTTTTTATTTTGTGTAATTAGAACATTTTGAATTTGACTTTTAATTTTGCTAATGTTTACTATTTTGCTTAGTATTGATACAAATAAAATACTATTACTAACTAAATGCTGGACAATAATAAATGCAATATTGTTCATTAGCACATAAAATCACCACTCTTAAAGGGCTAACATAGTTGTGAATTTATTTTTTATTTATTTTTAGGAGAAACCCATGGCCTACGCGTTAATATAAAGCAAAATAATAAGTCCTTAATATGGATCTAATGGTTAGTACTGCTCGAAAGAGCTATAGCAAAAAAGAAAATAAAATTCTACGAGCCAAAGATCCCTCCTAATTACCATAAAAAAGACATAAAAAGGAAACTTAATATAGAAGACTCTAGGGAGGCAAGGTGCCATCACCCAAAAAAGGAGATCTTGATAAAATAGTAGTTGAAGCTGGAGAAATTCCTGAAAAAAATAGACCCCAAAAAAATAGCCAAATCTTGCTTAATCAAATGGAACCAATAGATAATAAGAACCTGAACAAAGTGACACCACCTGCAAAGAATCCACCCAATCATAATAGAAGAATTAAAATCATAAAATGAGATAATACAACTATAATGGATCCTGCAACTAGAGACAAGGAAAAGTCTAACAGCCATCTCCTGAAGGAAACCCATAAAACCAACATCACCGAACAACCAAAAGGAAGAAAACACCCTAGAACAAAAGCAACCGCTCCAACCAACCACCCAAATGGAAGCCAAACAGACAGAAAAAAACCCCAGAATAAAGCACAACAAATAAAACCACAAATACACCACCCACCCACCACCTGAAGTAGAGACAAAGGAAATCCAACAGACCCAGCAGAAAAACCAAAGCCAACCACACCCAACCACCCAAAGCCAACACAGAATAGCAGAAAGAACAATGGAAACAAACAAAACCTTTAAATGTTTCTAATGTAAGGGAAACCAATTTTATCCAAGTTAATCATACATCTCAAGATGCCTCCTGATAACCATTATCTTGGCAACCAAATTTAGCCAACCTATCCGCACAAGAATTAGCTTCATGATATATATGAGACACAATACAATTCAAATTACTAACATACTATTTAATATGTGTAATAAGATAAAAGTTGTCGAGGCTAGCGGCTGCAACACCATTGAGGATGTGGATTAAAAACATGGCATCAACTTCCACCAAGACATTCCTAATGCACAATATCTAACACATTTTAAGCCCCATAAAATAAAGCCACCAACTCAACAATACTAACATTATTCACATTTAAAGGACCAACAAAAGCATAAACTACATTACCCAGATGATTCCAAATAATCCCACTAGCGCTAAAAGAATTGACAAAACCATTCGTGTTAAATTTGCAAAAAGAAGGCGATGGCTTGATCCATCTCACAATCCTTTCAGGCCTCTCAATAGTACCAGAGCTGCATGAAATACCCAAATCTAGGGCCATAACTTTATAATTATGCAGTTTTTTATCTGATATAAGATTCACAGAATATAATTACAATAATTTATAATTCACTTTAGTAATGATAATCCTAAAATCCATTTTAATGTTTCTATGCTTAGCATCATTTCTAGCCATCCAAAGGAACCACATAATGATGATAGGCAATAAGTTAAAAATATGACCTTTGGAATGATTAATCCAACACAGTAAAGTAGACAATACATTACCATTATAGTTAAACTCACCCTTATTAGCCCAATAAAAAAATAACTCCAAACTTTAATAGAAAAACCACCATTAACGAACATATGATTAAAAGTTTCAACATTGCAACAACAATAGCATTTCGAGGCCAAATTAAAACCTTTTTTAATCAACAGCTCACCAACATGTAACCAATTATGAATGACTCTCCAAACAAGAATGGAGTAAGATAAAGAAATATTCTTGTGCCAAATAGATGAAAAAACATGAAATTTATCAAAGTAAATTCTAAAATAATTCCACACATCATTTAAACCTAATTTACCAGAACAAGACAACTTAAACAAAATCTCATATTTAGACTGCATTTGTATATGAATCTTTAAGATAATATCAACTAGTGTATTAGGAATAACCTCTAATAATTTATTAATGTTCCAATTACCATTCTCCACAAAAATTATAACATTAATATTATCAATTGTATGAGTATTAAGATAGCTATCAAAAGAATAAGGACCAATCCAATTATCTTGCCAAAACGACAGCTCACCTTGACCCACTCCCCATTGAATGTATTGCTCAACCTCCCATTTAATGTGGCAAAGCCTCTTCCAAACCATAGAATCATTACACTTGTAATTGCATAAAATAGGGTTAGTCTTATTGCAATATTTTTGTTTCATAAACATAGCCCAAAAACTCTTGTTAGATCTGAAAGAGAACCACAACTTATGAAAGAAAGCATGAGGCACATTCATAATCGTTTTGCACCCCAACACCCCTTCTTCAAAAATAGCATTGATATTCTTCCAAGAAGACCAAAAAATGCAAGAGTTGTTATTCTTAGCCACCCCAAAAAAACTTGTTAAAAATTCTTTCCATTCTAATAAAAATATCCTTAATAGGTTCAATAATTTGAAAAATATAAATAGGAAGTGAATTCAAAATACTTATAATCAAAACCAACCTACCATCATAAGAGAGCAAATTAAAAGACAAATTATTAAGCTTCCTTTGAATCAAGTAAAATATATTCAAACAAATGAGACTGCTTTCTACCTTTGAAAAGAGGAGTACCCAAATATTTTATAGGCAAAGACATATGGTTAAAACCACAAAACCTTTGAATGGAATTAATTCTGCAATTATTAGTTGTCTTGGCTACAATGAAACCGCTCTTGTCATTATTGATGGAAAGACCACTAACTTTTTTGAATTGGGAAAGAAATCTAAGTAAAATCTTGCTGTTGTTAATAGACCCATTACAAAAAATAATAAAGTCATAAACAAAACTGAGATGAGTTATAGGCAAACCAACTAAAGTACAAAAGAAAAGTTTAGAATGTCTATTATAAAGATCTTCGAAACCCTTGAATAAAACTCAACTACAATAACAAAAAGATCAAGAGAAATGGGATCACCTTGTCTCAACCCTTGAGATGACTTAAGCCATGACGCCTCCCATTAATAATTACAAAAAAAAAAAAAAAACAATTTTCAATGCTATTCTTATATAAGCAAAATAATGGAAGGCCTAAAATCGAATAAAACCATCACATTATAAAGAAACTCGCATTTAAGATTATCATAAGTTTTGGTAATATCAAGTTTAAAAATAATATTGCCCCCTTTACTTTAGTATTAATATCATGAGTGATCTCTTGAGCCAACAAAGCATTGTCAGAAATACTACGACCTTTCATAAAATCAGTTTTATTATGCAAAATAATTCTAGGAAGAATGTTAATCAGACTCGCCATAAAGATTTTATAAATTAACTTATTCAGAAAAGAGCAAAGACTAATAGGTCTAAAATCATTCAGTGATTAGAAATGTCCATCTTAGGAATTAAAAAAATGTTGGAAGAAGAAAAAAATTTAGGATAACGATTACCGGTAAAAAAATCTTTCACAACTTCGATACTATCCCACTTAACAACGTTTCAGGCTTTCTGAAAAAACTTAGTCGTAAAACCATCTAAACCCGCAACCGACTCACCATTCATATCCTTAATAATATTCCAGATCTCAATCTTAGACGGACATTGAGTCAATAACTAAGTATCATCCTTAGTGAAAATATGAGAAATAGTAGAAGGATTAGGAATAAGCCAAGTCGTAACATTGTTATTAAAAAAATTCTTAAAATGGTCAACTCCAGAATTAAAAATTAAATTATCAAAAACATAAACTCTACTATCACCATTAGTAATTTTATGGATATGATTCGTAATTCTTTTCTTATTAGCAGCGGAATAAAAAAACTTAATATTTTTATCGACCTCCAGAATAAACTTTGAAAAAAAAACTTAATATTTTTATCGACCTCCAGACTAAACTTTGAGGTCGCCTCTCTCTGCCTCAAAACAAATTCCTCTTATTCCTGCAATCTAAAAAGATGCTCTTTAGCTTTGTTAAGATTAAGAAAATTATCAATAATAGGATCATTCAAATAAATGTTATCCAACTCAAAAACATTATTCTTAGCCTCTTTGATAATTTCAAAAATATTTTTAAAAACACATTTATTTCACCATCTCAACTTCTGCTTCAACCTACTTAACTTAAACCATATTCTAATCATGCCCTTGATATTATTGTCAGGATATATGGGAGCATGCCAATTGGTAGAAACTACATTTAAAAAATCCTTATCTAATAACCACTTGTTTTGAAATATGAAAACAGAAGAAACAACATAATTACTAGCATTAATACTCAATAGCAATGGATAATGATCATATTTGGTTCTACTTAAATGTTTCACCTGAGTTAAAGAGAAATCTGCAATAAAATTCATATTAAAAAGGAATTTATCTAATATTTGCCACATAGTGCCTCTATTCCACGTAAAAGCACCACTCAAATAGCCTATATATGTCATGTAAGTAACAATCCATAATCATGGAATTAAAGTCATTCATAGCATGTTGGTTGGGGGGGATTGCCCCCTATTCTCTTAGAAGCATTAGAAATAGTATTGAAATCACCCCAACACACCAAGGCCAATTGGACTTAAGAGCAAAATCCTTTAATTGCTCCTAAAGAGGTTGGATGCCCAGCCTAGTGCAAGCCGCATATACAGAAAAAAAAATGTAGGAAACAATTTGAAAATGAACGACAACTTGTTGAAAATCAGAAATAACATTAAAAGTAATCAAACTTTTCCACAAATTCCAAATTTTGTTAGAACAATTAGCAGATTTCATAAAAAAACCAAGATGAGAAGCCATAAAATCTAATTTATATGATGATATAAAAGCCTCAATTAAAACCAATAACTGAATATTATGCACTCTACACAAATTTCTAACTCTATCTCTAGATACCGCCCCCCTAATACCCCTCACATTCCATATAAGAAACTTAACCATTAATATCTTTTGGATAAGTTTGAGCTCTAGTAGAACGAGGTGTAGAAATTTGAGAAGCCTTGAAATTTTTCCCTTTCTTTTTGCCAACCTTGGTAAATTCATCTTCATCATATGATTTAGAATCATTTTCCTCATGGGAAGTAGAGGATGATTCACCACTAACAACTTGTTCCTTAGTGTTAGTCACCATATTAGATTTAGGAAGAAACTCCCCTTCCTCACAATCCTCATTTCTCAAAGACCTAGATTCCACGAAGCCTTTGAAAATTTTCACTTCATTATTAGTATTAAGAAGTGAAAGATTTTTCGGTGACTGGGGATTTTGATTGCCAGTATTCTGAAGCATAGAATTAACAAAAATAAAAATATCCGGCTCACTCTCATGAGTATCAATGTTTTCCATTGTCTATTTATTTTGCTTATCTATTAGAGATGTACCTCCATCAACCACCACATTTTCCGCAATTTGGGGTTGCGCCAAAAACAAAGAAACCTCTTCCCCTTCATGCTCCTCACTAGATGTTGGCACCATCAGATCCAAAAGGATCCTAACATTCTCGATATTAGGAGGCAAATTTTCTCTAGTAGCAGGCCCAAAAATCATAGCAGACGAAGAAGAGGTTTTTTTAAAAATGGGATGCAAAATGAAACAATCAACCACAACATGATCATGAACCTTACAATTAGGGGTGTCAATTTCGGGTCACGGATCGGGTTCGGGTCAGACCCGGAACTGACCCAGGTTCAAACGGGTCGACCCTAACACGACCCATTTAGGTAAACGGGTCGGAAATGCGAACCCGGACCCGACCTGTCGGATTGCCGGGCTGACTCGACCCAACCCGGGAAAGCTGGTCGCGCGGGGCGAGTGCGGGTGGGGTCGTGCGGGGAGGGGGCGCGCGGGGTGGGCGTGATATCGCTGGGCGAGTGCACAGGGCGGGCGAGTGTGGTCGCGCTGGGCGGGGTCGCGGGCAGCAACTGGGTCGTGTGGGGCGTGGTCGCGCGGCAGCGGGGCATGGTCAGGTTTTCGGGTTGACCCGTCAACCCGTCTGGTCAACCCGAACCCGACCAGTTTTTCAAATGGGTCGAATCCAGGTACTCGAACCCGACCCGTTTTGGAAACGGGTCGGGTCTAACCCGAAAGTTCCGGGTCAGGTTCGGGTTTTCGTGTCGTGTCAAATATTGACACCCCTACTTACAATGAGTGCAAAAATCTGACACTTTTTTGAACTCCACTTTTCTGAAATAACCAAAAGACTAAGATCCCACCCAAATTTCTTTGGTATGTTTTCTTGTTATATCTACCTCAACTAATACCGTAGCCACAGAAGGTCGGGTCATCGAGCGACTCGAGCTCAATGCAGTTGTGAATATCAATGCTATTATACACAGTTTTGGGTTTTATTAAAAAAAAATTAAATTCACGATTTTGCATTTACTCTATGTTAGTGTTTATTATAGTTTTTGAACATTAACAATTATTACCAATAATGAATTCAGGATTCGAAAATTTTTTAAAGTAAAATATAAATTTCTAACATTTATACACATCTGCTGCACAACGTTGCTAAAAAAAAAAGCAAAATATGTGATCTCTTAAATTTTGGGTTGTCTGATCAATAAAAATCTGATATATAAAGCTTTTAAAATGATGGATTTTTATGTTTTTTCAAACTTTCTTCCATTTTTGTGATGGATATTTATGTTTTTTCAAACTTTCTTCTATAGTTTTGTGTTTTACTTTGCCTTTTTACATTTTTTTTACTTTTATATTTTCATAATGTTTTCTTACCATTTTTAGTGAGATGATCTTCATGCTATGCTTTATACACTCTTTTTATTTAATATATAGAAGTTAAGAACTTTCTTTTTAAATGAAAATAAATATTTTCTTCCTTAAAAAAAAAATTGGAATTAATCTTACACCACAATGAAAAAATAAGAAACAATGAAAAAATAAGAAATAGCACAAAAGTTTATGCAACAGTATAATGCCCAAATTTTAAGAACATCTAAAGCTAGTCATAATTACTTTTTTTCTTCATGGAATAGATATTATTTTTCATAATATGATCAGTTCAGTTGGAGAATTATTAAAATATGAAACCATAGCAGTTATCTGAGATTTTTTTTTGAATATTTCTATTTGGTTAGAAGATGTAAAAGATGAACCAAATCAGCGCAACTGCATCAATGTCTATTAGGAATGAATAGTTCATAGGAACTATATATGGGGGTTCATCTCAGGTTGCACACAAGAGGCTAAGGGAATCAAGCTGACTCGCGAGCCTGCTCATGCTCAACTCATTAATGGGCTCAACAAGTCGAGCTTATCGGCTCGCGAGTCGAGCTCGAATAGGATTTCGAGCTCAAGGGGCTTATAAAGCTCGAGTTTGAACAACCCTATGCTCGACTCAATTACTCGTCGAGCGGCTCGTGGAACTGAAAGTCAGGATTGCAGTCGAACGCGGAGGAGGAACTAAACATCGGGATCACACGCAGGAAGAAGATTTGCACACAGGGGGAAGTCAGATCAGTCCGATTGGACCTTGAGCGGGCAGCAAAACAAAATCGCGGGCGGGACGGAAGGTGAGAAGAAGGGAAGGCGTGTAGGAAAATGAAACTGCTGGCGGGAAAGGAAGTCTTGGACGTGGCACATGGGATTGGAGCTCGGACTCGACGAGCTCGGTTTCCCTTAATGAGTTGAGTTCGAGCTCGAATGAAGTTTGCACTTGAATTCGAATGACGTTTGCACTTGAATTCGAGCTCGATATTTGGCTCACAGTCGAGCTCGAACAATGACAGACTCGAGCTCGACTCGACTCGTTTGCATCCCTATAAGAGGCCATCAACTTAAGAAGAACATTTTTTTTACTATTTTTGAAGGCATGGTTAAATTATTCCACTATAAACCCTTCTATATTAGTGTTTTGTGTGAGATTGAAGAAGCACAACACACTTCATGGAGTGATGTCTCCTCAATTGGTTTATCTTTGACAATAATCATTATAAGATTATAGTATTAAGAAGCAACATCAACAAGCCTTCTAGTTAACTTCATTTTGATGATCAATATCAATGTGAGATAATCATCTGATATTTGAAAGATTGTTTGGGCTTTTCATTGGATTGTGTGTTGTTGTTCAGCTTTTGCACTTTACATTTGTAACATATATTATTTAAATGATTGAATCCTCTTACCTTTTTAAAATAAAATGTAGGCTTGATAGAAATGTAATAAAAAAGAACTTAGGCTTCATTTGAGACCGCTTTTCTACTGCTTCTTAAAATAGCTGTCTAGTACAAAAGCTGTCCCAAACGAAGTTAGCTTAGTATCATTTATATTTACTCTTTCTACTTTGATTTACTTCATGATGGATCATTATCTATCCTAATTTAATACTTTTGCAACATCTTCAAGAACACTTGTTACAACAATTATTCAAATTAATTATTAAAAATATATAGGTATGTCTTTCAATCCTATTGTTATATGGCTGCATTTAGAATTTAATAAGAAAAAATTAAGAATAGAATTTCCTAATCAATTTTTAAAATGATGAGATTTATAATCATTAATTTGGTTATATTAATATAATATAAACTTTATTTGATCAAAAATATATTTCATAAATCTCAAAATAAATTTAACAAATATACAATTCTCCTAATAAAATTTATAAATATTATGAAAAAAATTTTATCAATTAAAAAAAAATTCTGTGGCATTGAAAACTAGAAAAGAAAGAAGCCCATCCCAAGCGTTACAAACATTATTATATTAGAGTGAGTTATTTTGAAACACTAGCAACAATTTATGTTAGGATACTGCATCAATAATATTATTTATATAAATAAATAAATTCTAAATCAATGATTTTAATATTGATGCACATAAAATCAATGCATAAAAATTATTTATTTATAGCTTGCCAAAAAGAATATCACGAGGTCATCGTTCTTTTTTTTTTTTTTGGAACGGGGTATCCACCCGCTGTCACCCCCGAAAGTGCGCTTGACAGTGTGACTAATCCTTGGCTAAACTAGAAGAAGCATCCACCTCAGAAATCTCTTGGCCTGTACTTGATTGGACCCTACTTAAGAGGCGCTGCCGCTCGAGGGGAATTGAGCACAAGTTGGGAGGTTCCCAACCGTACTCGTCCACCAACCAAACTAAGCATCGATGCGTAGGAAAAAAAAAAGCCGTTCTTGAACCACAATGCAAGGACATGACATGATTGGTAGAGATAATACTGGACCAGGCAAAAATCTTGCTTTTGGGATTCCTATTATGACAACATTATTCGCTACAATGCTAAGGATGGGCATTGAAGAAATCCTTTAGCCTTGGTTCTGGCACCAAAACAAGAACTTGCTCGACAAGGGGACATCAAGTTCTCCAAAACCAGAGAGAGAGAGAGAGAGAGA
The DNA here is from genome assembly GCA_019514585.1 of Dendrobium officinale. Taxonomy (NCBI): domain Eukaryota; kingdom Viridiplantae; phylum Streptophyta; class Magnoliopsida; order Asparagales; family Orchidaceae; genus Dendrobium; species Dendrobium officinale. The sequence continues at coordinate 64,971,242 of CM033687.1, forward strand.
GAGAGAGAGAGAGAGAGAGAGAGAGAGAGAGAGAGAGAGAGAACACTTGCTGGCTTCAGGGAAGGTCATTTTAGCATTTTGATGGTTGCAGATGATGTTGCTTGTGGACTTGATATTCCTAATGTTGACTTGGTGATTCACTTTTTTTTTTTTTGGGCAAAAACTCCCTAACAGGCTTATACATTAATATGAAAGGAAAAATACAAGTCCTTAAAAGAAATCTTAATCTCGCTAATGCTCAAAAGAGTCAGATCAAAAGATGTGAAAAAAATTAGAGCCGAAGATCCCATCTAATTATATAAACAATAAAACATAAACCTAATAAAAAATCTCATGCGGCTAGGAGCTAGCACAAGAAAGAGACGATCAACAGAAGGGCTAGCATACCACCTACCAGTCGAAAAAATTAATCGGTAAAGGCAAGAGAGGAATAAAACATCTTCAATAGATATAGGCACAATAACATCAACGGTTCTAGAAGCAACAACAATAGAGAAGTAACAAGACCACTCAACATGATCAACATCAATGACAACACATCAAATTAGAAAACCAAAATCAAAAGAAGAACCACTGGCTGAACCTACAGGAAAAGAAGAGTCCAAATAAAAAAAAAATAGATTAATAACAAACAACAAAAACAAAGGGGGGCACCCAACCTACACACCAACCCCACACAATAGGGGAGCAGAAACAACCAACGTCCACAACACCAAGCCACTAAACAATAGCAAAACCCCGACCACAACCATACCCAAATGACCATCTGTAGCAAACAATAGCCCAACTAATAAAATACCCATAAAAAACTAGTATAGAACTGCCAAACCAACATAATCAAAACAACCAAGCCAACACCAACAACAAACCACAACAAAAGAAACCCAACCACAGACCTGAGATGCCAGTAAAGGAGCAGAGCACTCCAAAAGAAAAGAAATGAAAAGCTAAACAAGGGAAACATTTCTAAAAGAAGCATTAGCTCTAGTAACCCAAGCAACATTAGGATTAATTTGCAATTTTTTCTTCCTCGTATGTTTTTTTATCCTTAAAAGAACTCAATATCAAAACTGACTGGACAGTAAGGATAGCCAATCCAAAAGAGCAATAGGGTCTTCCGGCACTCCTAGATGGAGCCCATCCTCATTATGCATACTATCAACTTTAGAGAGCGAGGTAATGGAAATGGGAAAAATTGGGACTAAGTTAGAAACATCAATACCCCTCGAAAGCTCATCAACAACCTCTACCACATTAGAATCATCCACTGAAGAAGGGTTACACAAGGAAATCTTAGAGGAACTTAACAAACTATGATTATCAATATTACCCTTAAAACCATCAAAACCATAGACATTAGAGTTACTGGACAGTAAGGATAGCCAATCCAAAGCTAATTTCAGCTTTGCCAATCATGTCATGTCCTTGCATTGCTGGTTCACTGCTTTTTGACTTATAAACGGCCTCATGATATTCTTTCTGGAAAAGCATCGAAATAATCTGCTACAAGATTCCAAGCATTGCAATCTCAAGTTCTTCATCGCTCTCTTCCCTTCGTTACAATACTCATCGAAATAATCTGCTAATAGATTGTTTCCCCACCTCTACAGATGAACCATGCAGTCCTCTAATCAGAGATTCGGAGACGCAGAAGACGACTCCAACAGGATTGCGACAGTAAACCATGGGAGCGCAGGGAAAGGAGAGCAGCAACAGCCTGATTTGATGCCGTCGACTTGGCAATGGAAGCTGACCTCTGGAATAAAAGTTCACCTTGACACAACCTGAAGACAAATTATAGAGCAACGATAAACCATAGAAAACTGGTGGGGTTTTGCTAAATGAAATGGTGATTCACTATGAGTTGCCAAACAGTTCTGAGATCTTTGTTCATATATCTGGTTGAACAGGGCGAGCATGTAACAGAAGATCTGCAATTCTTATTTATACTAGAGAACAAGCACGAGCAATAATACTTATACATCATCAAAAAATAATCTTGATCAGGCACGAATCTTGAGGCAAAATCAAGTTGGAAATTTTCGAAATTAAAATTGGGACCATTTGAACTTCGATTTCAGCAAGCTTACAGTCGAACTGAACGTCTTGAGAATACAAACCCAACGACACCAAAATCGACTCAATCCGAGTCATAATGGGTTCAAATCAAGGGCCCGAAGCGCTGTTGGAATGTTCAAACCACATTTCGGATTACCTAACGGTTTAAAAATGTAACATGCTTATAGTCGAACCGAGCGGCTCGACAAGACGAGTCCAATGAGCCCAAGATCATAGATTTTCGACATCATTAAGACTTTCAAATGACTATATATTTATATTTTTGGAAATTAAGATATAATGCATATATCTTATTTTAATTAATGATATATTATTTGCATATCTCCTTTTTATGAAAAGATTTTATTGGCTGATATTATATTATTCATGGTATTTACCTTTTAGCATCCACGCTATTGACAATTAAAGTTATTTAATCTTAGATATAAAATTGTTATTACATCCATATTTATCAGAGTCAAATTAATCAAATCATTTTACCATTAAAAATCCAATTCAGAAAGTCATCATCAATGTTTTAAATGATTCTTTAAATGTATTAAATTGCCCTAAAATATTATTTCGATTCAACTATTTATTCGCTTTCTAGAATTTTCCTCGTAAAAAATCTTGTGTTCTCTGTGTATGAGCTGGATATCCGTGCAATGCTAAGACGTAGGACTCTAACTCTATCGCCGCATATATTCTAGCCCGCAACAAGAATAAAGAATTTTTTTTAAATTATAAAAGCCCCTCTTGGCCCTTGGGTGAAGTTTTATACCATCAAAAATTAAGGTTACATAGTCCTTAAAAAGGAATCCATAGTCCACTAATGCTTAAAGAGCTATAAAAAAAAAGAAAATAAACCTATAGGCCATCGGATCCGAACAAAATTACACAAATCAAACAAAATGCCTAACAACAGGCAATTCCTAGCCCAAAAAAAGATAGAATAGAACCGCCACAACTAGATCTCAAAATAATAGATGAAGCACATTGGCACGAAAAAATGTAACTTGAATAAAAAATGAAGCAACAACAACATTGATTACAAGTCTTTAGAGGGATCAAACACTCACTAAGTGCTAAAAGAGCTACTATCAAAAATAAAAGAAATCTAAAGAGTAAAATATCACTATCTACTTACAAAATATTAAATAAAATGTGAAGGTAGGCAAGAAGCCATAACCCAAAATAACCATACATTTTATAAGCTTTAGATCCCATATTTTTGTTGATCTTAAAGTAGCAACCTAAATTTAAAGAGATCAAATATTTTGAGCTAAGACTAAGAATAATTTATGTGCTAATGAACAATTTTTTTTATTATTGGTTAGCATTTAGTTAGTAATACTATTTTATTTGCATCAACACAAAGAAAAATAGTAAACATTAGCAAAATTAATAGTCAAATCCAAAATGTCCTTATTACACAAAGAAAAATGTATTTCTAAATGAATTTCACAACTTCATTTAAAAGCTTAATAATTATTTTTTAATTTACAAAATAAAGCATTTAGTTAAAAATCATGCATATTATATTCTTATAGAAAATGTGGGAGCATAGAATGAACAAACAAGTACATCACAATAATATTATTTACATAAATAATAGATTCTAAATTACTGATTTTAACATTGATGGACATAATCTCTTTTTATAGAATAATAATGGATTCCAAATATTATTATAAAATTTCCTTTCTATAATTAATTCTTAATCATTCATTGAATACTATTTTTATTTAGCTTTTATCTCATTAATCAATTATAAATATAAGAAAGAAAATAGAGAAGCATATATCTTATTTTAAGTAATGATATATTATTTTCATATCTCCTTTTTTTGGAAAGATTTTATTAGCTGATATTATATTATTTATGGTATTTATCTTTTAATGTAATTCTTTTTACATAAGTTTGCCTTTACTCTCGCCTATAAATAAGGGGTTAGAGGGCAAGCCTTAGGAAACAATAACCAAATTCTCTACTTTTTGGTTGAAAATCTTGCGAGTACGATTTGGGTATCATTCACAAGCAAATTTGGATCTAATATCCTTAAAGGTGCGGCGAGCATCGAATGATGGCAATGACTACAAATCAAGCTTTACAAATAAGAGAACAACAAGAGAAAGGTAAGAATTTTTATCAACTTATACTTTTATTTTTTAATGGTAACTTAAATTAATATTTGTAGCCACTGAGCAATCAATTTTGTTGCAATTAAATCAGGATTATTTTTTAGATGTGAATAAATATATAATTTCATATTATTTATTTAAAATTTAAAATATTTGCAATAACAAAAAGAAGAACAAATAAGCAAAGGATATAGTCTTTTCTAAGAAATTTTTAGCTCTTTAATGCATCCTTAATGAGCTCATTGATTTTATTTCAGTTAAAAAAAAAGGAGAATAATTAATTACTTATAGATAGCACTTTTACTCAAAAATACTTTGAAAAATTAATGCTAGCTATTCCAAATTACGATCTAAAAAATAATTATAAATCAATGCAATTTATTTATTTTTTATATTATTAATGATTTGGCATCATGCATTTGTTAACTTATAACTAACTGTCTTTTAATTATATATATATATATATATATATATATATATATATATATATATATATATATATACATATAGACTTTTATTGGAACAATTTTCTCACTGTTTTCGACAATAGTTTTCTAGTATAAAAATTTCATAAAAATGAAAAGAAAAAAAAAGCAGTACCAAATGAAATCTTAGGCTTTGTTTGGGGCGGCTTTATTATTGTTTTTTGAAGCTATTTTTTAGTACAAAATTTTAAATTTTGTACTAAAAAGCTTCTTTAAGAAACTGTAAGAAAGTCATCCCAAACTAAGCCTTAGTCAGAAAAAAATAGCTTCCCAAACTCTATTTGGTATGTAGATTTGTATTTTAAGTAGTGGTCAATACTCGATAATCATTTGGACTTATTTTTATTTTTAAATTTCCAATAAAATGGAGCTGGAATCAAGAAGTATCTAAGCTGTAGGAAATGTTTGAGATCCTAAAGCTTTGGAAGGGGGTAACTTGGAGCAATTATTTTTCTGACAGGAGTGTCAACTTGGAGAAATCAACAAAGAGCTTAACATAATGAGTACAATAATTTATTGAAGAAAAGTAAAAATAGTGAGCGGCCTATTAGAATATAATATTAGGGAAAAAAAATAGAAGGTTATTTCCTTGGTTGCTGCTTCATTTTTATTAGCAAATAAGCTGTAGCAGAAATTAAGTCCCATCTCTAACAAACATGTTTAACAAACTGTACCTAATCCTATTTATATAGACTCACTTTGAGCACTGTAATCATTTAAGCTTTTACATATAGAAAGCACATTTTGTCTCCTACATTTTCTCTTTCATCTGCTTCCTATTGTTGTTGGCTGATTCTTTTCATTCAACAATTCAACAAATTTCCCCTTCGCTGTTTCATTTTCTCCTCCGCCTGTGGAGCACACTTCATTTTTCTTTCGCTTTTTTCTCACGACTCACATACGGCTTGCTTTCTTTCGACCCAAACGGTTTGCTTTGTTTTTCCCTTTACTAATTTTTTGTGATTTGGGACTCACGACCTCGAGTACTACTTTAGTATTCCTTTAGCTCCTCTCTCGCCCCCAAATGAAGACCACCATTGACAGATATTTATGTCTAAGCTCTAAATGCCATGTTATTTGCATTCTTAATTTTGATCTTATAGCTCCTTTTGGCTCCGTTAATGAGGCGACAAACAGAACTATTTTAATGTATTCTAATATTTCAGATTAGACTACAAATGAAACTATTTTAATTTAGGTCTCCCTGAATAAAATTTTTGGTGCGGCCATTGAGTTTAAGGTACTGCTTGGGACGACTTACAATATTTTAGTACAAAATTTTTAGTTGAAAAAAATTTTAGCTAAAAAATTATTTTAAAAATAGTAAAAAAGCTGTCCCAACGAAGTCTAAATCGTTAGATATATTCAAAACATAAAGCAAAAAAAATAAATTGATGTGCCTATATATATTTTAAAATAAATTTGTTGATAATATTCATGGAATAAACTTTGAAGTCACAACAACTGTAGATAATTATTTCTAAGAGCTAAGGGTGCCTATATGCTTTAAAAAACAGTAAAAAAGCTGTTCCAAATGGTGCCCCCCTTGAATAAAATTTCAGGCTCCGCCACTGCTCTCATGCCATTGTAAAACTTTTTATATTAAGTATCTCTGTACCGTTTACATTATGAATAGTATTACTCTTTTTACTTTAGCTTTCTTGGATCTGTTCCTTCCGATGTCTTCCTCACGGTTCTTGCCGTGACTCTATCATGGTATCAAGAGCCACCATGGAAGATTAATAATCCATCAGTTCTCTAGTCTTTATTCTGGCGATGTCATCTCATTCTTTCTTCATTAACCAATAAGCTAAGGAAAGATGAGCGGCAAAATAGTGAAGATTAGGCGGTTAGAGGACAAGACTGATCGTCAAATGTATTTTTGGGCCATGAAGAATGAACTCCTCGAGAAGGCCTAGCTACCATCTATCTCTTCTCTGTGATGCCGAGGTTGCTCTCATCATCTTCAACGACCGTGGCAAGCTCTATGAGTTCGGCAGCGCTGCTACGTATACTCTCTCTCTCTCTCTCTCTCTCTCTTACAATGATTTGTTCAAGTTCGAAAGTAGATGATGAAATTAAACCCTAAACAAGTCTAAGACTTTGTCTCCCTTCTTCCTTGCATTTAAATGATTTAGGGTTTACTTTGGTTAAATATATTATTTTGTATTCTCTTTTGCTACTTTTTTTTTTGCTTATCGATTGTTCTTATCTCTCTATCACTCTCTCTCTTATTCACGCAATGGAGGAAGCACTACTTTTTTTAAATATCTTGGAAGTACTAACTTTTATTTTCTCTGTATTATATAGAATAAACAAAACAATTGAGCGCTACCAACGACGTACTAATCATGAATTACAGGTGCATTTCACTACCATCTCATTGTATCAAGCTGAAAAAAAAAATGAAAAAAAAGTGAAATGTACCTGTAATTCATGATTAGTACGTCATTGGTAGCGCTCAATTGTTTTGTTTATTCTATATAATACAAAGAAAATAAAAGTTAGTACTTCCAAGATATTTAAAAAAATATTCATAAACGAATTTTGACAATTTTCATTTATGAGCTTAAAAACTAAATGGCTAAATTTCTAAAATAAAGCATCAAATTTGAGATCACACAAATTATATTCAATAATGTAACCATATTCTTATAGAAAATGGTGGAGCATAGAATAGAGAGAGAACCATTGCAAGGGGAGTTGAAAATGACTTAAACAACTTGGAAGATAAAATATATATATACATCGTTAAAAAATTAGCTTAATCGGGCACGAATGTCGAGGCAAAAGTTAGTTTGAAACTTCAAAAATTAATTTTGGGAGCACCCAAACTCCGATTTCAGTGAGCTTACAGTCAAACTGAGTGTCTCGGAAATACAAACCCAACGACACCAAGATCAACCCAATCCGAGCCCAAATGAGTCCGAATCAAGAGCTCAAAGTGCTGTCGGAAGGTTCAAACAGCAATTTGAGTTACCAAACGGTCTCTGATTTTGACGAGCTTATGCTCGAATCGAACGGCTCGACAAGATAAATCCAACGAGCCCAAGATCGCTGAATTCCGACATCATTAAGGCCTCCAAATGTTCGACAAACGGTACACGATCTAAGGGTTCACTATCGGCCGTCCATTCGAACCACTCCCTATTCGCTCTTGATCTCACACCTATTTACGGGCCATGCCACTCCATAAAATCTATAAATAGAACCCTCATTCTTCACAAGAGAGGATCTAAGCAAGAGAGTGAAGAAGAGAAGAGAAGGAAGAAGAGAAGGAAGGAGCTCCTCCTCGACAGCCACCGGACCACCGCAGGAACCTCGCCGGACCACCGCAGGAACCTCGCCGGACCACCTCAGGAACCTCGCCGAACCACCGCAGAACCTCGCCGGACCACCACCTTAAGGCCCAACGTTCAACCCCTACGTCCTACTGAAGACCCGACGTCCTGCCGAAGACCCGACGTCTTGTTCAAGGCTTGACATTCAGTCCCTACGTCCTGCCAAAGACCCGACGTCTTACTTAAGTAATTGATTGTAATCTGATCACCCTTGGAGGTGATTCAGTTCTTTGTAACCAACTCAAAGTTTAGTGGAATCATTTTCAACTGGGCTAGGCCTCGTGGTTTTTCCCTTTTAAGGGTTTTCCACGTAAAAAATCTTGTGTTTTCTGTGTGCGCTAGTTATACGTACAACGCTAAGACGCAGAATTAAATCTCTATCGCCGCGTATTTTCTAGCCCGCAACAGATTGGCGCCGTCATTGGGAAAGCCAATCCCACTACATTAAGGAATCCTCCAATGGTCAACAGGCGTAGCCATCGCATCATGGGAACCTCCCGTTCTAATTCATACCAATCTAGGAATCAGTCCCTGAATCAAGGACGACAGGCATCTGCCTCCTTTCACCACGGTAACCGACACCCTACAGGAGAATGAACTTCAGGGCCATCCCTGGAAGAACGTATCAGAAAAATGGAGGAATCTCATAATGAGATCCTTCAGCTCTTAAGGGGAGCTCGAGGACCCGCGCCGGTACCCCAAGAAGATACTCTTCTCCCTCGAGATCAGCCAGGATTCGAAGACATTCTTCATCTCGAAGTCCCCCTTCCTCCGCCAAGGATGCGCCCTCCTATACGTCCAGAGAATGAGCTTGCTGATACAGCAAGCTCTACCCATCCTTCGCGCACAGGCCACCGTCAGCATATGCCGTTGGACGTCCCCGAGGACTTGGACCAACAGCACGTCACTAAACTCCCTTGTAATACTCTACGGTATGAGTTACGGAGACTAGTACGAGAAGAGTTCCCCACAGGAGGTATCAGGCAGTCCCTTCACCAACGGGACATTCAGGAGTCATCACCTTTCACCGAAGCTGTCCTCCGATACCCCGTTCCAGCAAGATTCAAACTCCCGAATATTGATTCTTATGATGGGACTTCAGACCCCTACGAGCATATCTACCACTACCGCACTTATGCATATCCAGACCCCAGACTCTCTGTTTTGTCAAGTTTTTCCTGCCACCCTTAAAGGGCAGGCCCGGACATGGTTCTACTCACTACCCCCCCCCCCCCCCCCCCCCCCCCCCCCCCCCCCCCCCCCCCCCCCCCCCCCCCCCCCCCCCCGGTCCATTCCACTATTCGTTAAATTGGCCAAATTGTTTGTCGAACAATTTGTCGCCAACCGAAGAATGATTAAAGACTCCTCCCACCTTTCAGGGATACGACAGAACGAGGGTGAATCTCTTAAAGAGTATTTTCAAAGGTTTTCTACGGAAGCCCGGCAAATTCCAGGGGTAGATCCCGAATTGCTACGAGGTGTATTTCTAGGAGGGCTTTGTCCAGGCCCCTTCTACTCGTCACTCATGCGAGAAACGGTCCATTCATATGCGGATTTAATCCATCGAGTAGAGGCCTAAATTACTGCCGACGAAGCCATCAATGTTCATAGAAAGCAATTTGAGCAGACAACTGGGAAACGTAAAAATCCCCTAGGGACGGAGAATCTCCCATCACAAAGGAAGAAGCAAGGAATGTATAATCTTTCTCCTCGGCCCTCACAGCCGCGACGAGAACCTCGCCAAGAGAAGGAGTACACACCACTCAATACATCCCGAGCGAATGTATTGATGTCCGTCCAAGATCAGGAGAACACAAAATGGCCACACCCTTTAAAGCCCAATGTCGGAAACCAGGAGCAATATTGCCACTTCCACCGCAGCCGTGGACACACTACTGAAGCATGCAGGCAACTCAAAGAAGAAATTGAGAGACTGATACGACAAGGGTATCTCCGATAATTCATTAAGAATACACCAGCCCGAGAAGAAGTCGGTCCGACTGGGGGGCAGAAACAACAACAAAGGCAGTCAATAAATAATCACCAAATAGTGGGAGAAATTTAAACTATTGCTGGAGGCCCATCAATACCTTGTTAGGTTCTAATCGCAGAGAACAAGGAGCCACCAACAAAAAAGCTTCATGTCGATCACTCCATCACCTTCAAGGAGTCTGATCTAGAAGGCGTAAAGACTACTCATCAAGATCCACTGGTGATTAGCGCAGGAATCGGCGACCCATGCAACAATGTTAAAAGGATCTTGGTAGACAATAGAAGCTCAGTAGATGTTATATTCTACTCCACTTTTCTTAGCATGGGCCTATCTAGAGAGAAACTCCAGCCTGCTGCCGATCCACTGTACGGATTTGACAACCGACCTATAAGAGTTGAAGGAACCATTACTCTCCTGGTCATACTTGGAGAATTCCCCCGTCAAGTTGAGCACCCCATTCGGTTCATTGTAGTGAAGTCCGAATCAGCCTACAATGCGATCTTTGGAAGGCCACTCCAAACAATCTTCGGGGATGTTGCTTCAATTTCCCACTTAAAGCTCAAGTTTCCTATCCCATCGGGGATCGGAACAGTACGAGGAGATCAACAAGTAGCACAATCATACTATCTTAGGCAGGCTCAACCGCACTCATCAGTTACTCTAAGCATCGAAGACTTCGATCTTCGGAATGAAGATACCCCTCAAAGGGCCTCCCTTGTAGAAGATCTTACCTGTGTCTCTCTATCAGAAGAACATCCCTCGAGAACAGTACAGATCGGATCACTCCTCTCAAATATAGAGAAAAAAGAATACGTAGACTTTCTACGTACAAACCAAGATATATTTGCATGGAGTTCAGCTGATATGCCTGACATTAACCCTGAAGAAATTATGCACTCCCTCAAGATCAACCCAGCATGTAAACTAGTGATTCAAAAGAAACGAAACTTCACGCTAGAACGTCAACTGGCAATCGAACAGGAGGTTGATAAGCTTTTAAAAGCAAGATTTATAAGAGAAGTACACTACCCAACTTGGCTAGCCAATGTCGTGATGGTTCGGAAGACAAATGGAGCTTGGAGAATGTACGTGGACTATACCGATCTCAACAAAGCTTACCCCAAGGACAGCTTCTCGCTCCCTCGAATAGATCAACTAGTTAACGCCACATCCGGACATCAGATGTTAAGCTTTATGGATGCCTACTCCGGATACAACCAAATACAAATGGATCCTGCCGATGAAGAGGCAACATCTTTTCAAACAGATAAAGGGTTATATTGTTACCTGGTAATACCGTTCGGGCTCAAGAATGCAGGGGCAACTTACCAATGACTGATGAATAAGGTTTTTAAGAATCTTATCGGGCGTACCATGGAAGTCTATGTGCATGACATGCTGGTGAAGAGCCTCGAGAAATCTCAGCATATCTCGAATTTGGAAGAATGTTTTTGCCTCCTCCGATCTTACAACATGCGCCTCAACCCCTCCAAATATGCATTTGGAGTCCCCTCAGGAAAGTTTCTGGGGTTCATGGTTACCCACCGAGGGATTGAGGCCAACCCGGAAAAGATCAAGGCCCTAAGGGACATGCTACCCCCGAGAAATATCAAAGAAGTCTAGAGACTGAATGGAAGGATTGCAGCACTCTCCCGATTTTTGGCTCGTTCAGGAGATAAGTATTTACCTTTCTTCAAGATCCTCAGAGGAGCTCGTAGCTCAGGATTCCAGTGGACTGATAAATGTCAAGAGGCTTTTGAACAATTCTAGACTTATCTAGCCTCACCACCACTACTCTCAAAGCCAATTCCAGGGGAAATTTTGTATATATACATGGCCGTCTCTTCTCAAGCTATAAGTTCGATCTTGGTTCGGATGGATGATATGATTCAACGCCAAGTCTATTACATTAGAAGGTACTTTCAAATGTTGAGATGTGTTATCCATTGGCAGACAAAACAGCCTTAGTATTAGTTTTCTCAGCCAGAAAGTTACGACCTAATTTTCAGGCATATGCGATCAGGGTTTATACAAACCTACTGCTGAAAAATATTCTCCAAAAACCTGAGGCATCTGGAAGATTGATCAATTGGTCAGTAGAACTTGGAGAGTTCGATATACAGTTCCTACCTAGACTCGACATCAAGTCACAGGTGCTTGCCGATTTTGTGGTCGAATGTATTAGCTACACCTCCGATGAATTGCCTGATGTGTCTCCTTCCTCCTCCTACTGGACATTATATGTATACGGAGCTTCTGGGAGTTCTGGTGCTGGCGCTGGAATCTTATTAATCTCCCCGCATAAAGCCACACTCTAATACGGGCTTAGACTGAAGTTCCTAGCAACAAACAATGTTGCTGAATATGAAGCTTTAATCGCTGTATTGAGACTGGCAATTGATTGCGAAGTCCAAGACTTAGTGGTTCACATTGATTCCCAATTGGTTACTTCTCAAGTAGAAGGGAAATTTTATGCTCACAGTCCACTTTTAGCTCAATACTGCCAGATAGTTAAAACCTTGTTGGCCCAAATAGCAAAGTATTAGGTCATCCATATCCTTCGAGAGCAGAATGCGAGGGCAGACTCTCTCTCCAAGCTAGCAACTTCTACAACGGGAGATGTTTTCAAAAGAAAATTTATTGAGGAGATCCACTTTCCGAGCATTCAAGGCTCATGGGTACTTCAATCAATAGATGAATCAAAAGAAACTTTTTGGATCGACCCCATTCTCGATCTCCTATAAGAAGACTCTCTCCCTGAAGACCCAACTATGGCAGTACGACTTCGGAGGCAAGCAGCCAACTTCACCATTATTAACGGAGAGTTGTACAAACGATCTTTCACAGGGCCATACCTCAAATGTCTTCCTCCTTCGGAGGCGAACTATGCACTTTGCGAAGTACACTCGGGTATTTGTGGGGAACATTTGGGCGGAAGGGCGCTAGCCCAAAAGGTCTTGAGACAAGGGTTCTACTGGCCGACGATAAAACAGAACGCATTAGAACTCATACGGAAGTGTAACAGTTGTAAGTTGCATGCCAACCTCACTCATCTACCCGCCATAGAGATATCGATATTACAGAGTCCGTGGCCTTTTGCCCAAAGGGGGATTGACATAATGGGACCATTTCCTATAGCCACGGGACAGCGAAAGTTCATCATATTCACTGTCGACTATTTCATGAAGTGGGTAGAAGCAGAACCACTAGCAAAGATCACTGAAGCAAATGCCAAATAGTTCCTGTGGAAGAGCATAATATGTCGCTTTGGCATTCCTGCAAAAGTTATTTCTGATAACGGAACACAGTTCACCGGAAGGGTCTTTACCACATTTTGTAAAGATCTCCACATCCATCTAGTACACACGGCTGTGGCTCATCATCAGACTAATGGGCAAATAGAGGTCACTAACTGGACCATTCTGAGAGGATTGAAGACACGGCTGGAGAAAGTTAGGGGGCAATGGGTTGACGAGCTCCCAAACATCCTTTGGGCCTATCGTACTACAGCAAGGACTCCAACAGGAGAGACGCCGTATAACCTCTGCTTTGGCACAGAGGCTGTCATTCCAGTCGACATTGGAGTCTCCAGTCATAGAGTACAAATTTTCGACTCCAATACCAACGACGAAAAACTCAGGCACAACCTAGACCTCCTTCCAGAAGTAAGAGACGGGACAATACTTAAGGTTGCTGCCTACCACCAGAGAGTTACCCGTCACTATAACAGAAGGATGAATCCGCGACATATATCGGTAGGAGATTTGGTCATACGCAGCATTGAGGCGGCAGGCAAAGGCCCTCAACGAAATAAACTCTCCCCCCTCTGGGAAGGTCCATACCTAGTAGCTGATATGGTGAAGCTAGGAACTTTGAAATTAAAGGACGCTGAAAGGAAGATGTTTCCTCGAACTTGGAATATCGAGAACCTCCGCAAATACTATCAGTAGAGTGTGATCGTGTCATTTGTTTTAAAATATTGTATGTCTTTAGTATTAGGTGCTTACTGTATGTGTCATTAATTTCGAACGTTGTTTGTGATGTTTCTAGTTTCCTTCTCCCTTAAATTGTCTTTGGGAGCTATGTTCTTCGTTTAATAGCAGTAAAGACTTTGGGTTATGAACTTTAATATGTTTGATTTGAGCAATAGATGACTATTATTCAATTGTTAGTTGATCAATCCTAGGGGGATTCGATCCGACCTCTTCCACACAGATTAACGCCATCGAGTAGGGCTCTGGCACACAACCTCGGATAGGTCTTATATCCTTGGTGGGTTCTCCAGACCTCTTCCACACAGGTTAATGCCATCGAGTAGGGCTCTGGCATACAACCTCGGATAGGTCTTATATCCTTGGTGGATTCTCCCGACCTCTTCCACACAGGTTAACGTCATCGAGCAGGGCTCTGACACACAACCTTGGATAGGTCTTATATCCTTGGTGGATTCTCCCGACCTCTTCCACACAGGTTAACGTCATCGAGCAGGGCTCTGACACACAACCTCGGATAGGTCTTACATCCTTGGTGGATTCTCCCGACCTCTTCCACACAGGTTAACGTCATCGAGTAGGGCTCTGACACACAACCTCGGATAGGTCTTACATCCTTGGTAGATTCTCCCGACCTCTTCCACACAGGTTAGCGTCATCGAGCAGGGCTCTAACACACGACCTAGGATAGGTCTTACATCTCTTATAGATTCTTTTAACCTCTTTCATATAGGTTGGCGTTATCAAACAAGGCTCTGGCGTACAAATTTGAATAGACCATACATCCTTAGAGGATCATTTTAAACTTTTAAGCACATGTCGGAAGACAAGTACCTTAAGCAAACATGAATAAAATTTACTCAGGACATTGGAATATTTAAATCATATAACAACAGAATAATAATCCACTACTAAGTCAAAGTAGATATCACACAACAGTACAAACATCAAGTACATCACAATTGCTAAAAAAGACAAACTAATACAGACAACAGGAACTAGAAAACCTACTCAACATCTACTATCTCATCATCTGCATCAAGATCAAGGACCTTCCGCAAATCACTCTCTACCTCATCACCATCAGAGCCTGAAGGAAAGTCATCTGAAGCCTGACTAGGGGTCACCTCTTCAGCTGAAACTATAGTTTTTCACTGCATTAGGTGAACCCCCTTAAAGAAGCCTCTAATAAATTCATCCTCAGTACACTGCTGCTCCAAACCCTTCACTTCTATGTCATAGATGTGATCTCGGGCCTCTTCAACGTGATCCTGAATGATAGTCTTAAAAACTATGGACTTCTTAAAGTCTTCAATAACTTTTGAAGGTTCTAGGCTAGATAAGGCAGCCTCCTTCTCAGCTATAATGGCCTGGGACTTCTTATACTTCGCCTCAAGCGATACTATCTTCTCTTTAGAAACTTTCTGCTCCTTCAAAATCCTGGTGATCGTTGCTTGAGCCTCTTCAAGATCTATCTGATGCCGATCTGCCTGCCGATTCTGGAGAGATACAGAGCGCATTGTGTTAGCCAGCTCAGTCCTGCACTCGCTCAACTCATCTTCAAGCACCTTCACCTCCTTAACCTTCTGATCATACTTTTGTTTGAACTCTCTCTGGAGATACTTGATCTTAACAAACTCACTGTTCCAGTCATTAACCGCGATTACAGCACATGAATGCTGAAATAAAAAAGAAAAGTTTATTAGAAGTCACCTCAGAAGTAAATGAAATAAAAAATATTGGGAGATGTTACTCACCAAATTACTGGTCTTGTTATGTCCGATGCATTGATGATTCAAGACAACCTCAGGAATATGTAGCTTTGTTGGGGAAGAGTTAGGTAGGATTTTGTCAGTATTTATTGCAGTCTCTTCCAACCTCTTCTTCTTCGAAAC
Source organism: Dendrobium officinale (assembly GCA_019514585.1). Lineage (NCBI taxonomy): Eukaryota > Viridiplantae > Streptophyta > Magnoliopsida > Asparagales > Orchidaceae > Dendrobium > Dendrobium officinale. The sequence continues at coordinate 64,987,147 of CM033687.1, forward strand.
TTGGGGGTCTTCGCCTCTTGCTGGTCATTTGGGAGCCACTTTTGAAGTAGGGGAAGGAGGCTCAGGAATCCTCGAAGTCGACTTCAACATCCTTGCATCAGACTTCTCAGCATGAAATGAAATCCCAACCTTGAATAAGAACTCTTCTTCAGTGTATTTGCTTATGCGGCGAACCTCAAATAGAAGATGATCGAGATTAGAAACCTTCAAGATTCTCATTATGTCTTCCTCACTGACATGCAGAGGGGATGGCAGATCCCTCATCTTCTCTCATTTCTCTATCAAGCCCCAATCATTCTTCACAAAAAAGAAAGCACTGAGCCAGTTCTTTGAAGGATCGCGGGTACGCACATCCAACTATTTAGATCTAAAAGTTACGAGCCCCTACGTATCACTGGTGAACCGACCCATCTGTGAAAGGTGCTTCGGTGTCATAGTAGCACCCCGATCCCGAAAGAGAGCAATCAATCCCGCAGCCACCGACATCGCTCTAAATGAAAGTAGGGATAGGTTCACATCGCACCTTTGTAAGACTTCAATCAACTCGGTAGGAGGCGGAAAGCGTAAACCAGCCCGCAAGTGGGCCTCAGAAATGGTCACGTACCCAGGAGGAGGAAGATTCGCTCGATCAGACATCTTAGGGACCATCGTCTTCACATCATTCGGGAAGTGATAATTCTTGCGAAAAAGGAATAGGAAGTTATTTGTAACAGTCGACACTGTCTCATCCACCATCGCTTCCTTATTTGGCCTCCGCTCGCCATCATACTGTGCGACGGGGTCTCCTTGGATCGCAGGATCTCTCGGTGGGGGGCGATCACCTGACATTTCTCTTAAAGGGTGTTGGAGGAGAGAAGAGAAAATCTCCGGACTTCCTTGCCAAGAGAGTGGCCTCAGAAAAAACTGAGGGAAGGCCTCAATAGAAAGGACAGAGGGAGATGAGGAGAGAAGAAAAAAACCTCTGGACTTCCTTGCCAAGAGAGGGGCCTCAGAAAACTGAGGGAAGGCCTCAATAGAAAGGACAGATGGAGATGAGCTTCCTTGCCAAGAGAGGGGCCTCAGAAAACTGAGGGAAGGCCTCAATAGAAAGGACAGAGGGAGAAGAGAAGAAAGAAGGAGAAGAAGAGAAGAAAACAGAAGAAGAAGAGGAGTGGAGTGATTTTCTAAAGGCTTTAAGGGCCTATTTATAGTTTTTTAGGGAAAAGAAAGGAAGTTTCTAGAGTTTTTGAATTTCTGAATTTTTCTAAAATTTTTTAGATTTTTTTGGGAATTTTTTGGAATTTTTTTGGGCTAAAAATAATTAAAAATTTATTTTTTAATTGAGGTGGGGCCCACTTGAGGCGGTGGGCCGAACCGCCTCACTCCCACCGCCATTTGAAGTGTTGCTTCCATGCGGCGCGGGTCACAGGCGGGTCAGGAGTGGCCCAGCCAGCCAAACCGTGCGGGTCAGGTAGACCCGCTGGCGCGGGTCAGGCGGCCCGTTGTGCGGGTCGCGCCGGTCAGGCGAACCCGCTGGCGCGGGTCAGGCGGCCCGCTGTGCGGGCCGCGCGGGTCAGGCGGACCCGCTTGCGCGGGTCAGGGAGACCCGCTGGAACGCGGGTCAGGCGACCCGCTGGAGCACGGGCCACACATTCCGGCGCCACACCAGCGCGGCGGCCGGCCGGCCGTTCCGGCCGATCCGGCTGCCCAACCCTTTTCGAGCCCAAATTTTGTCCCGAAAAGTCTGATTTTGACATTTTTGGTATACCCGGACACGTTTTTTGATGTTCTGGACTCGATTTCGATACTTTCGGAGCTTAACGAGGCCTCTATGATCAAGTTCGAGCAAGCCATTAATTTTCGGAACGCATTTTTTGGCGTTTCGGCCAATGCAAATTGTCGACACCTATATTTTCGAACTCCTGGAACTGTTTCGTCCGAAAATAGGAGGGCAACTTATACATCGTCAAAAAATTAGCTTAATCAGGCTCGAATCTCGAGGCAAAAGCTAGTTTGAAACTTCAAAAATTAATTTTGGGAGTACCCGAACTTCGATTTCAGCGAGCTTATAGTCAAACTGAGCGTCTCGGAAATACAAACCCAACGACACCAAGATCAACCAAATCCAAGCCCAAATGAGTCTGAATCAAGGGCTCAAAGTGCTGTTGGAAGGTTCAAACAGCAATTTGAGTTACCAAACGGTCTCCAATTTTGACGAGCTTATGCTTGAATCGAACGGCTCAACGAGAAAAATCCAACGAGACCAAGATCAATGAATTCCGACATCATTAAGGCCTCCAAATGTCCGACGAACGGTACACGATCTAAGGGTTCACTATCGGCCATCCATTCGAACCACTCCCTTTTCGCCCTTGATCTCACACCTATTTACGGACCATGCCACTCTAGAAAATTTATAAATAGAGCCCTCATTCTTCATAAGAGAGGATCTAAGCAAGAGAGAAAAGAAGAGAAGAGAAGGAAGAAGTGAAGGAAGGAGCTCCTCCTCGACAGCCGCCGGACCACCGTCAGCACATCGCCGGACCACCGCAGGAACCTCACCGGACTACCGCAGGAACCTCGTCGGACCACCGCAGGAACCTCGCCGGACCATCGCCAGACCACCGCAGGAACCTCGCCGGACCACCGCAGAACCTCGCCGGACCACCACCTTAAGGCCCGACGTTCAACCCCTACATCCTACTGAAGACCCGACGTTCAACCCTTACATCCTACTGAAGACCCGACGTCCTGCCGAAGACCCGACGTCCTGTTCAAGGCCTGACATTCAGTCCCAACGTCCTGCCAAAAACTCGACGTCTTACTTAAGTAACTGATTGTAATCTGATCACCCTTGGAGGTGATTCAGTTCTTTGTAACCAACTCAAAGTCTAGTGGAATCATTTTCAACTGGGCTAGGCCTCGTGGTTTTTCCTTTTTAAGGGGTTTTCACGTAAAAAATCTTGTGTTTTCTGTGTGCGCTAGTTATACGTACAACGCTAAGACGCAGAATTAAATCTCTATCGCCGCGTATTTTCTAGCCCGCAACATATTATATATATATATATATATATATATATATATATATATATATATATATATATATATATATATATATATATATATATATATATATATATATATATATATATATATATATGTTGGAACTCGTTCAATATGAATTAGGATGTTAAGCCTAATAAAATATCCCAAGGGTAACCAAGAGGGGGGGTGAATTGGTAATTTAAAAAATTATACTTCTACTCTTGGATATCTAAAAAACCTTTTTAATTATTAATGCAAGTTAAATTTAAAGTTTAAAAAATAAACTTTTTAACCAGAGTAAATAACTTGCAATGAAATTAAATGCGTAAGAATAAAGAGAAAGGAAGACACAATGGCTGTCAAAGATACACTTGATCGTCCTTTTACACTCTCCAAGTGTCGGCAGAGAACCGGACCGACGTTGTTGAACTTCACTTGAGAGCCTTCAAAGAAGATGAGAAGAAATAAAGAGATATTCTTCTTCAAGTAATCTTGTGAATCCCTCACAAACCCCTCACTTGATCTCTCACTCTTCACTCTTACAATCTCTCCCAAACTCTTACTCTCTATGATCCCTCTCAAGAGAAAACAACTTCAAATGCACTTGTAATAGTTTCTAGTACTCCTTATATAGAAAGGACATGAAAAACCGCCCAAAAAACTGCTAAAAATATGTTTTTCTGCGCACTGGATCGTCCCGTACGAAATTGAGTTAGTACAGACGAACTGTGTAAAAAACTGTCCCGTACGAACCATTTGTGCATCTGTACGAACCAATTTCGTTCTGGACGAAATAGGTTCGTCCCGTACGAAAAAATTTCATCCGGTACGAACAGTTATATCAAAAGTTGGTTCCAAAAACTGCAGAACGTTGCCAGAAACTGCCATAGTCGGTTCCCATCGTCCTGGACGAACAGGACTTCATCTGGACGAAATTTTTACACAGAGCAACTCGTCCTGGGACGAAAATTATTTCGTCTGGATGATCATGACTTAGAAAAATTTTCCAGTTCAGTTCCTGTCCGTTCCATTGCTCTTACAAGGAGATAACTGATCTGATCGTCCTGTACGAATAATGTTCGTCCCGTACGATCAGTACAAAAACTTTTTCAAGATCTCATTTAGTGTGTGTGAATTTATTCACTCAATTACAATCACTCCATCTCAAATTTAATTCAAATAAAAAGTACAAGCTTTAAATTCTCAAAGTATCTCATGCTGAATTTGATTTGAAGTCTTCGTAGTCTGGAGTTCGATTTTCCTGAAATATTAGTACACACAAGAGCAAAAATAAATCTTCCAAAAAATATTAGGAGATAATAACACATAAAACAATAATATTTAGAATCATCAAAACTATACAAGTTGCAAGAATGTAAAACATGCAAATAGCAATTTTCCTAACAATCTCCCCCTTTTTATGATGACAAAATAATTATTGTTTGTATAATTTCAAATTCTAAGAATCTCATAAACTCCCCCTGAATTAATGAACATATGAAAATAAGAAGGCATTAAAATTATTTTTGTTTTCAAAATTTTTTGAAATACAAAACAAAACAAACACGCATACACTAAACAAAACAAACACACAATGATATGAATATACAAGACACAACAAACAATTTCTCCCCCTTTTTGACAACATCAAAAAGTGAAGAAGAAAAAGACTAGAAATGTAAGCAGACAAATGAAAATCATTTAAAAATTTAATCTTTAAAGTGATTGACATAAGATATGCAAATAAAATTAAAACATTAGCCAAATCATAAAATTCATAGAATTTAAGAAAAGATATAACATAGAAACTAAAAAGAATTTATCAAAACATGAGTATATTTAGACATTTAAGATAGAGAAAATCATTGTAAAAATGATGATATAAAAATTTTATATTTCATATTTCAATATGTAATATAAATGTACATAAGATCAATTTGAATTAAGAGATTAAAAAATTAAGGAAAGAAATAACGACCACATTGCGAATCATTGCGCATTTCTTTTGATTTTCTTTGTACATTTGTACAATTTTCAAGTGTAATTGTATTCTTTCCAAAATCAATAATCTAAAATTTCAAATCTTTCTAAGTGCATAAATATTAATTGATAAGTGAAATACAAAATAAGAAAACATCACAATTGCAATAATAATATTAAAATTAATGTAGTCTAAATAAGAGACATGAAATTGACAATCTTAATAATATCATGTTATAAACACAATTTAAATTTAAAAAAATTAGATTTTCTAATGAATTCAATTTTATGTTGCAGTTCAAAGTATAACACTTGTAAGATAAAAAATTTAAGGGTTTTTCATATAGGCTAACGAATATTTTAAACACAGAACAAAAACACTTAAACATCCAAAAAAAATCTAAAGCAATAAAAGAATTGAAAAACACTAAACAAAATACAAGTACACAAACTATAAAAATCTTCATATCACATTCCAAATGTCTCACAACAAGAAACATGGAATCCGATATGAAAATATCTCAAAATCATACAAAACACACAAAAGTTAAAAAATAAAAAAACACATAAAATAGATAAAAATAAAAATACAAAAAATAAAAAACAAACACAAAAACACATAAACAAAAGGGTTTAAACATCATTTTGCTCCTGGTCTGATGATTCAGAAGCTAGATCTGCCAAGGAGATTTTTCGCTTCTCATTATTTTCCCATTTTATAATTTGCTTAGCTTTGCCCTTTTCTTTAGTAGGAAGAGTTCTCAAATTAGGGCACTTAATTTTCAGATGTCCAGATTTCCTACATCCAAAGCAAATAATATTTAAAGAAATTTGAATATTCTTACCATTTTTACCTTTATTCCACTTTTATTGATGCTTATGCTTGTGCTTTAGTGGACTTTTCAATTTGCTTGTTAAGTCATCGCTTTCCTCACTGACTAATCCTCTTTTCTCCATGTCTTCCACTTTTAGTATTATTGTTTCACCTGTATCCAAAAGTCTTTGACCCAAATATTACTCGTAGGCAATGAGTGAGCCAATCAAATTATCAATAGAATATTCATTCAAAATTTTTGATTCGCAAATAACAACAACTTTGGCATCAAACTTGTCAAGTAAACAACGTAGAATTTTATTGACTATTTCAAAGTTTAAAAATTTTTAACCTAAAGCATGCAATGATGTTACAATTTGAATAAACCTAGTATACATGTCTAAGATCGTCTCATAAGATTTCATGCTAAAGAGTTCATAGTCATGCATCAAAAAATTCAACTTAGATTGCTTGACTTCACTAGTACCTTCATATGTAATGCATAAACTGTCCCAAATTTCTTTGCCAGTAGTACATGTAGAGATTCTCATATAATCTTCCAAATTTAAAGTACAGAACAAACAATTCATACATTGAGCATTTAAGTCAGCATAAATTTGTTCTACTCTACTCATTCAGAAAAAGGGGTATCAGTTTTGACTCCATCTATAATACGTGATGGTACAGAGTAACCATTTTGAATCATATGCCACATTCGATAATCTATTGATTGCAAGAAAGTAGACATTCGAATTTTCCAAAAATTAAAAGAAATATTTTAAAATAATGGTGGTCTAACAATCGAATATCCTTCTAAAGTTTTACGGTTTCTAAAATTAGCCATACTCATTTTTCAAAAAGTAGTCTAAACTTATGATTTTGAAACAAAGCTCTGATACCACTTGTTGGAACTCGTTCAATATGAATTAGGATGTTAAGCTTAATTAAATGTCTCAAGGCTAACCAAGAGAGGGGTGAATTGGTAATTTAAAAAACTATACTTTCACTCTTGGATATTTAGAAAACCTTTTTAATTATTAATGCAAGTTAAATTTAAAGTTTAAAAAATAAACTTTTTAACCAGAGTAAACAACTTGCAATGAAATTAAATGCGTAAGAAAAATAAGAAAGAATACACCAGATTTATAGTGGTTCGGTAAAACCTTGACCTACGTCCACTCCCCGGAGGCACCCTCCGAGTATTGCACTAATATCACAAAGTGACTCTCCTTTTGCCCCCACAGCAAGGCGGAGAAGCCTGTACAAAATCACTTTCACCTTCCCCGGTGCGGCGGAGTAGCCGGGTTCTTTGACACCAAAGAGATCTTCTTCTCGCCAAAACTTCCCTCAAGACGACCCTTGAATCGGATAGTACTGAAGTGCAAGTTCGCCGGAGCAACCGTGTGAATATCTCCTCCACACTCCCTTAAAATCCCCTCCAAGGATCTTCTCCCTCTCAAACTCCACCCTTTTGTCTCTCCCTTTCAAGTTCTCTCTTCTAGTTTTCTCCCAAAGAACGAAGACACAATGGCTGTCAAAGATACACTTGATCGTCCTTTTACACTATCCAAGTGTCGGCAGAGAACCGGACCGATGTTGTTGAACTTCACTTGAGAGCCTTCAAAGGAGATGGGAAGAAATAAAGAGATCTTCTTCTTCAAGTAACCTTATGAATCCCTCATAAACCCCTCACTTGATCTCTCACTCTTCACTCTTACAATCTCTCCCAAACTCTCACTCTTTATGATCCCTCTCAAAAGAAAATAACTCCAAAGGCACTTGTAATAGTTTCTAGGACTCCTTATATAGAAAGGACATGAAAAACCGCCCAAAAAACTGCTAAAAACATGTTTTTCTGCGCACTGGATCGTCCCGTACGAAATTGAGTTAGTACAGACGAACTGTGTAAAAACTGTCCCGTACGAACCATTTTTGCATCTATACGAACCAATTTCATCCTGGACGAAATAGGTTCGTCCCGTACGAAAAAATTTCGTCCGTTACGAACAGTTATATCAAAAGTTGGTTCCGAAAATTATAGTCGGTTCTTATCGTCCTGGGCGAACGGACTTCGTCTGGACGAAACTTTTACACAGAGCAACTCGTCCTGGGACGAAAATGATTTTGTCTGGACGATCATGACTTAGAAAAATTTTCCAGTTCAGTTCCTATCCGTTCCATTGCTCTTACAAGGAGATAACTGATCTGATCGTCCTAAACGAACAATGTTCGTCCCGTACGATCAGTACAAAAACTTTTTCAAGATCTCTTTTAGTGTGTGTGAATTTATTCACTCAATTACAATCACTCCCTCTCAAATTTAATTCAAATAAAAAGTACAAGCTTCAAATTCTCAAAGTATCTCATGCTGAATTTAATTTGAAGTCTTTGTAGTCTGGAGTTTGATTTTCCTGAAATATTAGTACACATAAGAGCAAAAACAAATCTTCCAAAAAATGTTAGGAGATAACAACACATAAAACAATAATATTTGGAATCATCAAAACTATACAAGTTGCAAGAATGTAAAACATGCAAATAGCAACTTTCCTAACAATATATATATATATATATATATATATATATATATATATATATATATATATATATATATAGAGAGAGAGAGAGAGAGAGAGAGAGGAAAATAGGAGGTTGCCTGTTTAGAGATGATAAATCAAAAGGTCTTTTTGGCTCGAGGCCTACTAATTTTTCGATTCAATCAGCTCGAAATAAAAAAAAAATTAACTGATCGTTTTTATAAGAGGAGGAAAAACTCGACTGGACAAATTGGATGATGCGAAATAGATAAGAAAGTAGCGAAGCATATGGATCTGAGCTACAGCTTAGATTACAAAGATCAAATTTTCTTTTAGAAAATTATACAGCATAAAATACAAATCCTATGAAAAGAGGCTGTTGATGTATTAATGTGGTGAGAGAAACAGGTAGTGCTTCCTCCATTGAAGCGTGAAGAAGAGAGAGAGTGATAGAGAGATAAGAACAATCGATAATATATTAATAGTTTTATATCGCTTAATAGGCCCGATGCATTCCTCCACTTCAACCATCAAACTTGAATTCTACTAATAATTTCCCCATCTTTTTCACCATAGTTTTAAACAATAGACCCAACTAAATCATGCAATCATTCAAATGACTTGATCACCCATTATCACAATCCCACCACAAGATCTATCACTACTAAAATTACTCTCCATGTATTCAATTTTAGTTCTACTCAAATGAAAACCATTAGACACTGAGTTTGACCTACATAATTGAAAATTTTAAACAACTCCTCTAGACTAATGCCATAACTCAACTTCTAGATCATCGAAGCACATAGTTGCGCATTCAATGCATAACATGTACATACATATATGTACTCACATAGTTTGCACATAGAACTACAAATGTTGTCCTCTCACACAACTTTATTATGATTAAGACATTGGTCAAGAACAAATTAGCAAATAAACACCAAATTCAAACAAACTTCAAGTAGCTAAAATAAAGAGGAAATTAAACCATCTTAAGCCGATCAAATTCTGAAAACTATTAATATATTAAAACACCTAGATATGAGTAAAGTACAAAAAAAATCAAAGCATGCCATCTTACAAAAGAAAAGAAAATTGGCTATAACATTTGCTCATAGCTAGAATTAGTAATGTAATAAATTAAAATTATAAAACTTTTTCCATTGAGATAACACATCTAAGATGTTTAACACTTATTGAATATTCTATAGATGATTTAAGAGAATGAAAAGCACCTTTTGTCTTGCCTTAGATAATGAAGATTCAACTTGGTGCTCCAATTGATCAAAGTTCTTCATATTCATAGGTCCAAAATGCTTTCCAAGCAAAATCCTTTGGCGTAATTTTCATTTGAATTTCACAATTGATAACAAATTATGAGTTGAATGAAATAATCAACAAAACTGATCACAATTTTACCTGTGCCATAGCTTTAGGAGCTCAAACTTTTCTTTAAGCTTTGATACTTCTTGATACCAGCTCTATTTTAATGGAAATTAAAAAAAAAAATCAAAATAAGCTCAAATGATTATTGAATATTGACCACTGCTTAAAATACAAATCTATGTACCAAATAGGGAATGGGAAGCATTTTTTTCTAACTAAGGCTTTGTTTGGTACAGTTTTTGGCCACCGCTTTTTCTTTGTTTTAACAAATTTTTTGTACTATAAAATTAATGTAGTAAACTAGTAAGCAATAAGAAGGCTGTGACAAATGAAGCTTAAGGCTTTGTTTGGGATAATTTTCTTATTTCTTTCAAAAGTAACTTTCTAGCACAAAAATTTCTTGAAAGTACCAAAAATATAGTGCCAAAAAATTGTCTGAAACGAACCCTAAATTATTCTCCCACTATTACTCATACATGAAGCTTGCTAGAAATTGTTGCAAGTATTTCTAAATATTTCACTATTTTTTTGTTATATATTTCACTAGAAGTAGAAAATTCAAATAAAAGTTTACAAGAATCTAAAATTTTTTATTTAACAGAAATAAATCACAATGTTTTTTTATTAGTGGCAAAAAAAATTATCAGAAGATTTTGATAAAATGTATGTTAGGAGCCATTAATTATATATTTGTAAAATTCCTTTTTATATGTATGAAATATATATTTAATCAATTAAAGTTTAGAATACATCAACATAAAAAAATTTAATGATTATAAAACTCATCCTTTTAAAACATGCATAGTCAAGAAATTTTATTCTTTTTTTTTTTTCTTATTGAATTCTGAATGAAACCATATATTGAATTTTTAATATTGAATTTAAACGCGTAGGCCCCTCGAGCGGGTTTTAACTAAAAAAAAAAAATTAATATTGAATTTGAATAAGATATTTTTGCAGCATAAGATGGTGCAGAGTTTTAAGTGATTGTCGAATACTGAATTCATTATTAATTAAAATGTTTATAAGAAAAAATTATAACACAATCTTTATATTTATTTTTTTATTTATTTTTGGTTAAAACCCTCTGTGGGGCCTACGCGTTAATATCAAAAAATCGGTTACACAGTCCTTAGAAAGATCCTCCAGCTCGCTACTGCTCCAAAGAGATACAAGTAAAAAAATAAACCGAAAAACCTATGAGCTGGTGGATCCTTTTACTACGAGTACAAAAAGAACCTAAATAAAAACTCGGGCTGTGAGTAGACAGCACCCAAAAAAGGAAGAGCAGAATAATCTCATTCAACAGTGTCCTCCTGCAAAAATTATGACGATAATAGAAAAAGTATTGCAAAAAACAAAACAAGAATACCTTGCGGTCATTGAAGCTCATAACTAGATAAATCTTAAGATACCTGCAAGGAATTCTCCAAAAAAAGGTGTGAGAAATATAGTAGTTAACAAAAGCTAAATACCCAGTAATATCCCTGTTAGAGCAAAACTTTATAAAAGCATAAGAAAACCTCAACATGCCCTACAGAAACCAGAACATCACACTAAAGATCCAAACTGCCATACCAGAAACATGAGAGACCACCTTACTAATAAAATTCATAGCACCGAAAACCTTCCTCCTAAGCCAGCCATACCAGTTGAGAGAGAAAGCATAACAAAAATCATTAATCCAGACCAAATCACTCTTACCAGCATGAGTGTTATAAAGTAAAGAGCAGGGAGAAAAATTATTCCAGTGCTTCGTATGGACATCATCCCCAAAACCAAAAATATTACACCCACCATTCAGATAACCAGCAAAATTAAACCAGACCCGGCACCTGTAATAGGTAAACCAAACTAAAAGATTCACAAGCCCATGCCGGTCACCAAAGCAGTTCGGCCTATAATACGTAGGCTGGAAAAAAAGGAAACTAGGAATATAAGAAAACTTGACAGGACCAAAAAACCTCCCAGAAAAAGCATAATTAGCTGGAACAAAAATCAACATCTAGGAAAAAGAAACAAACTGCTCAGACGAGCAGGCCACAGTAACCAAACAAAGAGAAATCCCATAGATGTTAAACATGGTAATAATATGCCAATAGTTAGCTTGTTGCCACCATATAGGATAGTATAACAGCTTTAACCCTTCCCCCAAATTATAAAAAAACTGCAGTAGATCAAGATATGAGCCACAGGCCTCGTTTAAACCATACATCCAAGAAAAGTCCCAAAACGCATAACAGATATCGCCAAAAACCATCCAGATTAAGAAAATAACCACCTGAGAATCAATAGACAAATGAAATAAGCTAAACCCAAACCAGCAATCCTTCCAGAATTTGGGAATCCACATCCGGATCCAGCCAAAATCTTGAATCACAGACGAGGCAAACACCCAAAAACCAAACTTACAACCAGCAAGACGAGAGAAATTCTCAAACATTCCGAATGTAAGGCATACCAGCTTTGTCCAAATAAACCATACCTTTCAAAATTGGGTTTAAGTTCCCAATATCCAACTCTTCATAGTAATGAATAGAACACCCTTTTTTAGCTAACCAATCTGCACAAACGTTAGCTTCCCGGTAAATATGAGAAATAAAGAAATTGACAGAAGTAAGAAAATGCTTAATTTGCCTAATTAAATAAAAATTTTGAGGGGGTTGTCAGGAATAACATCGTTAACCTACCATCTCTCTCTTCTCTGTGATGCCGAGGTTGCTCTCATCTTCTTCAACGACCGTGGCAAGTAAAAGAGAGAGAGAGAGAGAGAGAGAGAGTATACGTAGCAGCGCTGCCGAACTCATAGAGCTTGCCACGGTCGTTGAAGATGATGAGAGCAACCTCGGCATCACAGAGAAGAGAGAGATGGTAGGCCTTCTCGAGGAGTTCATTCTTCATGGCCCAAAAATACATTTGGCGATCAGCCCTGTTCTCTAATCGCCTAATCTTCACTCTTTTGCCGCTCATCTTTCCTTAGCTTATTGGTTAATGAAGAAAGAATGAGATGACATTGCCAGAATAAAGACCAGAGAATTGATGGATTATTGATCTCCCATGGTGGCTCTTGATACCATGATAGAGTCACGGCAAGAACCGTGAGGAAGAGATCGGAAGGAACAGATCCAAGAAAGCTAAAGTAGAAAGAGTAATACTATTCATAATGTAAACGGTACAGAGATACTCAATATAAAGAGTTTTACAATGGCATGAGAGTAAATAACTGAAACAGTAATGTTATATTCTAATAGGCCGCTCACTATTTTTACTTTTCTTCAATAAATTCTTGTACTTATTATGTTAGGCTTTAAAGTTACTTTGATATTAGAAAATAATGTTTGAAAATTGGGTTGTTAAACTTGCTTAAAAATGATTATGCCTTTTTTTGGAAAGTTAATTAATAATATCTTTATTAAAATGCTTTTAATAAGGTCATCTAAAATCCCATTATAAATCATTTTTGAAAATAATGAGATTAATAATTTTTTTAAAAATTGTTAATAGAAGTGTCTTTTATTCTCAATTTTTTTTAAAAAATAATATTATAAACTATTGCGAGGTAAGAGAACAAAATTTTATTAAAAGAAAAAAGCTAACATGCAATGATAGAAGTTGTATTATTTTATTTTATTTTATTTTTGTAAAAATCTAAATTCGGGAAATAAATTTATTTTAAACCAAAATATAAATATAATATAATAAGAAAAATAAAAATAAAGAAATCAAAATTGATTCCTATTGGTGTCGTCCTAGAGTTTTCAATAATAATGTTCTCTTTATATCCAATAGTACATGCAAAAGGAGAAGAAAACTCCCAAATTATCTTAAGCTTAATTTGGCCTCCTTCCTTATAAGATCATTAATTCAAAATTGAAAAGGGAAATGGGCCACTTTCTGCTGCTTGCAATCTTACATTAATTGCTATATTAATGAGCTTTCTATAAAATCAAGGCAATGTATTCATCGAGCTAAGATTTTCTCCCCAAGGAAGGGCCTCATTTATAATCAAATATAAATGCTAGTTGATTTTTTCAAACTGGGCTAGGCCATGTGGAATTAGTTGGTATGACTTTGCTTGTGGAGAGGCTGATTCTTGAACTATTGAGGAGGGAGTTGGTGTTATGGCTTTGTCGTCATTGATTGGTTCGTTCTTGGTGGCTACTGTCGGTTGTGTTGATGCTACAACAGCAAATTCTACTCTTGTTTGGAGCTTGTTGGACCTTTTTTTTGAGGGGGGGTCTGTATGATGTTTTGGATAGCTGGTTTAGTAGTTGCTTTTATTTTTCTTGTAACTAGTTATCCTTTGTTTGTTTTGCTTTTAGGCTTCTTATACCTTTTTAAAGCCATTAAATGAAATATGAGATTTTTACTAGGTTTCATTTTCCATCCCTTGGGAAAGCTGGGATACTAACCAACCTTTTTGATTATTTTAATATTTGGTATCCCCATCACCCCAATGGATCTAAAATGGGATCTAGTGGATCACATATTCATTATGGTAGTTTTAAAATGTTTGCTTTTATTTTCTAGATTGTATTAGGTTTTTTCTTTTAATGCAATTTGCATTTCTTAAAAAAAAAAAGCAATTAACTAACCATCACCTATCTCACTCAGGTAAAATAAGCATCAAAGAAAGCATTGCAAGTTGGTTCCTTTCAAGTCCTTAAGGAAAGGCCATTAATATGGCAATGTAAGGACTGAGAGCAAAAGAAAGTAGCCCCATTTCAAGTCCCTTTTGTAATTCCGAATTAATGAGAACCTGCAGCTCGAGCATACCAGATTTGGTTCACACTCTATATGTTGCTAATGACATTAAAAGGACGGAGAGCAAATTTTAGTTTAGGGGCCACTTGAGATCAGCTTTAATTATTTAAATAATGCACGAATCTCAAAGTAAGCATAATACTTGTAAAGCCCTTCTTAAGCAAAGTTAAATCATAATATCCCAAATAAAACATCATTACTAGCTAATTTAGCTTATTCATGTAGGGATATTATGATTTAACCTTGCTTAAGAAGGGCTTTACAAGTATTATGTTTACTTTGAGATTCGTGCATTATTTAAATAATTAAAGCTGATCTCAAGTGGCCCCTAAACTAAAATTTGCTTAATTTGCTCTCCGTCCTTTTAATGTCATTAGCAACATATAGAGTGTGAACCAAATCTGGTATGCTCGAGCTGCAGGTTCTCATTAATTCGGAATTACAAAAGGGACTTGAAATAGAATTTTTATTGCGTCCTCCCACCTGACGCATCTTTACGTTCGGTAAGCCGTGATAACGCGACACCTGGCATTAACTTTACCCTATTGACCCGACGTTAGCCCATACGCTTTTAACTCCTTTTTTTAAATATATTGGGTTACCCCGTGGTAATGTATATGAAATGGGCGGGAAACAAAAGAAATACGCGGCTTTTACCTCTATTCCTGGTATTAAAACCTTTCTTGTATTAAACCTAAAATGTTCTACAGTCTTTACGGTTCCCGTAATTTTCAAAATACCTTACGTAAAGAAGTCGTTAAGTTTTTAAGGAGATGGAAGGATCGAATGAAGGTTCCGTTTTTGAAGACTTCATGTTCTGCGAGGAAACTCAAACTTTAAGCTATGACGAAGCATTTTCTGATTTGATATTAGTAAGTTTTTATCTGTAACGTTTGTTTTTCTTCTCTACTTTTTTTTACTGTTTCATTAAAGTGTTTCAAAAGTTCGTTTTTAGCAGTATCGTTAAAACTGCGAGGACGATATTAGTTTTTTTTAGGTCGGTATTAGATTGGAATTCTATATAATAGAATGGTATACGTTCGGTACTGACTATAATGGATAAGTTAAATGTCGGGACGCATATGTATAGAGCAATACCGACCAATACCGAGCAATACCGATAGATACCGAGCAATACCGAGCAATATTCTTGAACTCGTAACCTCGGTTTTAGGTAGTTATTGAAATTTATATACACCATACAAAAGCAATACGGAGCAATACCGAGTATTACCGAGCATTACAGTTGTACTTCTCGTTATTGTTTAGTATATATTGGTATAATTTTCGGTCTAAATGTTTTTAATTTCTGGAATGATATTTAGATATAAAGCTAATATGGATGATTGATTAATTATTAGGGTGTTTACAGCTCTGAGAAAGAAGCATATGCGAGATATTGCCAGTACGCGCATTCAACTGGATTTAGTGTTAGGAAAGATCATCACCATTTCTGGCCAAATACAAGGTTAATCAAATCAAAGGATTTTGTATGTTCTAAAGCAGGTTTCAAGAAGGAGAATGAAAGCGGTACCAAGTTAAAATATCGAAGATCATGTATAAGAACTGGATGTCCAGCCATGGTTAGATTTTCCGTGAGTCAAGAGGGGCTTTGGTCAGTGAATAAATCTGTAGAGAGTCACAATCACGAATTGGCTGGGCCGGATGATCAACATCTGCTCAGGTCGGCTAGGTCTATTTAGTGAAGATAATTCATCTGTTTTGAAATCTATGACAGAAGCGGGTATAAGAACTGTCGATGCATTTACGTACCTATCTGATGAAGTTGGAGGTGTGGCTAATCTTGGTTTTACGAAGCGGGATGCGTACAACTACATCCAGAAAGAAAGAAAGAAGAGCAAAGTTTGAGAGTGGAGACACTAATTCACTTATATAAAGTTGTTTAAAAAGAACGGGCTATTGATGACCACATGTTTTTTGCATGGGATGTTGAAAACAGATGAAGATGGATGTCTTTTTGAATTTCTTTTGGGGTTGATGGTGTTGGTAGAATTGATTATGACTGTTTTGGGGATGTGATTATATTCGATACTAGTTATCGTTTAAATAAATATAACTTGGCTTGTGCCCCAATTGTTGGAGTAAACAATCACTGGCAAAATGTTTTACTTGGAGTAGCATTTTTATCTGATGAGACGATAGAATCTTTTACCTGGCTTTTTCAAACATTTATAAGAATCATGGATAACAAACATCCCACTATTGAAATTTAGTACATATAAGGTCATAAGCAAATTCAGCCCTATACAATGGCATATTTGAATGCCAGTTCAAATACCGATACCATTTAATTGGTTCTTGTTGTATTAGAACTTCCATATATTTACAAAGATACATTCTGCAATCGACACTATTATTTTGTGTCGGAACATTTCTAAATCCTTTGATTGGCCATTTTGTTATATCGATGTCGAAGGCGTCTTCTGTGTCTTTGTAGAAATGCTTAATCTAGATCACGAAAATCAAATTAGCATATAATAATGTTGAGAGTAGAAATGATCAGAAAAGAATTACGGATTACTTACAACTTCCGGGAGAATCTCTTTATGTGTCTTCTTCGGTAATGAATCATAGAACTCCCACCGCTTCTTTAACAAGTTGCAAAGTAAAAGTGTCCAATGTTTTTCCATATATTATTGGAACAAAAATCAAATTTACTTTCCTTACAAGTGTTTTGTCTATATAAGAAACGAAACGGTCTTGTGTTCGATTCATTGTATTGTTTGTAGTAGAGCTGGGTTTAAATAAAGAAGCACTTGTCTGATTAGTTCGTATATTAGCAAACCGGCTATATATACCAGAATCTTAACTACTTACCCAATGAAAGCTTGAAACAAATAGAAACGGTTGATTGCGAGATTGAGATGTTGCTTCCTTCTGCGTTAATAGATAAACCAAACGCATCTATGTGATTATTATTAAGCTCTTCCCGACATTAATAATTCATCCAACTGGCTTCTATTCTATATATTGCTATATTTTCATGCTCGAAGATAGAATCGCTCCTGTATTTTTTTTTTAAAAAAAAAAAATATCAAACTGTTTGTATGAAATAGTAATCACTATGCTATAAAAATGGAGTACTCACATAAACTTGAACTGCTTAAGGGCATTATCGATTATCAGGCGTTTATCATCAGCAATTAAGTTTTTCTGCCTGGGTAATCTAATGTTTCAGCTGCTGGATTCAGAGGAATTTCTTTATTTTTCATCAACTTCATAAACAAACAATTTCTTTACCACTTGGCATTTCAACAGCAGTGACATTTTTCTTGTTCTGCTTCAGCAGGAGTGACAACAGTAGGGCCAACTGGAATAACAGGTGTAGGTTCTGTTTTAGGTTGTAATGCCGGAGTTGGTGTAAGAATTGGAGCTTTTTTCCGGGTATTTTATCTGGTTGATCACTTGCTATTGCATTACCTGAATCATCTTTGGTTACCTTTTCTCTTTTTAATTTTCTTCTTCGTAATACCCGTAGTGAATGGTGTGGATACAAGTTTTTTCTTTTTCGATCATTTCTCCTCTGCACCCTTTGTGCTATCCCCTGACCTGACAGTCGTGTCAACCTCATACTCACTTAAGGTTGTGTCTTCAGATGCAGTTGGAGATAAAGAAGAACCGGGACACAATTCTTTCTTGTACGACTTTACATAAGAAGGGAAATTTTTTTCAAAGAACTGCATCATGAACCGGTCTTTCATTTCAATTCGTTCTTTCAAATCAATATTTTCCTTCTCTAAGAAAAGTATGTGCTGTTCAAGTATGTGATTGGTTGCTTCAACAGCTGTAACCTTATTGTTTATGAAGTTGAACTTGCTAAACAGCTCAAATATTGATTTACTTAATATCCGCAAGTTAGTCTCATCATCAACATTTGTTGAATCAGTATGTGCAGATGATTCAGGCTGCGTTTGAGTTGGTGGTGCTGAGTCATGTTTGGGATCACTTGACAACCACACTGGAGAAGGAGTGGGTGGACTTGACTCGGCTGTTGTGGGTGGACTTGCCACACGTATTGGACTGGCGGGTGGAGAAACAAGCAGCAATAAAACCTTCTCATCATCAGTTACATCTTTCAATTCTACAATTATCTGCAAAATCTCATTGCATCTCATTAATCCATAAAACAAATACAATATCAAAACGCAATTCAATAAAATTATATAGTGACCGTACCTCATCATCTTGAAGTTGAGTAAACATACTAATTACTTCTTTCTCACTGTAAATAAAGTTACTATCCCATCGAGTAAATCGAGGCCGGGATCGATCATCCTTTACAGCATGAATTGTTGTATGTTCAAGAAACCAAATCTGTAAAATTAAAGACAATATATTTTCGTTATAGGTTTTGTACACTAATCAAACATTTATTGAAAAAGCAAAGAATACTCACAATTAAAATCATTACAAATCCATTTACATAACCAAGGCCAAATCCTTTGGCTTGTTTGGAAGCAACAACGTTGAATTCTTTAACTAGGAAACTCCTAATTGATTCAGGCCAGTTGTACTGATTAAATGTATCAAGATTGTTAAGAAGTTCCAAGATGGCTAATGGTATGCGGAAGTTAGCCATTGGATAAAATATGTTCGATAGCAGGTAAAGGACGAAGCAATTCACGAGATCATCCATTGGAGTGCTACTATCCATCCTCTCAATGTCGCGGCGAATGTCATTTGTTGTTTTGCCACTGGATCTGCCACTGCCACTGTCAAAAATAATACCCCCTATTTGGCATGCCAATCAATAATGCAACTTCCTCAGATGTAAATTTTTAGAGTTTGTCCTTTAATAATGAAACTTTCAGTCTTCATGTCCCACTTCGATAATAGCATATGTATAAGTGGAACATTTTGAGGCATAAGAGGTAGGCGGAGGAACTGGCTGATTTGCAACTGACGCAGTCTATCAACCAAAGGATCTCCAAACCTTTTAACAAGCCCATTACAAACTTCTCTAAAACTCGAAGTCCTGCATCGGAAATGAATCTTTGGAGTATATCCCTGCTTAAAATCAATCGTTAGCAATGCTAATAACTAATAACGCCCCAATACTAACTCCTAGGTATTGCTAGGTATTGTTCGGTACAGTTCGGTATCGAGCTGCACCGGCCTGTTACGTGCCAATAGTGATCTTATACAAGCAATTATAGGCAATTACCGAGCAATACCGAATATTATTGCTTCTCGGTATTACTCGGTATTTCTCGGTATTGATCGTTGCGGCGGATAGGTACCGAGCAGTACCTAGCAATACCGACTAATTTTTTATGCTCGTTGCGCATAGGTACCGAGCAGTACCGACCAATTCTAAAGTCATTCAGTTCTTTCATGGCAAAACCGCTAGGTAAACCCTAACCCTAAATACCACATAAGAAGAACACTGCTACCAATGCTAGGTATTGTTCGGTACAGATCGGTATCGAGCTGCACCGGCCTGTTACGTGCCAATAGTGATCTTATACAAGCAATTATAGGCAATTACCGAGCAATACCGAATATTATTGCTTCTCGGTATTACTCGGTATTTCTCGGTATTGCTCGTTGCGCATAGGTACCGAGCAGTACCTAGCAATACGGACTAATACCTATGCTCGTTGCGCATCGGTACCGAGCAGTACCGACCAATTATAAAGTCATTCAGTTCTTTCATGGCGGTACCGCTAGGTAAACCCTAACCCTAAATACCACATAAGAAGATTACTGCTATCAATGCTAGGTATTTTGCCGACCAATGCTTGCAAATACCTAGCAGTACCGACTTTAAGAATGCTCGGTAAAGCTCGGTAGCAAGCTCAACCGATAACTTAACCAATCTTTAACTACAATAATACCGCAACAGTATTGCTCGGTAACTTGCAAGTTTATTCGTGTTTACAGAAGATGAAACTAACCTGAGGCATCGTAAATGCGGAGCTAGCAAGTTCACTGAAATGGAAGAAGAAGCGCCGGTTGGAGAAGATGAAGGCACAGTAAAGTTTGTCTCGCCAGTTTTTCTCGGTTCCGCGGAATAATTTTCGGGTCCGTTGTTCGTGCCGTCATTTTTAAATTTCGCACGTGCCATAAACCCACTCTTTCGCCGGGTCGGGTCACGGGTATTGTTGTTGCCAGGTGTCGCGTTATCAAGGATTACCGAACGTAAAGATGCGTCAGGTGGGAGGACGCAATAAACATGGGGCTACTTTCTTTTGCTCTCAGTACTTACATTGCCATATTAATGGCCTTTCCTTAAGGACTTGAAAGGAACCAACTTGCAATGCTTTCTACTTGAGTGAGATAGGTGATGGTTAGTTAATTGTTTTTTTTTTAAGAAATGCAAATTGCATTAAAAGAAAAAATCTAATACTGTTGGACAATTTCTATAAGTGGACTCATATATTTATACATATAAATAAAGTTTTGTACATTATAAGCTATCTAAAATTAAGCCAATTAAATTTGTGATCTATTTAAGTATTAAAATATTATTTGGCTTTTGTGGCATCTTAATTAATTTTGTATGAAATTAATTTGTGTAAAGACCGGGTATTTATTTTATTTTAATGATGGGCTGAAATAAAATAAATATAATTAAAGTATAAAAGGGTCATGGTCCCCAGTTTAAGGGGTGAAGTTCTCATTTCCCTCATTTCCCATTTTGAGTGAAAAGAAGGGGTCTCTCGCTCTCTTGGAAAACGCCGCTCTAAACATGGAAGATCGAAAGACTTTGATTCTGCATTTCAATGGATTCAGATACGCTTCCGAAAATTCTTCTTGATGATTTGACATGTCGTTCAGAGACGATCGAATTATTTTTTTTTTTTGTGCCTCCGTTAAATCCTAACAAGTGGTATCACAGCCCGATTGTCATGTTGAATCAACGAGAAATAGTTTTCGTTAATCATGATATTGGTTTGAGTTTTTCAATCAAAAGGAATCGTCATTTGAGAATTTTTTCATTTGCAGAGATTCTATTTTCTCTGTGAAAATAAGTTGCCAAAATTTTGAAAACTATTATGTTTAAGATATTCAATTAGTTTTGAGAATTTCAGAATTTTTTAATATGAATAGTGATTCACTCGTTTGTTGATTCTTCACGGTTCATTATCAAATTTATTTATCGATTTCTTTTAAATCCATTGAAGAAGATGAACAGGCTGTTAAATTATAATATTTGCGGTTAATGAAATGCGAAACGACGCAACTATATGTATAGTTACTTTTATGGTTTCAGTTATTTGTTTTTTTTTCGCATAAATTATAACGGTTGAATATATAAAGTTTCTATGTATTCCATTATGATGGTTATATTCATTACTCATTACTATTATCTTCTTGTATTTGATTTGACAAGAAATCAGTTTTTTTTTTTTTTTGGCACATTTAGGTCATTTAAGGCAAACTCACACACACAACGCATACACATAGACTCGAACCTTAGACCTCATAGTTGGAAGCCTTAGCTCTCAACCAATAGTCCAAGCAGAGTTGTGTAAGAAATCAGTTTATAAGGCATCTCGATATTTACATTTACTTTGCAAAAATATTTATTATCAATCTTTATTTGAGTTAGCCTTTCCAATTGTTCATATAACTGGTAATATATTATTATGATATATTTTCAGTGACATTTATTTAATGTTTCCCATGTTATAGTTAATTCATTGAATTAATTATATTTTTTTTTGCAAATGCGAGATGCTTATTATTATTATTTTTTTATCTTATGAGAAATATTATTTTCGTTTATCAATAAAAATCTCTCATTTGATATAATTATTCATTAATTTGAAATAAAGTTAAATTGAAATAATATGCCACCAAAGTGACCTCTATTAAATCAATTTATTTAATTTAAATTTAATTGAATAATGCTATAGTATTTTTCTAGTCTATGCGAAAAATAATCGGCCCAAAGGAAGATTATTTTTTGGTCGGACTCTAAAGATATAGTTATAAATATGTGATAATTTTAAAATTATTCATGCATATAATAAGTCGGTCCAAAGAAAAGTTTATTATTGGCAGAATTTATTATCAATATTTATTAACTATAATTTTAAGAGTACCATTTACAAATTGTAATTTCTGTCAAAAGACTAAATTATGATGTTGTGTTAGGTATCTTATAAAGGGCCCATTATATATGTTGTTACTAATTACGAGCTTATTATTTTATTCTTTTTCAGTTAATGTTTCTTCTATATCTGCCAATTTGAATAACATTCCAGTGCTTAATGGCTCTAATTTTAAGAAATGGAAAGAGCGCATTACTATTATTCTTGAGTGTATGGATCTAGACTATGCGATTCGTACTGAACGCCCTCCTGCCCTTACTGTGGAAAGCACTATTGAACAAAGAGCAAATTTTGAAACATGTGAGCGTTCAAACCGCATGAGTCTTATGATCATGAAACACTCAATTCCAGATACCATCAGGGGTGCAATGCCTGAGGAGGAAAATGCTAAGAAATTCCTAAGCTAAATAGCAGACCATTTCGTATGCTCTAAAAAAGTCGAAATAAGTACTATTCTTAGTAAACTTGTTTCAATACGGTATAAAGGCAAAGGGAATATAAGAGAGTACATTATGGAAATGTCTAATCTTGTTACAATACTAAGAGCATTAAAGTTAGAATTATCTGATGACATTCTTGTGCATCTAGTCTTAATCTCTCTTCCTGCACAATTCAGTCCTTTTAAAATAAGTTACAATACTCAAAAGGAAAAATGGACTCTTAACGAGCTTATTGCTCAGTGTGTGCAAGAGGAAAAAAGATTAAAATAACACTACAAGAAAATAGATAATTAGCGACCAACAAAATTGGTCGCTAAAAATGTTAATTTGGAAGCTAAAGAAAATAGCGACAAAAAATATTTTGATCGCTGATTTGTCGCAGTAGCCTCGTCGCTGAGGCTTTTAGCGACCAAAAAAATTTTTAGGTTGCTAAATTAGCGACCACTAATTAGTATTGGTCGCTAAAATTGGACATATTAGCAACCATTTTTTTGGATGCTAATGAATATTTTTTGGATGCTATTTAATAATTTTAATAATTAATTTTATTTATTATATTTTTCCTATAGCGTCCAAAATAAAAATTGGTCGCAAAATGATCAACCAAAAAAATCACATGCCCCTTTAATTTCATCAAGTGTTGATATATATTTATGGATATAAAATTTGTGATATCTAGTAAATAAAATTATTATCCATTTATTATGCATTGGCTATAACAATTAAGATCAATCCATCACTCATTTATATTACAATTAATTAAATTAATTACATAATAGAGAAATAATATACACCAAACTTTATGCTATTTATAGCATAAAGTTAAGACAAACCCATGTGATCATGAAAACCCCATATACACCAAACTTTATGCTATTTATAGCATGCATCATGATACATCTGAAAGTGACTTGCAACGATAGTCTATAGTTAGCTATAGGACCAGCCCGATAAACTCACACATACAGAAAAGAAAAGGGGAAAAATAAGAAGGTGCTGTTTGTTATTATTCTGCACACCTCTGTGATTCGATGTTGTAGGCATGACAGTATTTGAGTTAGACACTTCGTTAACCTGGCTTTTTTTTATATTTGAAGCCGAGTCTTGAGTGTTAACCTGACTCTTTTTGATATTTGAAGCTGAGTCTTGAAGTGACTCTGTTGTGGATAAAATGACATTCTCACCCAAGATTACAGACTGAGAATTATTTGAAACTTCTGAGATTGTAGGCTGGACATCAGAAGTTTGCTTTTTAAGACCCACAGCTCCAACTTCACGTCGAATGGCACCAACGGAACCAGCTGATCTGGAAGCTACAGATGGAATATGAACAGGATCTGAGGACGAAGAGTACACACCAATAACAGAATTAACAGAAACTGAAGAAGAATTTAAGGCAGAGCTATTCACAGTAGCTCTTTCAGGCACTAAATTTATAGAATGAGGGATGATCGTCATCTCTTGCAGTGGAAAATCCCTAGATCTGCTAGCTTGGGACAAATCTTTCTCATGATCCAAACCATGAGAACATGATGCGTTCATGTTTTAAGATATCCCCTGGCCGTCCAAAATGCAGGAATTAAAAAACTTCTGATCATTTACAATTCTTGTCGATCTGCAATGGAAAGATATGTAATTAGATGAAACCATCTTCAGTTGTAAGATAATGAGAAAAGTGCAATACAAGAAGCATCATGGATGAAGCTGCTCCAGTGAAGAACTAGCACTGACTGTATTATAATAAATATAACTAAAAAGCCCTCCTAAAATTCTTGCAAATATAGCAAAAAACCAATTAACATAACTAGTGTCTAATTTGACGAGTTAATGACTGTCCAAAGCCTATTTTATTTTCAGCAAGTCAAAACCGTAGACATGAAATGCATGGGCGATCCCTCATACTTGATGGTATCTTTAGGCATTTATCAATGCGGAGTTCATCTATTTGAATATCATCAAGGCTCTACAGCTAGTCAATCCTTTTAAGTGAAGGGCACTATATAGATATCTAGTAAAAATAATTGGCTGCAATTACATATTAATTTGTGATAGTTAAATATTGAATCATGATTGTCCTACCAATTCAGTAGATAAATGTCACAAACCTTCTTAAGGAAATTAGTCTTTCAAATTTCAAAACTACTAACACTCCAATTGACACTAGGAATGTTGCCAAAAAAAATTAGGACGTCTCTTGTAATCAGAGGTTGATTGATAAATTGATTCAACTTAGGCTTCGTTTGGGACGGCTTTCTTGCTACTTCTTAAAACAGCTTTCTAGTACATAGGTTTTAATTTTTGTATTAAAAAACTGCTTCAAGAAGCACTTCGAAAGCCGTCCCAAACGAAACCTTAATTTCATCAAACCATAGATCTCTTCAGTTGCAGTTATAAGTCAACACATGCAAAATCCCAAATAGAAACCTTAAGAAGCGTTTCTGCGTATCTGCAAATACATCAATGTTATTAGAGAAAATAGTATTATACACTAATAATAGGCACCTTAATTGGAATGTTTCTTATAGTGCTGAAAGATGTGATAGAAAAAGTAGAACTATTCCTCCAAATGGATACTAGCCTGAAACATATAACAATCCTATCCTTCGATAGGTGCAATTCTACATGAATAAATTCATGAAAAACAGCTAGTAGGCCAACACATATAATTAAATATTCATAGCACAAGAAATCATAATTTATTCTATGACAAAGAAAAGTTCAATGTAAGTAAAATACTGACAATTAATATTAACACATCAAAACAAAACAGAAAGGTAGTAAAAATTAGTGAAGCTTTACAACAGACAATAATTTACCAAGTTTTTTAGCATCCCCAAACCATTTGCTCATCAGATTGGACATTCGTACATTAATGAAAACTGCACCAGACACTTTGGCAAGGGCCTTAGCTAGCATTGTCTTGCCAGTGTCTTGCCAGTACCTGGAGGTCCATACAATAAGACACCTTTTTCGGGGTGAGAAGCTTTCCACTAGAAAACAATTCAGGTCGCTTTAATGGAAGAATGACCAGCTCATACAATGCATTCTTTATTTTGTTGAGCCCACCAATTGAGTCAAACTCGACTTCGATATGGTCTGTGTTAATAACATCACAGGCAATAACATCCTATATTTGCAAGAATTTTAATTGGTTTTTTGCTATATTTGCATAAAATGAATAAACACTACTGACATAGGACAACTACGGTCTAAAGTTTATTGATGTAAACTAAGATTAGAAGAACAATGAAATGCATAATGTTGGATCTAAATTTATCCATGTATAAAGCTAATCTTAATAGTGGGCTAGCACTAGAGTATGACCTGAAAACCTATGTAAATTGGAGAAATTGAGAGAAATGTTGTTGCATCACAGTCAAACCATTCCTTATGTATAATATAAATAGAAAATGAGAAACAAAAAGGAAACATTGACAAAAGTAGGGATACAATGCTAAAAAAATAACCATAGGAACAAAGAACAACTAGACTAAATAACTCTGAAAAGAAACAATGCCTAACCTCCTCTCAGAGATATTTGAGTTAACATGCACCTTAGTAGTATGAACCAGAGCCACTACCATGCAAATAACTAGCGCCACCCAAGCTATGACCAGAGTTCACAGAGTAAGAGCTTTCTCCAACCTAAATCAAGGCAATAATAGGTAGGTAAAGTTCTGCAATGATCTAAATTCACAGTATGAATGTAAAAATCAATGTTGTAATGAATATGATAAAATCTCTATCACACAAACAAAACAATCACAAATTAGTTTAGATGATGGAACAAAGATAGAGATAACTAAATAAGAAATCGACAACTCATACTACGAATAGAAGAATTATACTTACAAAGTTGACAACTTGGCATCAAAACTTATAAGCAGTCAAATAATCTGCATCTTCAAACACACCAGAACAAAGAGAAAACATATATTGTTGTAAAATAATTAATGAATTTTACATATCACAAGAGTCATATTTATATCCCAAAAATTCAAAAATAAATAATTTCTCTTAATCTCACAAGTCAAAGACTCGCAATACAAGTTTAAATTCAAGAAACTTGGATTTCAGCAAGAACGAAAAGTTCTCAACCTTAGATTAAATTAAAACAAGAAGTTTCCATGTCAAGATTATGTTCCTAAAAACGTTCACATTGCTACTCGAGAATATATTGCAAATACAAAAAACAACCATGTGTTAAAAGAAGGAAATTGATGTAATAAAATAAGTTAGATCAAGAGCTAAATTGAAAGAGACTTATTAACATTATAGTTTCAAAAAATAGAAATAAATCAGTCTCTAATCATCATTTTCTTCATTTGAGAAGTCTGGACCTACAAGAAGATATTTATAATATTAGTTAAACAAAAGTTTCAATTTTATTAAGCCAACCTTAATGTGCATATTCTAAATACTTTTGGCGGGATAGTCATTGGTTGATCTCCATTTTATTAATGGATTTTTTATGAGTTGTGAGTTATGTAGCAATATGGAAACCAAGCTCAAGTTGAATTTAAAAGAGTGCTACTATCTTCTAAATCGATGGGATAGTCATTGGTTGATCTTAGAGGAAAAAAACATACATGCATTGTTCAGTAGTAGAATGAACTTAAATGAACATGGGATCTTATTTTTTGAGCAATGCAACATGTAGTAAACAAGCTCAAGTTGAATATACAAATTGCTAGTACTTTATAAATTGAAGTGGATTGTCAATGGTTTATGTTGGATGAAAACTTATATTTGAATTGTTAGGGCTCTAAAATGACCTTTAAAAATGGATCAAAATGATTTCCATGTTTTGAGTAGGCGCGATCGAGGCAAACGCAGGACGACTGCAACGACGCCGCATGAACAATGATTTGGTTAGATTTACACACTAGTTTGGCGAGATTTCAGGGATTTGATGAGCAGCGTTGCATAACATGTAAGAGATTTAAGTCCTCTATTTTTTTTTCTTTTGGGTAATACAGAGAAGTCAAGAAAGTTTCACATAAAAATTCATGATAATGAAAAATCACCAGATGACTAGAAATCTCCCCATAACAAATTCACTTACATATTCTAACCATCGAGCGGTGGTACATTTAATAAATTTCTTCATTTGCAAAAGCATGGAAAGTTCATTAATATTTTCCTCTCATCCCTGCCTCAGATTAATTAGCAATATAATAAGATACTATTTATACAAGTTATAACGGGGTTTAATGGACCATTAGGTTTGTGAATTCAGCTTTATGTTCATTTGATGATTGTAGTGCATGAGTAAAACACGTTTAAGCATAATACAAACATTTTTTCTTAGATCTACAAATTACGTCTTAGCAGTACATTATCTTATGCTTTTAACCATGTATGTATTGATCCAACATTAATATTTGCATGGGCGTTTCTCGATGTTACTATTTCTGCACATTTGATTTCCCTATTCAAAACATTTCTTCTGCATATTGTAGCAAAATTTACCCCTTATTTATGATTTTTTTTTTTTTTTGCCCATGTGTATCTCTCAAGCATTCCAATTCATGTATTAGAGTTGGTCTTATGCGACATTACACTTTATTCAAGTTGGTAAAACATCTCTAGACCACCAAATCATCTTTATAGCAGTTGAGTTATGAAGACCTAACAAGACTTGTTAAGGTTTGAGTGCAGGGGATAACTTATGATCTTCATAATGCTATGATTTTTGTGATGTTTAATTGAGGGGAACTAATAAGTTGTCATGTATAACAATATGTGTTCATTTTCCACATAACTAAATGAGCTTTCACATCTTTACCATATATGTGAATTGCCATATTTTTTTTTTAGTGCAGGATGTTGATTTTTAGAGCAGGGGCTTAATCCTACTCCTATTGACAAGCTACTTTTCAAAAGTTCCTATTTGATGCTAACCATCAAAACAGGCATTATAACCGGGATCCTCTCTCTAACTGTAAGCACTAAACACATTAAACTTCCCATCTAAATATAAAAATAATAATAATAATGATTGAAATATTAATTTGATTTCGAATTATCACAGGAAGGAATAGCAGTTGGGAGAACTTTTGCTTCTCTAAAAGACTACCAAATTGATGGAAATAAAGAGATGATGGCCATTGGAATCATGAACATTGTTGGCGCCTGCTCTTCTTGTTTCATTACAACAGGTATAGCAACAAAAGCAAATAATTTTTATTATATTCTTAGTAAGGATATTATATTTTCTATAAATAATATGTTCCCTATGCTCATTAAAGTCATGAAGACTGCATTTTTATTTTTATTTTTTGATTGAAAACACATTGTGTATTTAGTTATATGGCATTAAGAACAAAGTTTAGATTGAAAAAAAGGAAAAAAAAAAAGGTATATGAATATTTTGATAGAAAATTGTTCATAATGAGCCCAAAGTTATTATATTTTGCTATGAGATGAACATATAATTTAATTGATTATTGGTGTATGCATTGCACTCATCTCAAAGCAAAATCAATGATTTTGTACTTAATCTTGATAAAAATTTGCATGAGATGAACATATAACTTAGTTGAAGGCGAGGAATAAATTTTTAGATACTCATGTGAAGCCATCCTAGAATTGGGGAGAAAATGTGCAAAGTATATTGGAGAGAAAAAACCAAGAATGTTCAATTGATAAAGAAATAAAATGCTCAAGGGCAAAAAAAATATTAGCATTATTAAAATATGAAAGCATAAATTATATGCAAATTACTGTATTTTAAGTATTAGTTTGTGTCACTTATTATTATAAATTAACTTTAAGCCTTGATTGAATTATTTTCTACATGGATTTGTTATCTTTGCACTAGCGCATAGAAATGACGAACAGGAACTCAATAAGTTCATTATACATATTCATCCTATCCCTCTCCTAGTTAAAATGGTAAAGAACAAGGTGAATACCAGACATTTTATAGGTAAATGTGTTGGTCAAAATAAGAAAAAAAATAGGAGAGCCAAAGTACAACAAGCTGGTAGTCAATCAACATCTCCCTTGAAGAATTTTGTAGTAATAAGGGAGTTGAAAAATAACTAGCTCAAATTAAATAATAAAAATTACTGGATCTTTACCTCTCAACCATTGAAAATGAAACCTAACCTCTTAAAGAAACTATAGCAATCAATAATGTTGAATGATACTACAAAACTGAGAGGCAATCATAGTATAACGAAAATCATAAAAATTCTGAAATGAAAAGAGTAAGACAGAGGCGAGAAACGGACGGAGGCGTTGATAGAAATTTTGAAATGAAAAGATATTAGGGATAACCTGAGAGGGAGAAACCGACGGAGGCGAGTTTGTGGGATGGTCCAAAGAATTGTGAGGGAAGAAACTCATATCAACGCACGAATGAGGGAGGTTATGGCCGCGTGGAGTCCGTTGATTGCAGTTCGAGGTCGTCGCTAAAATGGTAGGGCAAACGGGAATAGCGAAACTGAGAGCAGTTCGTGTGGGCGAGTCGTCTGAGATCATTCGCGTGCGTGACAATGAGATCGTGAGGTAGGGTTATTTTTATTTTTTTTATGTATAGTTTTTTTTTAATAAGTAATTGTTAAATTTTAGATAATATATATTATAATTTATTTCATCAATAAATTATTTTACTTCTCATCATAAAAATATAAATATTAGATTGATTTTATCATTTTATTTTTTAATTTTAATTTTAAAGATATTCTTATAAGAAAAATTTGTTCCGGGGGTGCTACCCCCGAAAACCCCCGCAGGGGCGCTGCCCCTTGACCCTGCGACCTGACCGGGCAGGTTGAACCTCGTTAAGGGGCACTGCCCACTTGGACCCCCAATATATCTACGAAGCGCACGACGGTCAAGGTTCTAAACAAATAAGGGTCAAGCCAATTTAAAGGAAACTATAACATATATTTTATACAAATTGAATGATTAATCAATTACATCACTTTATTTTTTTAAAAATAAATCATCCATACATTAACCTAAATTTACTTTAAGGAATAAATGTCATTATATAAAAGGTTAATGATATTTTAAAATTTTATTATGTACACAATTAAAAAGAATAATTAGTCACTAAAATGGCATGTATATATTTGTGAAAAATAAATCTTAGACTTTTAGCGATAAAATTAGGAGCCAATTTTCCTTTTTGGTAGCTAATATCAAGATTCCTTATTATTTAGAGGTCATACTTACTTTTGGTCGCTAAAATATATCTTTAGCAACCAAAATTTTTGTCTCTAATTTTTTTGTCGCTATTGACCCATTTTTTTGTAGTGAATTATAAGAAAAGGTAGAAAGTGCTTACTTAGCTTCTTCCTCTCATAATTTTGCTACCAAAAGAAAAAGGAATTATAAAATTAAAGGAGCTGCAGATAAAGGGACTTCACAACCTAAAGTGCAACAGAAGCAAGATCAGGCTATTACTTGTTTCTTTTGCAAGAAGGCTGGTCATGTGAAAAAGGATTGTCCAAAATATGCAAACTGGCTCGTCAAAAAGGGTAAACTTCTGAATCTTGTTTATTCTGAAGTTAATTTGGCCTTAGTACCAAATCATACTTGGTGGATAGATACAGGTGCAACTACTCACATAAGTGTGACTATACAGAGTTGTCTAAGGAGCAGAGTGCCAACTGATACTGAAAGATTCATCTATGTGGAAAATGACAATAAAGCTCATGTTAAAGTTGTAGGCTTATATAGATTGTACTTAGAATCTGGTTGTACTTTAAATTTGTGTGAGACTTTTTATATACCTTCATTTAGACGAAATCTGATTTCTATTTCATGTTTGGACAAATCTGATTACTCTTGTTCATTTGGAAATGAAAAATTTAGTCTCTTTCAGTATTCTAAAGTTATTGGTACAGGTTCTTTGATTGATAATCTATATAAATTAGATATTTCTGCCTCATAGATAAATGAAACTTTGCATATAAATAATTTTGGTACAAAGAGAAAATTAACTAATGAGAATTCCTTTATGTTATGGCACAAGCGCTTAGGACATATTTCTAAACAAAGAATTGAAATGCTTGTGCCAGATGAAATTTTTGATTCCCTTGATTATACAGATTTTAAAATTTGTATTGAATGTATTAAGAAAAAACAAACAAATATTAAGAAATTAGGTGCCAAAAGGACTCTAAATATCTTAGAATTAATACATACTGATATTTGTGGCCCATTCCCTACAGCTTCTTGGAATGGTCAACAGTATTTTATTACTTTCATAGACGATTATTCTCGTTATGAGTACTTATACTTAATACATAAAAAATTAAAATATCTTAATGTATTTAAGATCTTCAAAGTTGAAGTTGAAAATCAACTTGGTAAGAAAATTAAAGTTGTCAAATTTGACCGTGGTAGTGAATACTATGGTAGATATGATGGATCAGGTGAACAACATCCAGGCCCTTTTGCGAGATATTTAGCAGAATGTGGCATCATTCTTCAATACACTATGCCGGTGACTCCAAGTCAAAATGGTGTAGCTGAGAGACGAAACATAACCTTAAAGGATATGATTAGAAGTATGATAAGTCATTCTTCTTTATCAGAATCGCTTTGGGGAGAAGCCTTATAGAGTGCAGTTTATATTCTCAATAGAGTTCCAAGTAAAGTAGTAACTAAATCCCATATGAGTTGTGGACTGGAAGGAAGCCTAGTATTAGGCATTTCATGTCTAGGGATGTCCAGCTGAGGCTAGGCCTTATAAGCCTAATGAAAGAAAATTAAACTCAAGAACAGTTAGCTGTTATTTTGTTGGATACTCTGAAAGATCAAGAGGTTTTAAATTTTATGATTTCTCAAGTAAATCCTTTTTTGAGTTGGGCAATACTAAATTTATTGAGGATATTGAATATAGTGAGAGTGCTAAAATTAAAGATTTTGATTTTGAGGAGGAATATGTTACTATTCCTACTATTACAATTGAAAATGATCAGGTAACTATGTCTGATATTGTTTAGATTGTAAATCCAAATAATCAAAATAATATTGAATTATCTCCCACTCATATAAAAGGACAACAACCTCAAACTGAAGTGCCATTAAGGAGATCCACAAGGGAAAGGAGAACAATAATTTCGGATGATTATATTGTATATCTCCAAGAGCATGAGTTTGATTTGGGATTAGAAGATGATCCAATCTCATTCATTCAGGTCAAATAATGTTCTAATTCTCAAAAGTGGATAGAAGCCATGGAAGATGAGATGAAATTTATGAAAGATAATGATGTTTGGGATCTTTCTGAATTGCTTGAAGGAGCAAAACCTATTGGTTGTAAATAGATTTTTAAAACCAAAAGGGATGCAAAAGACAATATTGAAAGATATAAAGTACGTCTAGTTTCTAAAGGTTTCACTCAAAAGGAAGGCATTGATTATAAAGAGACTTTATCTCCAATTTCTTCGAAAGACTCTTTTAGAATCATTATGGCACTTGTACCTCATTATGATTTAGAACTACACCAGATAGATGTAAAGACTGCATTCCTTAATGGAGATATTGAAGAAATTATATATATGATGCAACCAAAAAATTTTTAATCTTCTGTTTCAAAACATCTTGTGTACAAATTAAAGAAATTCATCTATGGTTCAAAGCAAGCTTCCCGTCAATGGTATAAGAAATTTGATCAATTGATTTCTTCATTTAGTTTTAAAGCAAAACACTATTGATCAATGCATTTATCATAAGGTCAATGGGAGTAAATTTATTCTCCTGGTATTATATGTCAGCAAGCAGTGATATAGGCTTATTGCATGAGACTAAGAGATTTCTTTCAAATAAATTTGAAATAAAAGATCTTGAAATTACATCTTTTGTGTTGCGTATACAAATTCATCGGGATCGCTCCCGTGGTATACTTGGGTTATTACAAACAGCTTATATTGATAAAGTGCTAAGCAGATTTCGCATGAAGGATTGTACACCAGGGGATACACCCATTGCAAAAGGGGATAAATTCAGTTTGCTTCAATGCCCAAGAAATAAAGTTGAAAAGCAAGAGATGGATAAGATCCCTTATGCATCGGTAGTAAGGAGTCTTATGTATATTCAAGTTTGTACGTGTCCAAATATTACGTACATTGTTGGAATGCTTGGTAGACATTTAAGTAACCCAGGAATGAATCATTGGAAAGCAATGAAATGGGTTATGAGGTATCTAAAAAGGACAAGAGATTTTTTGCTCACATATCAGAGATCTGATCATTTAGAGATCATGGGATATTCCGACTCTGATTTTGCTGGTTGCCTTGATAGCAGGAGATCGACTTCAGGCTAGATTTTCATGTTGACTAGAGGAGCTATTTCTTGGAAAAGTGTCAAGCAATCAGTTATAGCTTCTTCAATAATGGAAGCAGAGTTTATAGCTTGTTATGAGGCTTCAAATCAGGGAATAAGGTTGCAAAATTTTATCACAGGGATATATATTATTCATGGCATTGAGAGACCATTAAAGATAAATTGTGATAATAAAGCAGCTGAGTTATATTCCAAGAACAACAGGAGTTTGTCAAAATCAAAACATATTAACATAAAGTTTCTTGTTGTGAAAGAAAGGGTTCAGAGTTCTCAGATTGCTATTGAACATATTAATACAAACTTTATGATTGCAGACCCACTTACGAAAGGATTACCACCTAAAGTATTTCATGAGCATGTGGCTTGTATGGTTGTAATCTGTTTGATGATATGCTAGCTTAGTGAGAGTTTGTTTGTATTGTTCAATTATTATGAACTTATTTTTTGATCAGACTAAAGTATTGTTATTTTGGTTATTGAAAACTCTGAAATGCAGTTATATGATTTCAATTACAGTTTAGCATAAAGTATTGAATTTTGGTTATAAATTTTTTGAGTTATGAAATTTGACCAGTTGAAAATAGTCATGATTTGATATCACATTACATGAAATTTTTATGCTACACATCCATACTTGATCTATGTCGTTAATTATATTAATATAGTGACCATTGATGGGTCTTGTTACTAAGAATGTAACAAAGGTCGCTTTGATTCTATATTGATATGATTCATGGACTAGATTGTCTAGAAATATTATTTTAGAAAGATAGCAAATATTGAGCTCTTACGGTTATTTTTGAATGTATAATTATATGTATATATATGTGGCTCAAGTGAGAGATTGTTGGGAAATATCTTTAAGTGGGCCCATATACTTATACATATAAATAAAGTTTTGTACATTATAAGCTATTTAAAATTAAGCCAATTAAATTTGTGATATATTTAAGTATTAAAATATTATTTGGCTTATATGGCATCACAATTAATTTTGTATGGAATTAATTTGTGTAGAGACTGGGTATTTATTTTATTTTAATGATGGGCTAAAATAAAATAAATATAATTAAAGTATAAAAGGGTCATGGTCCCCAGTTTAAGCGGTGAAGTTCTCATTTCCCTCATTTCCCATCTTGAGTGAAAAGAAGGGGTCTCTCGCTCTCTTGGAGAACGACGCTCTAAACATGAAAGATTAAAAGACCTTGATTCTGCATATCAATAGATTCAGGTACGCTTCCAAAAATTCTTCTCGATGATTTGGCATGTCGTTCGGAGACGATCGAATTGTTTTTTTTTTTGTGTCTCCGTTAAATCCTAACAAATACAACCTAGAAAGCAAAAGCAAACCTTTTAAAACTACCATAATGAATATGCGATCCACTAGATCCCATTTTAGATCCATTGGGGTGCTGGGGATACCAAATGTTAAAACAACCAAAAAGGTTGGTTAAAATCCCAACTTTCCCAATGGATGGAAAATGAAACCTAGAAAAAATCCCATATTTCATCATAATGGCTTTAAAAAGGTATAAGAAGCCTAAAAGCAAAACAAACAAATGATAACTAGTTACAAGAAAAATAAAAGCAACTACTAAACCAGCTATCCAAACATCATACATACCCCCCTAAAAAAAAGGTCCAACAAGATCCAAACAAGAGTAGAATTTACTGTTGTAGCATCAACACAACCGACAGTAGCCACCAAGAACAAACCAATCAATAACAACAAAGCCATAACACCAACTCCCTCCTCAATAGTCTAAGAATCAGCCTCTCCACAAGAAAAGTCATACCAACTGAAAATCGTCGCCATACCCATCATACTGGCAATAACAACACCAGTAAAATTCCAATATAAAGTCATAATACCAACAACCGCCACAAGAAGCCAATAACCTGCCTCCTCATTGCAAAAGCTAACCAAACTGGTAATCATCACCACTCTCATCACATTGACAAGAGAAAAACCAAAAAACTTCAAATCCTTCAAGTCTTTAACCAATAAGACTTGATCTTCAAAAAACAGTAGAAAAATAAGTGACCAAACAACCACCTCATCATTACAAACATCAACCAATAAGAATTCCCTCAATATAGACGATCCGCGGCCAAACCCTTTAGACGATCCAAACGATGTTGATGAAGCAATAACAACAGTTCCTACCTCAATAGGCCAAGAGATGACATCAAATATAACTTGATCCTTGTAGAACAAATGAGTAACATTGGTATTACCCAAAACCTCTTTACAAATGGATGCATATCCAGCTCCAAACAAAATAGAATTGTATTCATCCACTACTAACAGACTCAAAATCATCCATCAGACTGACTTGATTTCAAGAGTCTTCAAGAATCCAAAAGAAACCGGATCTTGAAAATAGCAAGAACCTCCTTTAAAATCCAAACACCCAAACGACATCAACTTCATAATCATCAACTGATCACTCATCAAGAATCTATTCAAACCAATTATGGAATCAAGAAATTCCATAAACCAAATTAGACCCGAAATCCAATAAACATTCGTTAGAAAGAATTTAGTCCCAACATAATCTTCGTTTCCAATAATGTTGTAGGAAACAAAAAAACAACACAAAAATTCCTCCAAATCCACCTTCAGATTTGAAATATCACAAAAATCAATCAAGAATCTGATACTAGTAGGATAGACACACCCCACAATACCGGAAGCCAAACCAAACCAACGAAGATACATTGGCAAGCAGAAATCATCGAAAACCAATTTCAATTCCGAAGAAACACCAAAATCGTTGGTCCAAAAAAGAACCTCTATCGAATAAATCTTCATCTTCATCGCATCTCTGAACAATATTGAGATGCCAGAACCAAACAAAGATACTCCGTCGGCCATACCAGGCCAACGGAGAACCAACGATCTCCATCGATCTGCCAAAATTGTCGCTCTCGCGCAAACGTCGCTCTCGCCCTTCTTGCACAAACGTTAGTTAATTGCTTAGTTGAGAATAAAAGACGGTTAGTTGTTGTGTTCTAGAATTTTCGTAGTGTTGAGTGATATAGTTTAACGTCTAAGTTTTATATGAAGGTCTAACACATAGACAGATAAAAGAATATGGTGCAACATTCATAGAAGACGCCAAAACTTTTATGTGGAAAACTGAAAATGAGGAAAACCACGGGGCCTAGCCTATTTTGAAAGAATCCACTAGTATTTGTAGTTGATTATAAATGAGGCTCTTCCTTGGGGAGAAAACCTTGGCTCGATTTATACATTATATAGAGCACATTACAACATGACAGTTGCTATTAAGAAAGTGATGACATGTTTGTTTTGTTAGTAGGAACAAAGTTAGCAAGTCACGAAAGTCAGAGGGATCATAGTCGGCAAGTGACAATGGTCAGAGGGACCGTAGTCAGCTAGCGATGGTGGTTGGCAAGAACTCTGATGGTGGCAACGTTGAATGGAGGGAGCAAGAGAGCTCTTATGTTTTCTCCATCTCTCCTTACCCCCCCCGGTTTCCCCCCCCCCCCCCCCCCCCCCCCCCCCCCCCCCCCCCCCCCCCCCCCCCCCCCCCCCCCCCCCCCCCCCCCCCCCCCCCCCCCCCCACCCCCCCCCCCCCCCCCCCCCCCCCCCCCCCCCCCCCCCCCCCCCCCCCCCCCCCCCCAATGTGAAGAATGAGGGTCTATTTAAAGTTTTTTGGGAGTTACATGATTGGTAAATATGGAAAAGATCTAGGGTTGGTTGGGAGTGTTCCATCGGAAGGCTGGTATTTGTTCTCTTTATCATAGAGTATTTATAAAACATTTAGGTGCCTTAATGATGTCAGATTAGAGTGATATTTAGCTCGTTCGATTCATCTCATCGAGCTGCTCGATTTGACTATAAACATGTCATATTCAGATATCATTTAATCATCAAATTAATACTTTGAAGTCCCTGAAAGTGTTTTGGTATTTTGATTTG
The DNA here is from genome assembly GCA_019514585.1 of Dendrobium officinale. Taxonomy (NCBI): domain Eukaryota; kingdom Viridiplantae; phylum Streptophyta; class Magnoliopsida; order Asparagales; family Orchidaceae; genus Dendrobium; species Dendrobium officinale. The sequence continues at coordinate 65,025,432 of CM033687.1, forward strand.
AGCTCATTTGGGCTTGGATTAAATAGAATTTGGTGTCATTGGGTTCATCTTCTTGAGTTGTTCAATTTGACTATATGCTAGCTGAAATAAAAAATTGGATGATCCCAACTTTTAATTTAGACGCTCCCAACTTAGATTCACATTGAGATTCACGTCTGATTAAGATAATTTTTTTTTGGTGATATTTCAGTTGTCCTCTTATTTTCGAATATCGATGTTCCAAGAGTTTGAAAATATGTGTCAGAGAATTTGAAAAAAAAATTAAGCTCAAAATTAGACAAATTATGAGGTGCAGTCTCCCTCTAGATATCAATTGGATGTCCCCTTATGCTCATAAACCAAGTAAATATCTTTGATCATAAGTTTAACATGCACTGAAGTCTGCATGTCGATTTAAATTACTCTAAATTGATTGTAGAGACTCCATTTAGCTACGAAAGCATCAAATTTGAATCTTGAAAGTCAAGAAATGATTAAGGGAACCCCCTAATCGTCTGAATTGGATGGTCCAGAATGAAATAATGCCTAGAAAAGGTTTGGAGGCAGACCTTAATGAAAAAATATTACAAGTCCTTAATGAACCAACAACTCTCTAAAAATACATCATTTAAAGTAAGACATATGAGCCAATGATTCAATCTATTACAATAAATAAGCCAATAGAAATGAAGGCAACCAAAAAGGAAAATCAAGTGATAGAGCCAATGAGCCACCCAAGAGAGAGACATCTGAAAAGAATGCAAGACCAGCATAACGTCAGCTCCAACCAGATCAAAGAAGCAGCAAAAGATCTCATCAACCTGCATAAAAGGAAATAACAAAGAACAAAAGGAACAACAAGCCTCCAACAAATCAGTAGGAACTACCGACCATTTTTAAAAGTAAACAGCAATGTGCAAAATAGGAATACCAACCATTCCTAAAAACTTATGCCTAGCATAACTAGATCACCAAGAAAATCTTAATTCTCCAAAACCTGAAATCATCAAACTTGTCAATCTACAATTATAGCCATAATATCAATTTCTTACTTTGATGCTAATTTATTCTAATAAAAGAACAAATAATGATGCAAAATAATTTTCACTTTTAGTAATAAACTATTATGAAGAATCACAAAAGAAAAGAGAAGCCATTATATAGATTTTATATTTAAATAATTGTTACTAAAAGGTCTAACATTAAAATTATCCATGAAAAAAAAATTATGACTAGCTTTTGATGTTCTTAAGAAGACTGGGCCTTATACTGTTTCACAAACTTTTGTGCAATTTCTTCTTTTTTCATTGTGGTGTAAGATTCTTTTTTTTTTTAATTATTTTAAGGAAGAAATTAAATGTTTTATTTTTTATTTTCATTTAAAAAAAGTTCTTATATATATAACTTCTATATATTAAATATAAAGAGTGTATAAAGTATGCCATGATGATAATCTCACTAAAAAGGAAAATAAAAACATTAAAATTTTGAAAAGTAAAAAAAAAATTAAAGGGAAAGTAAGAGGTCTTGAATTCGAGTTTTACATTAGTAATAGTTTTTTTTTTTTTTTTCAATACTAAGCAAAATAGCAAACATTAGAAAAAATAATAATCAAATCCAAAATGTCATTACACAAAGAAAAAAAAATTCAAAAATGATTTTCCCCAACCTCATTTAAAAGCATGAAAATTATTTGCTAAATTTAAAAAATAAAGCATTTAGTTAAAAATCATGCATATTATATTCAACAATGTAACCTTATTCTTATAGAAAATGGTGGAGCTTTTTATGTTAGGATACTGCATCACAATAGTATTATTTACATAAATAATAAATTCTAAATCACTGATTTTAACATTGATGCACATAAGCTTTTATTATTGAATAATAGATTCCAAATATTATTATAAAATTTCCTTTTTATGATTAATTCCTAATCCTTTAATATTGAATACTATTTTGGTTTAGCTTTCATCTCATTAATTTATTATAAATATAAAATATAAAATAGAGGATATATGTGGGCTTATTTATATATTTGGAAAGATCTAATGCATATATCTTATTTTAAGTAATGATATATTATTTGCATATCTCCTTTTTATGAAAAGATCCTACTAGCTGATATATATTATATTATTCAAGTATTTATCTTTTAATGTAATACTATTACTCTCACCTATAAATAAGGGATTAGAGGGCAAGCCTTAGGAAACAATAACCACAGTCGAGCAACAAAATCACATAGCTTTTCTAGTATTAACTCCCCCTCCCCTCTCGCCTTTTCTTGTTCGATGTTTGCTTTTTATTGAAAATCTTGCGAGCATAGTTTGGGTATCAATCACAGGCAATTTTGGATCCAATATCCTAAAAGGTGCAGTGAGCATGGAATTATGCCAATGAATAGATATCAAGCTTTGCAAAAAGGAGAACAACTAGAAAGAGAAGATTTTTTAATCAACTTATACTTTTATTTTTTAATAGTAACTTACTTTTTTTTAAACCCCCACATTACTTGCTATATCATTATATTAATATATGTAGGGGTGTTAATTTCAGGTCACGTGTCGGGTTCAGGTTAAATCCAAAATTGACCCGGCACTATTCGGGTCAACCGGAACTCGACCTATTTTTGCAAATGGGTCAGTTTTTAGGACCCAAAACCGACCCGCTTTGAGTTCTGGTCAAACTGACACGACCCGAATGACCCGGGGGCGACCAAAAATTGTTAATTTTCATGTCAAAAAATGGGTCAACCTCTGATTTTTTGGGTAAAAAATGGGTCAAATGGGTTTTTGGGTTTAGGGTTTAGGGTACCAGACGAAGTCTTAGGCTTTGTTTGGGGCGGCTTTATTATTGTTTCTTGAAGCAATTTTTTTAGTATAAAAATTAAAAGTTTTTTTGCTAAAAAGCAGCTTTAAGGAACTGTAAGAAAGTCATACCAAACTAAGCCTTAGGCTTCGTTTGGGACGACTTTTTTTACTGCTTTCTGAAGCAATTTTTTAGTACAAAAAATTTGTAATTTAAGAAATTTATGTACTAAAAATTTACTTTAGAAAATAGTAAAAAAGCCGTCCCAAACGAACCCTTACAAAAAAACTGCTTCCCAATCTCTATTTAGTATATAAATTTGCATTTTAAGTAGTGGTCAATATTCAATAATCATTAGGGCTTATTTTTATTTTTGAATTTCCAATAAAATAGGGCTGAAATCAACAAGTATCTAAGTTGAAGGAAAAGTTTGAGTTCCTAGAGCTATGGAACATGTAAACTTGGAGCAATTATTTTTCTTGCAGGAGTGTGAGAAATCAACAATGAGCTTAAACAAAAGGCATCTATTTTATATTATATACTATTTCTAAGAATTTAACAGTAATGTTATATTTTACAAGAACATATCATTTAATAAAAAAATTCCAACTAAATACTTTTTTTAATGATAACCCCACACAGAGGGGCCTATGAGTTAATTAAAAAAAAAATTACAAAATCCTTAAGAGGAACTTTCAGCTCCCTACCGCTCCAAAGAGCTACAAAAACAATCTAAAATAGAAAACCTAAGAGCCGATAGTTCCCACTAAGAAGAAATACAAGAAGCATGTAAAACTGATACTTACGACGAAGGAAGCACATCCCATATGTGTCCTTTAAAGTCTGTTGTAATGGAATCTGGGGAGAGTTCTCAAATAGGGTATTCATTTAAATGTTTCAATTTAATTTTCCATTAAACATTCTCTTCACTTTTGTTCATTTCCCTTTCTTGTTGAGGAGGAACAAACAGACAAGACATGCTTAAGTAAAATAAAATAAAACTCATACAATATAAATATTATGCAAATGATATTATTATGAGCTCAAAATAAAACATAAATTGAACCATTTAAATGAATACCCTATTTGTAAACTTGGCTCATATTCCATTACAATGGGGATGCATATGGGATGTGCTTCCTTCATCGTAAGTATAAGGCTTTGTTTGGGACGGCTTTCTTCTTGCTTTCTAAAACAACTTTTTTTTACAAAAATTTCTTGAATTTGAAATTTTTCTACTAAAAAATTGTTTTAAAAAGCAGTACAAAAGCTATCCCAAACAAAACCTATGTTCTACATAATTCGTGAAAGCTTTTAAGAGATCCTCGTTCAACTTCAAGCGAGAAAATTTAAATTTGGCATGTATATAAGAAGATTGAATAAGTATATATGATGATGTAAATCATTATAAAAGGATAAAAGATGATGAATTATTTAGTTGAAATTTTATGAAATTATACATTCTTGTGAAATATAAAATTAATGTTGAATAAGTAGAAATAATATATAATATAAAAAAATTGATGCCTTTAGTTTAAGCTCATTGTTTATTTTTCCAAGTTGATGCTCCTGCAAGTAAATAGAAAAGTAGCATTAGAAAAGTAGAAAGATGTAAAGCTAGGAATAATTTTGAATTTAATGTGTATAGAGGGTTTTCCTAGAAGTATGAATAGATTATTTAAATTTTAGTTAGACTTTAATTTCATTAAATCTTGTACTAGTACTATATCTTTAGCTATACTTTGGATGTACTCCAACATGTCTTAATTCTCTTTTCATTTAAATATCATTTTAGTATATTTATATCTTTGGACATTAAAAGTACAAAATCAAAACATCTTACTCACTAAGCATGACAAAAAGGTCAATTAAGATAAACTTAGATACCTAGCCGTTCAAACTTTGTGCTCTGCTAGGGTTTCTTCCCTAGCCGCCCCTTTCAGCTACTTGGTGATTTCTATTTTACAGGAGCCTTTCTAGACTACAATCCCTATAGGTTCTTGCCTCATTCAACTTAGGGAAGTCATCATATGGGTATGCCCGTAATAGTGCTCTGAAAGAAGACACCGAATGTTTTCTAATTGCAACTAGAAGTGCGTACAGTCCTATTTGAAAAGTAAAATAAAATGGTTTAAAAGGGAAAACATAATGCAAAGAAAAAATACACTTTAGATTAGCGAAAATTATATTTTTTTTTCAGATAAGACGTTTTAATCTTTTCACTTCCCTTTTTTCTAGGAATAAATTTCGATGAACTGGAATCTTTAATCTAAAATGCGCAGTGGATGGTCGACGACTCAGACCTCAGTATCACCATGAGGGATGCTGCGGGGCCCTTTGCATCGTGATGCCAGATAATCGACGTTAGATTTACAGGTCACAAATCAAGGTTTCAAAACCCTAAAATCACAATTTCAAGTGTGAACCTCACCTCACTTCTAGAGTTTAGTCCTCCTCACATGTTTTGAATCATCTCAAAAATACAAATACATATCTCTAAACTATTTTACTCCTACACTGCTTTGAGATGATTCAAATACAAAAATGATTTGTATTTTATTTTTCTCAAAATAGATATAAGGGCTTTAAAAGCCTAAGATTGCATTTATTTTTCTTGAATTCTATTTTAATAAAGTAAAATAGTCTCTAAATATTTATTTTTTTTTTTGGAAACTCTAAATAATTCAAGTTTTTCGGATATGAAGTCTAATCATTTAAGCACTATTTAATTAGTTTCCTCTTGACTACTATGGTCTCCTCGGAAGCGGGAAAACAGCGGAGCGACGGATGAGGAGGACTAAACTCTAAAAGTGAGTGAGTTGAAGTTCAGACTTCAAATTGAGATTTTAGGGTTTTGGAACCCCTGTTTGTGATATGTAAATCTGACGTCGATTGTTTGGCCTCACGATGCAAAGGGCCCCATAGTGTCCCTCATGGTGATATTGAGGTCTGAGTCATCGACCATGCACTGTGCATTTTAGGTTAAAGATTCCAGTTCATCGAAATTTATTCCTAAAAAAAAGGAAATGAAAAGATTAAAATGTCTTATCCGTAAAAAATATAATTTTTCGCTAATCTAAAGGGTATTTTTTCTTTGCATTATTTAAAAGACTTTATTTTATTTTTCAAATAGGACTGTATGCACTTCTAGTTATAATTAGAAAACATTCGGTGTCTTCTTTCAGAGCACTAAAATTAAGAAGATCTGAAATAAGGCATACCCATACGATCAAGTCTAGTTAAACCCACCCGTTTGGCCGACAGAGAAGATTCTACAAAATCCATCATATTGCAACCTAAATCAGCTAGAAAATCAGCAACAGCATTACCTTCCCAATAAATGTGAGATATAGAATAATTGATGAAGTTCAAGCACTATTTAATCTCTATAATGATATATAAATAAGAAGGATGCGTAATATAATTATGAGTAATGTAATGAATCACAAGCATAGAATATATCTCAATCCAAACATTAGTAATCCCTAAGGATAAACATAAATGTAAATCTTACTTTAAGGCCTGAATTTCTACCATGATAGCTGTATTGGCATCCCCAGGACTAGCAAAAGCAACCAGAACGTGACTGGATGAATCACGAATAAGGCCACCACAACCAGCTTTCTCATTTTTGTAAGAACAGTCAGTATTAAGTTTGTGACAACCCACAATGGGTTTAAGCCACTTAACCAGAATATCTCTAGATGAATGGCCGAAATTCTCAACAGGAGTACCAAAAAACTCAGTCGTATAAGAATATCCTTTAAAATAATTGAAATTAATCAAATTTGTTAAGTATGATTGCCTAACTATGTCTTTAATCTTGATGATAATTGTCAAGGCATTCATATTAATGTTATCATGTTTCGTTTCATTCCAACATTTCCACAAAAACCAACAGATTATAGTGGGTAAAACATTATAAATATGCTTCTTAGTAGGGACCATCCAATCATGCATGGTGCTAATAATGTTGTGTACATCTTACAAAATTGGGAAACAAAAATATTATCAAAATATAACCAAACTTCAAGAGCAATGGACCACTAGCAAAGACATGATTCAAATCTTCAATATAATAACAACATTGACATTTGGATACAATATAAAACCCTTTTTTCCTCAAAATATCATCAACAGGCATGTAATTGTTAAAGATACGCCAAATTAACATATAATATGAAGTCAGAATAACTTTTTCTTTAAATGGATGATAAAATATGCGAATAAAGGTGAACAATTCTAATAGAATTCCAAACCATTTTAAGCACAAAGCTCCCATCATTGGAATTGGTAAAAAAGATAGTATCTTCCTGATCAAGTTGTAAAGGAACCTAAAGGATAAGGTTGATGACACATTCAGGAACAAAGTCAGTAAGATAATCCGCATTCTAAGTTCCATAATGGATAAAATGAGAAACTTTACATGTACTAATAGTATGAGTGTTGAGCAACGAGTCAATAGAAGAGAGACCTAACCAATTATCTTGCCAAAAAAAGATTTCACCCCTCCCCAAATCCATTGAATAAAATTTTCAGCATCCCATTTAATGGATCAAAACCTTTTCCTGTTGAAAGAGTCACCATTTTTTAAAAAGCAATTAAGAGGGTGCTTGCCAACATTGTATTTAGAGGTCATGAACTTAGACTAAAGGCTCTTCTTGCATCTTAAATTGAACCACATTTTAAAAGAAAAAGTATGAGCCATTTCATACAAGTTCTTAAAACCTAACTTATCTTCATCATTCATACCATAACATCTATGCCAAGAAGCCCAAATAATAGCAGATTCACCTTCTTTGGCACCTCAAAGAAAATTATTGAAGATTCTTTCAAGTCTATTGTAAATATTCACAATCAGAGAAAGTATGAAATAAGTAGATAGGAACATAGCAAAGAACACTTTTAATCAACACTAATCTACCCGCAAAAGACAAGAAATTAAAAGCCCAAGTAGATAATTTTTTTTTATTTTAGAAAAAATCTCCCCAAATAAATGTGATCTTTTTTTTACCTTGAAAAAGAGGAGTACCTAAGTATTTAAGAGGTAAATGCTTATGCAAAAAACCAAAACTTTCTTGAATAGAGACGATTCTGTGATGAGATATAGTTTTAGCACAAATAAAATAACTTTTCAGAGGATTAAGAATTAAACAACTGTCCCTTTGAAATTTTCTAAGAAAGCTAAAAAGAATATTAAGCATTTTCTTGGAGCCTTTCATAAAAATAATAAAATCATCAGTAAAACTTAAGTGGGAGATGGGGAGACCACCAAAAGTACGATAATATAACGTGGGGTATTTTCTAAGAAAAACATTGAGAGCTATAGAAAGAAATTCAATAAAAATAATAAACAAAGGAGAAGAAAGAGGATCCCCTTGAGGGAGACCATGAGTAGATTTAAAAAAACCATGACTTTTCCCATTAAAAATAATAGAGAAAAAATAATGTTCAATATTATTTTTAATGATGTTAATGAACTCATTATTGAAACAAAAAATTTTCATCATAACATAAAGAAAATCCCAACTAAGATTATCATATAAGATTTAGTAATATCAATTTTAAAAATAGCATTACCACTAGTGATTTTAGCCTCAAATCATAAACAAGCTTTTGAGCTAATAAAATATTATAAAAAATGTAACAAACTTTCACAAAACCTATTTGTTCAAGAGAGATGAGTTTGGGGGGAATCAAAGCTAATCTAGACATAATTAACTTGGCAACAATTTGTTAAAAATGAGCAAAGACTATTAGGACGAAAATCACTCCAAAAATTAGTAGCAGCACTTTTGGGAATCAAAACAATAGCAGTCGAAGTAAAAAATTTAGTATAAGGATTCCCTTTAAAGAAATCAACAACAACATTAACTAAGTCATCTTTGATGATATGCCATATTTTTTGAAAAAAATTAGTAGTATAACCATCTGACCCAGCAATAGAATCAGAATTCATATCATTGATAGTCAACCAGCTTTCCTCCTCACAAAGCAATTTAGTAAGCATAATTTTATCCTCATTTGAAATAAACGAAGGAATAAAAGAGAAATCCAAATCTAAATTTGGGGTAAAATTTTTTTGTTAAATGCATCTTTCAAGTAAGTAACTCTAGACTCAACAACTAACTCAAGAGAATCAAAGTGAGAACCTTCAGAAGTGTCTATTTTATGAATATAGCTAGCCATTTTTTTATGATTGGCAATATTATGAAAAAACATGATATTTCTATCCCCTTCAACAAGGAATTTATAAGCAGCTTTTTGTCTCCAATAATCCTCCTCTTGTACTTGGAGAACGACTAATTTGTCTTTGGCATTATTCAAAGAAGCCCTGTTATCATAATTAGGATTATTCAAAAATTTAATATCGGCCAACTCAACAAGTTTATCGGCATCCACAATATTAGTAAATAAATTTTTTAAAACACATTTATTCCATCAATTCAAATTTTATTTGAGTCGTTTCAGCTTAAGCAAAAAATGATTCATACCAATATTATTATTATTGGGAAATAAGGGAGCATGCCAATTAGTTTCAACATTGAAAATAAAAGAATCATGAAACAGTCACATATTTTGGAATCTAAACGGAGAATGAACAACAATATCATGTAAAGAAATATTCAAGAGCAAAGGGGAATGGTTTGAGAGAGTTTTAGACAAATGCTCAATGTGAGTGTTCTGATATTTAGAAATCCAAACATTATTGAAAACAATACGATTCAAACGTTGTCACATGGTACATTGGTTCCAAGTAAAAGCATTCCCAGAAAAGTCAATACACTACAGGAAAATCACTTATTACCGGGGGAATTTTTCGGCGGCTTGCCGGCGGTCAGTTTTCCGGCGGATTTCCGGTGCTTCCCGACGACTTATTTCCCACAAAATTTTCCGACGGCTTTTCAAGCTTTCAGGCGGAATGAAAAAATTTTTTATTAAATTGATTAAAATTATAACTATTTAAATAAATTTTAAAAAATGACTAATAATAATAATTTTTTCCTTAATTTAAGTATAAGAATTTAAATTAAAAATTATTATTTAAATTGTTATTTATTTTTTTAGCTTTTTAATTAATTTAGTTAGCTTATTTAATTTTATTTTGAAAATTTTATTTTCTGTTAAAAGATAGTTTAAATAAAAAAAATTTGACACTAATAACACATTTAATTCATTAATAATTTTATAGTATATTTTAATTATTTATTTATTTAAGAAATGTTTTTATTAATTTAATAGCATTTTTTAATTAATTGTTACTTAACTTGTTTATTTTAATTATCAATTAAAAAATTCTTAATTATAATATTCAACATATTCGAATATAAATAAAAGAATACTAGAACTAACTTGTTTTGCAGCATCGGCGCATTGTTCTCGGGTGGGGGTTGCGGTCTGCCGGTGACGAGGTTAAGGGTTCGAATCTCAGGGTAGGCAAACGCGGGAGCGGGGGCGTGTTGGCGCACTCGGGCTCGGGATGGCTCACGCGGGCGCGGTCAGGCGCGATCTCAGTCTGGCGCGGCGAGCGGACGAGGTACGACGCGACCGCCGGAGCGGGCGCGGCGCGCCATCGCGAGCAGGCTGCTGGCGGGATGCGGGTTGCGCGGGGTGGCGGGAGCGTCTGTAGGGGTGGAGCGGGCTGCTGCGCGTGAGATTTTTTTTAATTAAACCGGCGGTTTATGCCCGCCGGCATTATTTGCTGCCGGAAATTATTTTCCTACGCCATTATTACCGGCGCCAAAAATGCCGTCGGAAAACCGCCGCTAAATTAAAAAACCGCCGGAAAAGGCTCAAATTTCGTCGAAAAAAGCCGCCGGAAATGGGTGATTTTCCTATAGTGATATCATGTAAATTTGACATTGAAACTGTTTCATTAAAATCTTCCATAGCTTGAAAATTGGGTGGTTTCCCTCCAACTCGCTCAACAATACAAGTAATAGTGTTAAAATCTCCTCCAACTATCCAAGGTTCACAAGCATTAAAAGAGAAATCAGTAATATGATTCCATAACATTTTTTTAATAGTTCTAGAGCAAGAAGCATAAACAAAGGAGGCATAGCAAAAATTTTAAAAAAAGAAATTTTTTTGTGCACAATTTGAGGAAAATCGCTGATAATGCTAAGAGTAACACAAGACTTCCAAAGAATCCAAATTTTGTTAGAGCAGTTGCTAAAAGAGCAGTCAAACAAAAGTTTACTACTTATCGAAATAAGCTGAGAAGATGAAATAGGAGGTTCAAGTAAGACTAAAACATTAATATTATTAATTCTGCATAATCTCCTAACCCTATCTCTAGAAGGAGAGTTACCAACTCCCCTAATATTCCAAATGAAGGCTTTAACCATTGGAAGAACTGTTAGAAGAAGCTTGGGTAGCTCTAGAAGATTGGCCTTCAGATAGTTTTGCATTTTTAGATTTTTTTTCTTCCCCACCTTGGTATATCCCATATCAATGTTATTTTCCTCTTGTTTAGGAGTGACCAACTTAGAAACATAGGTTGATCCTCCAGAATTCCCAAAAGTGGACAAATCATGGATCGGAATAATCTCTTCCTCCTCCCTACTCTCGTCTTCACCATCTTCCTCTTTATCCAATTGCTCAGTATTTGTAAAATTTAAAGTATCAATGTTCTGATTTACATCACCACCCTCACCATCAATGGAAGAATCAGTAATTTCGGTTTGAATATTGCCAAAATCTTGTGTGGGTAATTTACTAATTTCCAAGGGGTTATTCTTAGTGTTTTGCTATTCAAAACAAAATTTTTGGATTAAAACATTGGATTCCAATAGAGATATGTTCCCCTCATTAGCTTCCTCATTAATACTAGATGTTCCTAAAGGAAGAGTAGGTAAGGTATCTTAAACATCCTTAGGAGTTCTAGAATTTAAAGGAGCGCCTTTGTCTTGAATAACAAGATTTTCATTGTTCACCTCATTTTCAATAAAACCATCATTAACGATTCTAATCACTTTTTTCCCCTCTTTAATGATTTTTTTCAAAGTGGGATGAGCCACAAAACACTCATTAAAGGAATGCCCATGGACTTTGCAATGGGAACAAAATCAGGTATGTTTTCAAATTCGACATTTTACAAGTATCCAGAAATTTCATATCCAAGCCACACCTCGCAGATGTTTTTTGGTAATATCCAATTCCACCATAATATGAGCAACATAAGGCCTAGATTTAGAAGCAGTTGCTTGGTCACTTTGCAATGGTCTTCCAAATATGAAACCCAATGCATGCAGAATATGCGTGTTAAAAAAATGCAACCGTAGATGATTTGGAAAGGAAATCCATATCGGTACAATCGGTGACTCCTCTTTGATTTCAAAGAAAGGAGTCCATTTTAAAAGTATCATTTGACAATTATTTATGCAGCAAGACCTTCTCACAAAAATTCGGCTATAATCCAAATCGTTGGACCTTGAATAGCAACATGTCTATCATCTAATATACCATAGAGAAAAAACCAGACAGTTTTAGGTTATCGAAAAAAATTTTAATAGAATCGATATTAGGGAGTTTAAAGAAAAACTTCCTAACAAGCATGAATTGATAGGGAGAAGCAAGTTTAGCAATATCTTAATTCATCCAAAATCAGTAACGTCGAAAACCCTTTAACCAAAGACTTAGTGAGAAACTCGGAGGATCTCCTCCTAATTTATCTATGATGGATGATTTTAATAATATGAGTATGGATTATTATTTAGTTGACAATGGTTTTATTGGCTCTTGCCACACTTAGTCTAATAAAAGAGTTTGGGAAAGACTTAATAGGATTTTATTTAACTATGAGTGGCTGCCTTGCTTTCCTAATTCTTTTGTTGAGCATCTAAGAATAGTTGCATCTGATCATGTTCCTTTACATTGTAAATTTAAGCACGTTAACCCTATTGGTTTTTCTCCCTTTTATTTTCAAAATATGTGGCTTAAAGATCCTAATTTCTTTAAAGTTGTTGAAGAAAATTTCCTTGCTCTTATAGTTTTTTTATGACGGGAATAAAGACATGATTTGATTTTCTCTAAACTTGAAGCAGGTTAATAAGGTTTTAAGATGGTAGAATAAAAGTGCTTTTGGTTATATTTTTGCTAACATTTTAAAAGCTGAGGAAGGTGTTATTTTACTTTAAAATATTTATGTTACTAACAATTCTGATGATTTATGGAATCACTTATATAATGCTAAATTAAATATTACGAATATTCAACTTATTGAGGAAGAATTATGGAGACAAAAGGTCATCTCTAAGCATCTTTTGGAGGGAGAAAGAAATAAAAATATTATCATGCTTTTGCCAACTCAAAAAATTCAAAATCATTCATTAATAAGGTAAGTTAGAGTTTGTTGTTTGGTGTGATGATCTGGATGTATTATGTGATTTAGTCATTTATCATTTTAAAGAGTTACTTGGGTGTGCTAAAAATGTGGATGACAAGTTACAAATCAAAGGTATTCTCTTGGCTTATAGATGTCAATTTTGTTGGCACATTGAATCCATTAATCATGTTTTCTTAAATGGTTCTATTTCTTGCTAAGTGTGGGTTGAATTGGAGAAAGGGCTATGGATTAAAGTGCTTCATCATTTAATAAATTTTCCAATTTTTTGAAGGGTTGGTTCCCCAATAGGTCCAAAGGTCATTTACTTATTGTTATCCTTTACTTGCCTTTTGGTTTATATGGATTTATATGAACAATAGTAAGCATAACAACATTAATATGAGTGATGATAGAATCATCAATTGTCTGAAATCTAAAGCTCAACACCTTTATAATGATAAAACCCTTAGACACAATCGCTTTACAGGCAACATTTTATGGGCATCCTTCTTTAATATTAACCTTTATTCTAATAAGTGTATCACTTTACCAAAAATTGTAAATGAGTTAAGCCTCAATTACAAGAATGCAAGCTTAATATTATGGCTCCATTAATAAACATGGCTTCAGTTGTTCTGGCATTATAAGGGATCATTATGGTTATATTCTTATTATTTTTTCTTTGAGAATTTCTATCGGCAATTCTATTTATGTTGAACTTTCAGCTCTTTACTAAGGGGCCATATTGTGTATCGACCTAGCTTAATATTAGTAATGTCTAGATCGAAAATGGATTCTAAACTTCTAAATTTGTTACTCATGTCTAAAAAATGTATTAACGCTAATTTATTTTATCTCTTCATTAAGACTTTTGCCCTGATGAATAAAATTAATTATAGAATGACTCACATTTGGATAGAAGGCAATAACTATGCCTGCTGGTTGGCTAAGGTTGGTTCTAAGATTTTAAATATCATCTATTTTCATAAACATTCCTGCACTAGTTTTCTTAAAGGTGTGATAAGAAGGAATAAGTCGGTTAATTCTAACTTCAAAAATTAATCTATTTCATTTTTTTTCTCTTTTTTATTGTTTCTGTCCTTTTATCTTTTTACAGGTTCTTTTATGGTGAGCATTTTCGTCATCTTTTACTTATGTTTTTTTATGGTTAGGTTTGTTTGTTCCAGGGTTATTTATCTTTAGTGTGGTTATCTATTTGAGCTTTCATTACTCTTCTTGGATGATGGTTTTGTTGGGTCCATTTTTCCTCTAATTAGGTATTCTTCATTTTATGTGTATGATTATTTGTAGTTGTAATATATTAGATTTGTTTATGTTGTGCTTTTTTCTTTGTGTAGGATTTTCGTGGTTGCTCCAGTTCCTCATCTGCGGTTACCCGCTATTTCTTCTGGGCATAATGAATATCTTAACTTTTGGGCTGCTCCAATTTTTTGGGTTTGGCTTCTTGCCTACCTTGTTTTTTTCTTGTTTTTTTCTATTATAATTAGTCAAGAATCTTTGACTCTTAGATTTTTTTTTATTGTAACTCTTTGAGTGTAGTGAGTTATTGATCCTTTTAAAGACTTGTAATCCTTTTTTTTTTAATTAACACATAAGCCCACCTTTAGGCTTTCTCAAAAAAAAAAAACTTCAAATAAAGCAAATGAAAAATTTTACCTCAAATTTTAAATAAATGTGAAAAACTTAAATAATTTATAAAAAATATTTAAATATATAAAGATAAACTTTCATTTTATAAAAAACTACTTATAAATATTTTTAAATTTAGAATGTGTAATTTCATCATTATCTATAGTTTTACATACAATTAACAACAATATTAAACATTTATCTCACCACATGGGATCCCTATATGAATCAAATTTTCTCTATTGTGTCCTATTAATAATCAAATTCTCATTTAAATCAAATAAAATAAGCTCATTTCTATAAAGATAAGAATATTTTATCAAATATAAATCAACAGAAATTCCATTTCTATAAAAATAAATATCTAAGGAAAGTAGCTTCCCTCATAATGAGCTCTAACAAGCATGATCGGAAAGCTCTACAAATAATCAAATAGAATATAAGATAGTGGGTGAGAGCGGCGGCAGCGGCAGTGCGGTAGCGGCGACGTCGCGGGCGCGGCAGCAGCGCGGCAGCGGCAGCGAGGCGGCAGCGGCAGCGAGGCGGCGGCGGCAGCGGCAGCGCGCGCGGCACACGCGACAGCGAGCTAGGCAGCGGCGGCAGCGCGACACGCGCTGCAGCGAGGCGCGGCAGCGCGGCGCGGCAGCGGCGGCAGTCTGGGCGACGCGGGAGTGTGCAGCGAGGTGCGCGGCACGCGACAGCGAGGTCCGGCGGCAGTCTGCAGCGAGGCGTGCGCACGTGGCAGCGAGGCGCGGGCGACGCGGGCAGCGCGGGGCAGCCGGGCACGCGGGGCAGCTGGGCAGCGCGGGGAACGCGGGCAGGCGGGCAGCGGGCAGCGCGGCAGGGGCAGCGGGCAGCAGCGGGATTGAGCGGGAAATTCATTTTTTTAAATTAAATGGGTTTTCGGGTTGACCCGGCAACCCGCCGGGTCAACCCGACCCGACCCGTTTTATTAAACGGGTTGAATCTGCAAACCCGGACCCGACCCGTTTATCAAACGGGTCGGGTCCAACCCGGATTTTCCGGGTCGGGTCCGGGTCGGATTGTCGTGTCGTGTCAAATATTGACACCCCTAAGGTAGGCGGATGACCTTAACCATGGATATATGCTACGGGTGAGCAAGCTCTAGTAAGGTGAGTAGCCTTCAGGGCATGGACTAGTCTTGATCAATCCTTGGATGGAGGTTGCCGAGAATGATGATGTCTTAGTCTGACCTTCCAAGATATTTAGGGGTTATTTCATATCACTTTTTATTTTTATTTAAAAAAATATATTTAATATATTTTATTTAACATCATTCATCTTTAGTTTTTGAAAGCAAAAGTAAAATGATTTTAAAAATACTCAAAAATAATATTTAGATATTTTTATTTTTTAAATTAAAATCACCTTGGACATTGTGCACTCTCACTGGCCATCAATTACCACTGCCACCAGCAATAAATGCCACTAGCCCTCATCATTTCTTACAATACAACAACAACAAGCCTTTATCCCATTATGTAGTGTGGGCTACTTGAATCTTTTTCTTCATTGTATCATATTAAAGCCGAATTATCATTTAAATCTAATAAAAAAGTTCATTTTAAATATTTTCTAACAAAGTAATTTTTGATCTACCTCTACTTTTTTAAACATATGTTGGATCTAATGCATCTCTTAACAGGGCCATCAGAAGAACAACATTTTGTGTGGCCAAGCTATCTAAAGAGACTCTAATTTTATCTGCCTGTGAAGCTATCTAATATTTTCACGCATATACTCATTTCTCATTCTATCTTTAAGTGTAAAATCATACTCATCCACGTGAGCATCCTCAACTTTATAACACTTAATTTTATGCTTCTCCTTTATAACCAATATTTTGCACCATAAATCATTGCAGGTCTCACCAACATCTAATAAAATTTTCTTTTTAAGTTTGAGGGATACTTTTCTATCACACAACAGACCCGATGCATTCTGATCACCCAACTCGAATTATACTAATAATATCCTCATCTATTTTACAATATCTTTGAGCAATAGACTTGAGATATCTAAAACACGCTCTCAACGTCATTCATAACATGTAATAAAAATAGAAGCACTTGTTTAAGATATCAAATATATGTATACTTTAACAAAAAAAAAAAAAAAAAGACCCCAAACAGCCCTTTAATAGCCGTTATACATCAAATTTGAAATAATAGTGGATTTATCACATAATAACCCTTATGCTTGTAAAAGAAGTTGAGAAAGAATAGAAAAGGTTGCCCAAAGACAGAAGGGTAGAATGATGAGCAAGAGAGGGGATTCACGTGTTAAGCTTCTGCAAAGATAAATTAGTGAACAGAAATAAAAAATGGGGACACAGAGTGGTCGCGCTAATGAGTCTGTCTGTTCTTTTAGATTTTCTGAACTTTTTTAGGGCGTGTGCTCGAGGAAGGAATGATGGAGGAAGATGATGGAGTGCTCGCTTGCGTTAGACGTCAACGTTGTCCATTGGCATCAAAATTCGCGTGCTTAGACGCTCTCACCCACTATCTTATATTCTATTTGATTATTTGTAGAGCTTTCCGATCACATTGACGTCAACGTTGATTGAGCATGGATTGGTGCTAGTGACTAAAAGGCTTGAATGCCATGAAGAGTAACATAATCTCAGGTCATCAATGAACATGGAGAACCCAACCTACATCACTCATCATAGAGCCTTTCACTTACTCTCCAAACTTATAGATTTATCCAAATATATGGCATTTGAAACCAAATGGCCACTTTAATTTATTCAAGATCCAACTTTTTTTTGTTATTTTCCTTGGAAAATAGTTTTTTTTTTTTTTTTTTTTTTTTTTTTTTTTTTTTTTTTTTTTTTTTTTTTTTTTTTTACGAGGAAGCACTATCCTTAGGCCGGGGTTTAGCATGCAACCCACACCAATTTACATAGGTCAACACTTAAGACTTTCACTGCTTGCCAAGGGATTCGAACCAAGGACCTGGGCTTTGCCCAGCCGGCTGTTCACCACCAAGACAAGCAATGGTGGATGAAAATAGATTTAGATTACTACATTCCGCTTGAGTTCAATAACCATTATGATCCTCAACCTCTCCTAATCATCACATCCAACACTATCTTCTTTCCACACTGACCCTTTGATGACCAAATTCCATCAACAAGAAAAAACAGCTTCCATGCGTTCACACAAGCTTCCAACTCCATGGAACTCATCCCCCTCCCCCTCCTCCTCTTCCTCATCTCTCTCACCGCATCATCTCCCACCCCAGACCGTCGCCGCCTAATCGATAACATTATCCACTCCGCCGCTCTCCATTCATACCCCAAACGCCACAAAACCGCCGTCCCCTACACCGTCTCCCTGCCACTCGCCCTCTCCGCGGCTACCGCCCACGCAATGCGCTTCCGCGCAGGCCGCCTCCGCCGCCAAGGAGCCGACTTCAAGGAATTTCGCCTTTCCCCCGGCATCGTCGCCCATCCCCACACCAAGCGTCTCCTCATCGTTCATCAAAACCTCGGCAATCTCTCCGGTTCCCTCTACTCCCTCCCGGGCTACCAGCTCATCTCCCCTGTTCTCGGCCTTCTCATCTACGACGCCGTTGGATCGAACTCGACCGAACTCGATGTGAAGGTCTCCAAAGCGCCCATTGAAGTAGACTTCTCGAGGATCGCCGGAGTGCCGGAGATAAAGGAAGAGCTTTTATGCGCGGTATTTGGGTTGGGTAGGCAGGTCGAGGTTTTGGGCAGAGGGAGAGTGTGCTTGGTGAAGGGGCAGGGGCATTTTGGGCTGGTGGTGGAGAGAGGAATGGAGAAGGTCGTGAGAAGGTGGAAGTTGGTGGTGGCAGCGGCGACGGCGGGGGCAATGGGGGCGGTGTTGATTGGGCTGTTGGTGGTCGCGGTGGTGAAGGGTAAGAAGAAGGAGCGAAGAATGGCGGAGATGGAGAGGCGGGCGTATGAGAATGAGGCGCTGAGGGTTTCCATGGTGGGGCATTTAAGGGCGTATACGGCAGCGGCGGTGAGGACCGCGCCGGCGATGGAGCGTGAGGATGACTTGCCGATGTGAGAGAGAGGGGTTTGGTTTGCTCTGCCTTACTTGAAGAATAGGATATAAATTACTATTATTTTTGGATTCATTAAGGATTTTATTTTATTTTAAGTAAATGTGAGAGACATGCATTGAGCTTCTATTCTTCAATAAAATGATGAATTTTGTTTCTATTGTGGAGAACTAAAATATGAGAGTGAGATGCATGGAAGATTAATAGGGTAATGTGATAGAGAGGAAAGTTTCAAATAATGAGAGTTATATGATCTAAAATATGATTTAGGGTTCCTCTCAAAGTTTTTTTATCTAAGGATTCTAAGAAGAGGAAGATGATATGGATTGTATTTTCCATTTGATATGAAGAGTAACTTCCCACTTTTGTCATCTTGCTTGAATCTTTGCTCATCAAATTTTACATATGAGTTATGCTTCTAAAAACTCATAGATGAGAGATGTTAGACTTTCTTCCATTCATACTTGTTCTGATGTATTTCTGAACATATTTCATATCAATGAGTTATTTTATTGATATATTACATATGACATAGCTCAGCCCAAAATTTGCTCAAATTTTTTTTTTGCTATTGAGCATACTTCATGTCTTGCTTGAGTGTATGATCCTTTTTTTTTTAACTCTTATCCCCAATTAGATTTCATAATTTGACTCAAATAATGCTTTCTTTCTCCACAATGGCCTTGAAATTCTTGAATGTTACAAAATTTTTTATTTATAATTAGAAAAATATGCCCATATTTTTCATGAAAAATTGTTTATGAAGAGAATGGAGTTTTTTTTTTTAGAATAGAAATATATCTCATATTTTTATATTAAGATGATAGAGGATAAATATAAATATATAAGGTGCGTGCAAAGCCAATTATAAATAGAAGGTGGGCAATAAGCTTAATATAAATATTTTATTTATGTGAAGGTGTATAAATGATTGATGTAAGATAAGGCTTCTACTATCTTTTTTTTTTTATAACAACTCTATTTCTCTAAAATTGAGAAGCTTTAAATGGAGTTGTCAAAGTAAAGAAGCATCATATACCATGTCTAAAGGCATTCTACAAGATAATTTGAATATTAAATGAAAACATTCTATTACTTGATATTTTCAACTTGTTAGTTTAATTTGTTATCATCTCTAGTAAAATAAATTTTAATTTATAATTTAAATAATATACCCCTTCTTTAAGAGCCAACAAATGCTCAAAATATTACTTTCTATAGTATGCACTTCATAAACATTTTAAAGTAAATTAATGACTTTAATGTTTTGTATGAATATGGATGATACATGTTATTTTTACCAGTATTTTGAAATCAACTCAATAAGAGACATTAACACTTACAAACTTGTTGAGCTTTAGAATATGCTTCTTTATCGATGTATAAGTTGTTTGCACCAATGTCAATGTACCATATAACTCATTAACCTTCATTATTATTATTGTTAGCTAATTGCATATCTCTTCTTTCATTTTATTTTTCTAATATATAATTGATTTTTTTCATGGACTTTTATTATTAGGTTCTCTACATTTTTAGAATGTCTTAAAAGCTTGTTCTAGTTAAAAAAATTAATTTGAGATTTAATCTTGCCTTCAATTTAAAATCTTCTACCACAACTTCATTTGGACCTTTCTCCTTTCCCATTGTTGTTATTATTTTTATTGAAGTGGAGGACTTATTATTAGAACTCTAATCTCGTTTAAGACAACAACTACATCCATGCCCATGGTTTCTTCTACATTTGCTTCAACTATTATCGAATCTTTCATCTTTAAAAAATAAATAAATAAAACTCATAGAGGGGTTTATACATTGATTAAGAAAAAGATTACAAATCCTTAGAGGATCAAATGCTCTCTACAGCCAAAAAGGAAATACATCTAAAACCAAAAGAAATCCTAATGAGCCAATGATCCTATATATATCTAACTACAATAAGCAAAAGGAAAAACCATGGAGATAAGAAGCCAACCCTCAAAAAATGCCTAAGAAAGATCTTCAATGAAGCCCACAAGGAAAGATCACAAACCAGCCAAATCATGAATAAGCCAAGAGACGACCAACAAAAGGAAAGAAACCTATAAACAGAAGGAACCAAACAAATAATAGTAAAAAGAAAAAATGACGCACGTTACCTGAATGAGAACCAAAAAGTAACACCATCATAAGAGCCAATAAGCTAAAACTTCCATCCAGCAAAACTTGTAAGAGAAGAAACACCACACCACCCCCAGCCAACCTCTCACAATAGGGAACATGACAGCCACTCACCACCCACGCCATAACCTAGGAACAACCACCAACACCAAACAAGCTAACCTCACACAACAGGGATTAAAACAGCCACTCACCACCCAAGACAGAACCCAGGAACAGCCACCACCAACAAAAAAAGCCCAAGAACCAATTCCAAAGCCAGAGACTTAAAAAAGGCCATAAAGACCAGAGAACCCAACCACAGTAACAAAGAAACAACCAACCAATACACGAAAGGAAGAAACACTACACCCCAGAAAAAAGAAATCCAAAAGAGACTAAACATTCAGAGAAGGTTCAAGAGGAGCTTTAGAAGGAGAAGAATTTGCAACAGTGTATTTGAAGTTTTGCACCACCTTTTTACTTTTAGAATTTTTTACTTTTTTTTTACCAGACATAGTAGTAAAGCCCTCATTATTAACTTTCACCACATCCAAATTAACATCCACTTGCAAATCATGACAACTACTAACGCTCACTTCCCCAACATTCCTCACAACACCTAATGAATCATACAACCAGTCGATATTATCAAAAGAAACGCTAGCAGAAGAGCCATTCAAATGCTACTTCTCCTATCCTAAAGAGACCAAGGCATCATCAGATAAAGGAGAACAAAAAATGTTAATGATAGGATCCTTATTAGAAACATCAGAATAACCATATACATCCATAGGATAATAATGCTTTTCATGTTCAATAATATGATCCCCAACATCATTCACACTAACAAACAAGTTTAACGACACATCAGGATCAATAGAAATAGAAACTAAAGTAGGAGAAACAACCATAGCATATCCAACATCTACAACAACAACATGAGAGGTAGACAAGTCATGGGCATCAACAACAGGAGTTAACCAAGAGGTTTCCTTAGCAACAACGGTCGTTGGTTTATGAATAATAGTTAATTCCTTAGCTAAATAAGGATGAAGGCTAACATATTCCATTTTAAAATGGTCCAACAGTTTGCAATGATCACAAAAGAAATGAAATTCCTCCATCATAATATTTTGAATATAGCCAAATTTTTATGAGCCCAATCCAAACACTATTAGGATTTTATTTATTGATATCACTTCCACCAACACTCGACCAATCAAGGGACAACATCTAATCGAATTAGCGTTATCAGTATGAAGGGGATGACCAAATAGCGAACAAAGCTCGTGCAGGATACAGGGAGCGAACAAATGCAAGCAAAATTTGGGAAGGAGGTCCAAATCAAAATAATGGGCAATTCCTAAGAGACATCGAAGAAAGAAGACCATTTAATCAATTTATAACAAATATGAAGGATGAGCAAAAAGTCTGTAATAATCCATATAATTATTCAATGTTATCAACACATGCCTTGGATCCAAAAAGGTAACCGAGAACTCACAGAAAAGTTTTAGATTAAAGAAGAATTTTTTAATTGAATATAGAGCATGCCTTTGATTAAGAAACTTTCCAACCAAAGCGAATTCAAAAGGGATTTCAAGTGTCAGAATCTCATCTTCCAAAATCCAATGTGACGTCATCCCTCGAAAAGTTGAAGTTTTGAGATATCGAAAAGGCAACGAAGAAGAAGCCTCCGAGAGATCATCAAGAAACGATATATAATTAGATTTACTGTTTAAAAAGTTAGGATCGACCAATTTCACTTAATTAACCTCCATTTGAAAAGCAAGGTGGAAAGATCAAGGAAATGAAAACATGTTAAGCCAAGAAAGTTGAAAAACATAAAAAATGAATAGGAGAAGAATGGTTAAGGTAAGAGAAAACTTTCCTCAGCGAGAGAGTCAGTCTGCGACCAAAAGGTGAACCCCTCCGACAAGGTGAGACGGGTAAGGAAAAACCCTAACAGAGAGCTCGTGAAAAAAAAAAAAAAATCTCTTTTTAAATGAAAAAAAAAAAAGTTAAAAAAAAATCTCTATTTAAATGGACATTAGTCTTTTGGGGTTATTTAACAATCTCTTATTTCTACATATGGTTGCAACAAACTCTACGGTTACTCCATCTTCATGTCCTCTACATCTTTGATTTCTTTGATGATAGTAATAATGCAATTGAAGTCAGATCTAACGATCAAAGAATATATTCCATGATTGCTAAATATCAAATTTTCTCACTATTTATGTTAATTTGATTAGAATTGCTAAAACTTTTAAAATTTGTCAAAATTAACTCAATTTTAATTCATCATCTCAAAGCTTAAAAGTACTTTTTTTCATTTCTTTTCCCTTTTAAGAGATTTGGAACTATCACCGGTTCTAAGATGAAATGAAACATTAAACAAAAGGATTTGCAAATAAAAGAGCTAATGCCACGACTAGTCCATAAATTGTTAAAGCTTCCATAAAAGTCAGACTAAGCAATATTAATAAAGTACCTCGTATTTTACCCTCTGCTTCTGATTGTCTCGCAATACCTTCTACAGCTTGGCCCGCAGCAGTACCTTGACCAACCCCAGGTCCGATAGAAGCAAGCCCTACAGCCAATCCAGCAGCAATAACAGAAGCTGCAGAAATAAGTGGATTCATGGTAAACTCCTCGCACAAAAAGATAATCAAAGTTCATTTACCAATTAGTCACGAAATGCTATGGTTCTTACATATGATTTCTGAATAAAATTCAATTCATAAGTAATTCGTCAAGATTGTACACCCTTTATATATATATATATATATATATATATATATATATATATATATATATATATATATATATATATATATATATATATATATATATATATATATATATATATATATATATATATATATATATATATATATATATATAAACATCATTTTGAATATAAGATATATGCTTTTTCTTTTTTTTTTCTTTTTTCTAAATTAAATGTGTTGGCCTAAGTAATAATATAAACATTAAAGACATAATTTTATCGAGCAAACTTCTATTCTTCATTTTTGCTCTGTCATCAAACAGATCAAAATATTTATTCAAGCTTAACTCCTATACCTATCGAACAATCAAACGCTTAACACACAGGGCGTCTATTCTATGAGATTCCACACCATAAAAAGTATTATTATTATTATTATTATTATTATTTGTAGCCTTACACCGTAATAAATAAATAAATTTTCAATTTCTTCACAATATAAAAAATACTATAAATTCAATACATTTAAGATTTGTTTGATACGGTTGCAATTTTCTATAAAAGTGATTAAAAAATTATTGTTAGAAAAATAAATATTTCAAAAGCTACAAAAATTTCTTAAAAATAATTTAAAAGGAATAGAAATTGTGATTGTAATTTGAAAAAAAATAATAATAAGAAAGTTGTTTCAGATAGACCCTTCAGGCTTCTCGTTTAGGACGGCTTTCTAATTAATTCTTAAAGTAACTTTCTCGTATAAAAATTATAAGTTTTACACTAAAAAAATGTTTTAAGTAGTAAAATACCTTAGTGTTAAAGATATTTAAGAATACGAAAGATGAATATTTTTTGCAACAATATAATGAAATCAAAGCTCGCCTAATAAATTTCCATTTCACGTGGACAAAAAACGTAGTTGCCGACTCTGTAATCACTATATCACCTATTAGAATACATAAATCCCCTTAAATTATTTTATAGTTGTACATAAATATTTATTTTGAAAATTTAAGAATGTAAAAGGTCAAAGGTCAACCTTTCAACAACTGTTGGGTTCTTCCTCCTCCAGGCCATCCTACATACAGTTCGGTCTCTACATCCATGCCCTTGTTGTCGCATTGGGGACCCACTTCCTTCGAAGTATTTAGGCACAGCAGAGGCTCCTTCCACTTCAAACAAACAGAATGGAACTATCAGCAGATTCTCTAAGATCGCATAGGCTTCATTTGGCACAGTTTTTTTACTGCTTATTAAAGCAATTTTTTAGTACAAAAATCAACTCTGTGCTAAAAAGTTGCTTTAAAAAACAGTAAAACAATCGTCTCAAACAAAGCCATGATCCTAAGGAGCTGGTTTCAGTATCTGCGTTTTGAAAAGCACAGATTCTAATTAGATGTTGAGGTAACTAGAACTCACCAATAATGAGGTTGTGTGACCTTCCTGCTTTTGCAGCAAAGCGTTCTCTTCTAGTAGGACCCTCTCCTGCATGCAGAAAACAAAAATGGGTATGTAAATTTGCATTAAAAGAAGATGCAGAGTCTCCATTTGAATGGTGTGAAGTGCATTGTCCAAGCTTTTGCCTAGTATGACAGAATATGTTGTTAAGAGACGGTGTCAATCAGCCTCCTCTCCTTCTTCACCTCACTAGATTTCTATGCTAGTTCTTATAAAAGATTGTTGTAGCATGCTTTGTGAAAGAACAAAATATAAAACAGGAACGCTGATTTTCTTAAAAAATGAGAGAAAATTTCAGCAATCACACGCACTATTTTAAAACATTTTCAAGCTTTAATATAGCCCGTCATTCTTAGAGTTATATAATTTCAAAATGAGATTACAATCACACAAAATAAAAAAAAACATTAAATAAAACTGAAATATTAAATTCCTCTTGATAGTTATCCACATATGCACCATTAACTTCCACTTGATAGTTATCCACGTATCCACCATTAACTTCTACTTGATAATTATCCATATATCAAATAATATGGGTAACTAATTTGATATGTGGATAATTATCAAGTTGAAGTTAATGTTGGATATGTGGATAACTATCAAGTGGAAGTTAATGATGAATATGTGGATAACTATCAAGAGGAATTTAATATTTCAATTTTATTTACTGTTTTTTTTTTTTTTTGTGTGATTGTAATCTCATTTTGAAAGGATGTAACTCTAGAAATGGTGGGCTATATTAAAGCCTAAAAGTTTTTTGAAGTAGTGTGTGTGATTGTTGAAATCTTCTCTCATTTTTTAGGAAATTAGTGTTCCTATTTTATTTTGTGTTCTTTCACAAATTGGTATCAGAGCCATGACAAATCTTGGAAGTTTATCGATCGAGTAGATACCGCTACCACGACTCACAAATATAAACTATGACAACTGGAGTATTCAAATACGGGCATTGTTGGGCGCACAAGATGTATGGGAAGTCGTTGAGAACGACTTCATCGAAATGACAATTAATACGGCGGGCATGACGACAGACCAACTAAAGGCATTAAGAGAGACACGAGCGAAGGATAAAACTGCTCTCTACTTGCTATATCAAGCAATAGACGAGTTGGGCTTTGAGAAGATTGTTGGAGCGACAACTTTAAAAGAAGCATGGAACACTTTAGAGTAAGTGTTCAAAGTAGCCGATCGTGTCAAGCAAGTATGCCTCCAAACTTTGAGAGGTGAATTGGAATGGATGAAAATGAAAGAGTTAGAAGGTATATCTGACTACATCATGCATGTGCAAATTGTAGTAAATCAACTCAAGCAAAATGGTGAGACGTTGAACGATGCTCGAGTAGTGGAGAAGATATTGCGGTCATTAATCAATGACTTTGATAATGTTGTGTGCGTGATTGAAGAGTCAAAGGATCTCGGCACACTAACTATTGATGAGCTTGCTGGTTCTCTCAAGGCACATGAGCAACGAAAGAAGAAGGTGGAGGAATTGCTCGAAAAAGTTCTTCAATCCAATACAACAATTAAAGATGATAAGGTACTATATTCTCAATTTTTTTGTGGGAAAGGACTTGCAAGAATAGGTTGTGGATATGAACGCGGTGGAAGAGGTCGTGGTCATAGAAGATAGTATAAGCAGTCAAATCAACAAAATTGGCGAGGTAGAGGACGAGGTCGTGGAAGAGGCGGCCGACTAAACCACTTGAATGTAGAATGTTATAAATGTGGGAAAAATGGTCACTATGCGAAGAACTACAACTACGACAAGTGCTACAATTGTGAAAAAATTGGACATTACGCAAGAAATTGCTATGGAGAGAAGAAAATTGAAGAAAACACTAATCTTGTCATAGAAGAAGAAACAAAAGATGAACTTGTCATGATAACTCAGAAAGAAAATAACACCAGTGGCGAGACGAGTTAGTATCTTGACACCGGTGCTAGCAATCATATGTGCGAGTATAAACATTTGTTCACAGAAATGCGGGTTGTTGAAGATGGGCATGTGTCATTTAGAGATGCGTCAAAGATCCAAGTGAAAGGTCAAGGTACAATCTCTTACTTGTAAAAAGATGGCATGAAAGGGTTAATTGAAAATGTGTATTATGTACTTGATCTTAAAAGTAACATACAGAGTATAGAGAAAGGATACTCGGTGTTTATGAAAAAGCGAGTATTACAACTGATAGACAAGAAGGGGAGGCTAGTTACACAAATTATGATGACAAAAAAGAGAATGTATAAGGTTAACCTGAGTTATGCACAAGAAAGATGCTTGTAAGTTGATGTAGAAGATAAGGCGTCTCTATGGCATCTGCGATTCGGCCATTTACACTATGGAGGTCTACAAAAAATGTTAAAGAAGAAGATGGTGTATGGACTACCAGAGATAGACTACACTGACAAGATTTGTGAGGAGTGTGTACTTGGGAAACATGCGAGGATTTCATTTCAGAAGAAGGCGGAATATCGAGCATCAAATATTCTCGAATTAGTACACACCGATATTTGTGGGTCAATCACTCTCGAATCTTTTAGCGGTAGAAGGTACTTTATTACTTTTATCGACGACTATTACAGAAAATTTTGGGCTTATTTTTTGAAGGAAAACTCAAAGGCATTCAATGTCTTTAAGAAGTTCAAAGTCATGTTGGAAAAGACTACAGACAAGTTCATTAGAGCATTGCGCTCCAGTAGAGGTGGTAAATACAACTCAGCGGATTTTGCAAGTTACTGCGAGCAACAAGGAGTAAGAAGGTTCTTAACTGCACCATCTTCTCGCCAACAAAATGGTATGGTAGGGAGGAAGAATCAAATGATTCTTGAAATGGTTTGATCAATGTTAAAGAGTAAGAAGATGCCCAAATATTTTGGCAGAGGCAGTGCAATGCTCTATTTACATACAAAACAGATGTCCACATGCGAAGTTAGAAGATAAAACTCCACAAGAGGCATGGAGTGGTCATAAACCGACAGTCTCGCATTTCAAAATATTCAGTAGTATGGCCTATGCACACGTGCCAGATCAACAAAGAACAAAGCTAAAAGACAAGAGCAAGAAGGTTGTGTTTAGTGGGTATGACGAGAAAACTAAAGGCTACAAACTATTCAACCCAATAAACAAAAATTAATGGTGAGTCGAAATGTTCAAGTGAATGAAGCAAGCAAGTGGGATTGGAATAATTCGTTGGAAGAGAAAATGGAAAGTGGAAAAGTGTCAACCATTTCAACAAAAAATCTTCCAACATGTTCTCAGGTAACTAGAAATCCTCAAACATCCGATAATGAGCAAGAACTATGACAACCAAAAATGTGAGTCTACAAGATCTATATGACTCGACAAGCAAGGCACGCCTCGTCTGTCTTCTCACAGATAGCGAGAATTTAAGTTTTGACAAAGCAGTGAAAAATGAAATATGGCAAGCAGCTATAGATGAGGAAATCAAGTCAATCAAACGAAACAAGACATGGGAGTTCGCAGACCTACCGAAAAGAAGACGACCTGTTGGAGTAAAGTGGGCGTTCAAGAAGAAAATGAATGTTCAAGGCGAGATAGACTGATATAAGGCACAACTTGTAGCAAACGGCTACATATAGAAGACGGTGATAGACTATATATGATGAGGTTTTTGCCCAAGTTACAAGAATGGAGACAATTTGACTTCTCATCTCCCACACAACACAGTTTGAATGGCCAATATATCAAATGGATGTGAAGTCTGCATTTTTAATGGAGTATTATAAGAGAAAATTTATCTTGAACAACACCTGGTTATAAGAAAGTAGGAGAGGAAAAAAAGGTGTTGAAATTAAAAAAGGCGCTTTATGGATTAAAACAAGATCTCGAGCTTGGAATACTCATATCGACATGTATTTCAAGAAGACTAAGTTCATTCAATGCCCATATGAGCATGCACTTTATGTGAATAAGAAAGGAGATAACTTGTTAATTGTCACTCTTTATGTTGATGATCTTATTTTCATGGGGAATAATGGTGAGATGATTAAAAATTTTAAAGGTGAGATGGAATGAGAATTCAAGATGACAGATTTGGGCTTGATGAAGTATTTTCTTGGATTGAAAGTTAGACAAAGAAAGTCAGAAAAATTTGTGTCATAATAACCATACTCAAAATACATCCTAAAGAAGAACACAATGGAAATAGTAATTCAGTAACAACACCGATAGAACCAGCTGGTGCTAAGCTCTCAAGATTTGATGGTGGAGATCAAGTCGATGCAACAAAATATCCATGTTTAGTGGGAAGTCTACGTTATCTCACATGCACAAGGCCATACATATCCTACAGCGTTGGAGTGGTAAGTCGGTTTATAGAAGAGCTGATCTACACGCACTATAAGGCACTAAAGAGAATTTTGCGATATATCCGAGGAACATAATCACTCGGGTTATTTTATTCGAAGGCAGAGAAATATAGATTGATGGATTACTCAGACGGTGATTGTTACGGAGACATAGATGATCCAAAGAGTATATCGGGGTATGTGTCTTTTATGGGAGAAACAACATTTACATGGCTATCAAAAAAACAACCGATCGTGACACTTTTGACATGTGAAGCGGAATACGTGGCAGCATCATTGTGTGTGTGTCACGTAGTTTGGCTAAGGAATCTCCTCTATGAATTGAATCTCCAAAAGAGGCTACCGAGATTTGTATTGATAACAAATCTGCAATCGAGTTAACAAAGAATCTAGTACATCATGAAGGAAGCAAACATATCGATGTCAAGTTTCACTTCATCCGAGAACACGTGAAAGAATAAAGCATAAGAATGAGTCAGGTTGCGAGTCATGATCAAGTAGCGGATATATTTACAAAGCCGTTACCCAAAATATTGTTTGAAAAATGCAAAATGAAAAACGGCATGAAGGATGGAAGGGACTATGAGTTTAAGGGAGAAATTACAATAAATAAAACTGAAATATTAAATTCCACTTGATAGTTATCCACATATTCACCATTAACTTCCACTTGATAGTTATCCACATAACCACCATTAACTTCCACTTGATAATTATCCACATATCAAATTAGTTATCCATATTATCTAATTTATTTGAGTTTGTCAACATGCTTCATATAACTGCTCTCACATGCTTTTGTGAATTACGCATAGTTTGTTTTTTATAGGGTAAGTAGACAGCGGGATATAGACTTGGACTAAACTATGGAAGGTTCGGCATTTTTTGTATGTTTTATTATATATAATTAGAAAATATATCTACTTTAAAGAAACAGTAGTGTTGCATCGAGCAATAATATTAATAGCTCTGAAGAGAGTTCAGGAGATACCCTTTCTTTAAGTTGTACTACCTGCTCTTCCAGCAAATGATTCTGCAAGAAAATAAAACAAAATAAAATAAGAATTAAGATGTCATAATAGAATGCTTCGTAAGTGGCAGAAAACATTATGGAAGATATTGACAACAGATCAACCTTTCGTCCTCTAACTTTGCTTATGCTTTGCTCGAGCTGAATCTCTAATTCATGTAGCTCCTCGGTAGAGCAGGATTCAAGGTTTTCACCCATTAGCTTCCTGCAGGATTACAGTGGCTTTTAGTTTCGGCCAATTCTAGCTCCAGGAAAGATGCATAAATTGTGCTTATTTTCATTGAATAGCTAGAGCCTCACCGTTTAGAATCTTCAAGGGCGTCAATCTTCTTTGACATGAGGTCTGTATCCTTCTTCCATTGCTGCATTTCAGAGTATCATATCAACATGATCAAAGGATATCTCTGCCTATATATAGTATAAAACATAAATCTCATAATTTTCACAATATTTCTTGCATTGCGATGAATTATGTGTGAAACAGGTTGTGAGTTGGATATCTTGGAGAATTTATTCACAGAATAGAAACTTATTGTTGTTACAGGAAACAATATTACTTTCATGTCATTGTTAGTAAGGATCAGAAATAAAAAGAAGCGGCAACAAAAGAAGAAAGGATGTCATAAGCACTTTATTCTCTTTGAAAAACACCAGATAAAGGAGTTTACACCGAGAATTCCTAAATAAATGAAGTAATATTGCTACGTACCATTTAATCACGAGCAGTACAACGTAAGAGAAGATAATTTGGATGGATTTGAATACCTTAATTATCCAAAGAATCTAATATATAGGTAAAGCCAGGAAGGTAACGATAAATAAATGAATAAGAAATGGAAATGAATAAATGCTTCAAGAGGAGACAAGATAAAAGAAGAGCCTCACGGCTAAGAACTCCAGAGAGGAATCAATCCCCTAATAAATGCCAAAAGAAAGTTGTTTCTTTTAAAGGCCCAAAAAAACTTGTCAATCATTAAAATTAAAGAGAAACAATCATTCGTGCTTGAAGGAAAATATAAGCATAGGTCAATACTCGGGAAACATAGAACAAAAGAAAGGAATATATTTACCTCAATATTTTGTTCTGTTGATTTGCTATTAATGATCATCTCTTTGTTATTCATCTTGTAACGCTCGATAGTCTTCAGCATGCTAAGTGCCCCAGAAAATTAAAAAAAAAAAAAGAGGAAGAAGAAGAAGAACAAAGCAAATCAGTCCACGACTTTGCTGAGGAAAAAAAACAAAGAAAATCAGCTTTCTTGGTAAAAATTTTCTTCTATCTGCTTTCATCTAAGCAAAAACACTGCTGCAAAACATGTGCATGGTTATGGACCTGTTTCATAAATCATTTTTTCTGACTATAAAACCTTAACCTCTTTTATGAAAAGGAAATGGTCGTGCAGCCGAGCCCTGAGGTTTTACTCAATTATAATTTCCATAAACTGAACATGCTAACAGTTTGATTATTCAGGGGTAAATCTAATCTAATAAGTAACCAAGTATGACTCTTTATCAAGATTTTAATCTAACTTTCTAATGACTACTTCAAACAGTGATTAACAAGCTAAATGCCAATGAAACATCACTAGTCATCGCAGTTTTAATAATAAGATAATTGGACAGTAGAATTTTGATCCGTAGTTAAATAGCATCCAGCATATTAACGTTTCTCACTAATTTACTTGATCTAAAATAGGATTAGCAATCTTAGGGGCTGTTTGATAGCAGGATTTAGACCGGATTTGAGGCTGATTTGTGTGAAATCCAGCCAAACAGCATAAAATGCAAAACCGAATCTCATGGCAAATAAAAGCCGTTTTAGACAGAAAATTCCTCCTTTTCATGCTAAATCCCGGATTTCCGAAATCCTGTTTTTTGCCGTTGCCGGATTTACAAAATTCGTTGGCTTGAGAGGAAAAGTCCGCTGGTTAAATCCATTCTATAGGCAAACAGTCACACGGATTCAATAGAATTTAACATGAATGTTACCAAACAGTTTTCAGGATTTAGACCCCTTAGAGTTTTCGAAATCCGGATTTAGCGGATTTATGAAATCTTACTAAAATCAAATATTGGGTGCTACCAAACAGTCCCTTAGAGTTGCTGTTGAAAGTGTTATTATTTATAGAAATAATAGTACCAAAATTAGAGTTACAATGTAAGCCATTGCGTGACTGCCAAAGAGCAATGAGGCCGATTAGGCAATACTTGGTTGTAGACGTACAAGCTACTATTTTATACTTTACCTTTTCTTCCATATAGATATTAAGGGAACAATAACACCAATTCTTTATTCCACTGCGTGACGATACAGCTTAAGGGAAGAGAAAAAGATAAATATAATATAGTTAAAAAAATAAAACTTTTATTAAAAATTTTAAATTAGATAAATTATGAGTAAATATAATAGCCCTTTATTAAATATGGAAGCATTAAGAAAACTTGAAAATGTTGTTACGAAGAAAATGGATATAAAAAATCTTTCATGTCCACAAGATATCCATCACGGGATTTATTTCTATATTGGAGATAGTGGAGCAACTAGACAAATAAATTTTTTTATGATAAAAAGAATGTCATGCAATTGGAAAAGTATTAATTGGTAAAAATTCTGGATTATTCATAATTCTTGTAATTATTGATTTATGGATCACAAAATGAAATCGTGAAGAGGATGTAACAAAACATAGAAAAATAAATCAATATCAAACAAAGAATTTGATTTTTTTTAAAGGAAAATCTACTATTAAGAAGACTTTTGTTTAAAATGAGAAATCATAAAAAATAGAAAGAGCAACAAAACAACGTCAAATTAATTTGGAGGACCCATTATTATTATTATTATTATTATTATTATTATTATTATTATTATGGAGTTTTGATAAGTAGTTCTGCGGCAATCAAATTATTTTCTACAAAAAGAAGATTGCATCAATAATTAGCATTAAATTAGTATAACTTTTACTTGATAATGGAAACAATAAAAAAATAAAAATTGAAGCATGGTCACTTAAATGGCATAATTCAAAGGTATGCCACACCCAAATTAGAGTGCAATAGAACAATGAAAAAAAATGTGTAGAAGAAAATAAGCTTATGATGAGCATAAAAAAGATAAATTTATTTATTTAAGATAAAGTTCACAAAATGCTTGTTACAAATTTTAACCGATACTAGGAGCTAAAGAATTTCTTCATGTCACATCCGCCAGGTTTCAAACC
This sequence comes from Dendrobium officinale, assembly GCA_019514585.1. Classification (NCBI taxonomy): domain Eukaryota; kingdom Viridiplantae; phylum Streptophyta; class Magnoliopsida; order Asparagales; family Orchidaceae; genus Dendrobium; species Dendrobium officinale. Next base: position 65,059,166 of record CM033687.1, read on the forward strand.
CAAGACCAATACTTTGAAAACCAAGTAGTAGGCGCCTAAGCTAAGACTCCTTTGTATAAGCACATGTGATAAAAAATATTCTATGAAAGTTCATTAGATATTAAATTAATAATTCTTGATAAAAATTTCTTTAAAATGAAATGATGCAGAAGAATAATAAGTAAAGTTGCAGCAAAAACAGCAAGGACACTCGTTGTGGCTTTCGAGAGGTAGATCGGCCCTCCACAAATCACCAGCCCCACTAGGAACAACTCCAAAGATAAACTACATAAAACACACAAATAACATAATGAAAATCAAACAACCTAATTAACCCAATATAAGTTTTGCTTGTCCTATTACCTTTCAATTTGATGATTAAATATTATCATGTTAGACTTGGAAGCATTTTTTTCATGGCTATAATGTACAGTTGTAATTCACAAATCATTGTATTGTTTTTCTTTTTTATCAATATAGTAAAATATTATATACGAAAATGATTACCATGTAAAGTAGATGGATATATGACATTTTAGTAAACACCTATCTACCTGCAAATAAATGATCCATTTTTTTATTTATGTATAGAAATTTCATCTGTATAGAAATAAGTGTCAATAAATCAAAGATAACAAACATAAAGTATACTTACAATTTCACGTGAGAAAAAAAAAAGTTGAAAAATCATTAAAGCAAAAACTTTAAGTTTTATATAATGTTTAGAGAACCATGCATCCTAATACAATAATTTTTTTTATCACTGAATGATTTGAGAGGATCACTCATAAAAAACAGCACCATTTATTCATATATGAAACCAAGAAAATAAAACTGTGCACTTGCCTCCTATAATAAAAACAAACCTAGTTCCTGCAAACAAATTTGCCCTTAGAGTTAGATCTTTTCTTCATATGACTCTCCCTTACAAACAATCCCTCTCCCTTTATTTCTTCTTCAATCACTTCAAGCTAATAAATTTCATCATTTGATAAAAGAGAATTCTTCGCATCCTCTGGGCTTATAGTAGCTGTTTCATACAACATGATATTACAAAAAAGAGAGAGAGTTAAAGAGGTCCATAACATTAAAACATGATCTTCATTATCTACAGTCACATCATTTTTTCCACAAATCATGAATATTTAAACTAATTACTTGATTCTAATGTAGCATCACTGCCATACTTCCCTCCATGTGCAACAAATAAAACTTTTTCTTCAAAGAAAAACTTGTTCAAGACACTTTTGGTCATGAATAGTGATCATCTTGAGGCTTTATCTTTCTACAGTTATCTCCTCAAGTGCATTTATCATAATCTCATTCACCGAACACATTCAATTGTCGTTATTAAATTTCATCTGTAACATCTTTTTCCATTCACCATTGCAGTCATCTTCAAACACACCGAGAGTGTATGCTAAAAAGAACTCCATGCATCTTGATTCTCCAATTTTCAAAATTTTTTTAACTGATAATTTTTTTTTATCTAGAACTTCAATTCATGACCTTCGATCTCAGGATTATATTTTGATACAATTGTTTACGAGCTCTATGTGTGAGAAATTTTCATCATGTGTGCCAACAATATGTCGTCCGGTGCTCTAGCCCTATGTCTCATGTTCTCTCTTGGCATTTCTTAGCCAGCTATTATCATCCAATGTGTTCAATCATCCATCCAATCTGGACTAAATGTCATGCTCACAAGTAGGGGTGTAAACGAGTCGAGTTTTGGCCCTTATCGAGCTTGACTCATTAGTTGGAAAGCGAGTTCATCTCACTATAATCAAGCTCGATCCGGCTCGCGAGCCAGCTCGTGAGCCATAGGTTGGAATTTTTAAATTTAAGCAGGATTTTTAAAAATTAGGCCGAATATTTAGAACTTCAGCGAGATTTTTAAAACTTAGTCAAAATTTAAAAAAAAAATATATGAAATGTTTAACATTTAAATAAAACTTAGGTGATTTTCATTAATTTGTTTATATTTAAATTTAATAAATAAAATAAAATTATTTTAAGAAATATTAATATTTATTCGAGCCGGCTCGCGAGCTCACAAGCCGAGCCGACTCAAGCTCGAGCTCGACTCGTGAGCTTGATAAGCTCGACTTGCGAGCCCATAAAAACGAGTCGAGCTTGAGACGGGTCGTGAGCTTACTTGGCTCACTAACACCCTTGCTCACAAGCATACTCGTCGACCTTACCATAGTTGAAATTCTCTAAGAAAGTCCTTGGTCATTGGCACCACCCAATGTCGACTTTCTCTCTGCTTTGAATTTGCAATATGGATTCCCCTCCAAGGTTAGTTTCTTTGTTGGATTATATTTAACTTTTTTAGGCTTTCCTATTGTTCGTTCAATGTTCATTAATTTCTCCATATCCCCTTCCATCTCCTACTTCACATACTCTAGTTCTTAACCAACTTCATGGCAGCTCTTTGATCGCCCTCCTATCAATAGTCCCTGGCCTTTGAGATTAGAAGGATAAAGTTACCTTCAAGTATTGTATCACCTCCCCTAACGTAATCCTACACATAAATATTAGGCATTTAGAAATCTCTTGATTCAACTTCTCTTATTGCTAATTAGGTGTCCCTTAAACATTCTTCAAAAAAAAGGTTTTTAGGAACTGCCCCAAACCTCCCATGAGTCGACAAGCATTGATGCTCTTTAATAGTGATATGGAAAAAATCATAGCCCCATTCAACAATCATTTATTATTAAATTCTTAGGCGATGGGCCTCATTTGTAACTAATTAGATTATTTGAAGGGTCATTACTTTTGAAGTGGGTTTTTCATTTCCTTACTAAACCCCAAAATATTTTGCTGAATTTTGAAAAGATAGAAAATTATCCTATGGTGTTTTGTCTAGGGTATAAATTATTAATTAGGCATTTTACATGATGATTGGAAAATGTCACAAGATTATGATCCTTTCTTAGAATATCAAATTGCTCTAGTCAATGTAGTTTTTTCGCATCATAGAATCCATCTATTTGATCAAAATTTTCTCTTCACATTTTGAATTTAGTACATCATATGGATCAAGATAAACAAGTTAAAAATCTAATTATAAGAGCTAAGATTAAAAGCCTAAAGAAAAAGAAAAAAAAAAACAAATATAATATCTCAATAAATAGCCCATAGTTTACAAAATTTGGAATGCAATTTATATTTAATTATTTTTCCATATTTGTATTTTCCACCTAAATACTTATATGGCCACCCCTAATTTGGTTTGGAATATTGGCAAAATAATAAAACATAAGTGGTTTTAACTCCTCCCCATTAATGACAACCTACCTCATTTTTTTCTTATTCTTTTTTTTTTATTTTTACCTTCAAAGTGATTTCCCAAAAATCTTATATAAGTTACTATGCATGGTTTGATATGTATCATAATTTACAACATGGAATGAAATATCTTGTTAGAAAAATGTTCTTCATTTACTTGGTGCTTCATGATTTCAAGTATCTTTGGTAAGAAAAGATAGTTAAATTTATTTTACTTAAATTAGTCACTACTCACTAACACCTACTCTAAACTCTTTACACCTCCTCATCCACTTCATAAACATCCTCCAATACCAATAAACTAGCAACTAAAACCTCATACCCACTCTAAGTACCTCCATATAGCTCTTGGCCAAACTAGGAAACACTAGGATCTACTCTTATTCCCAATACCTTGACAACCCCTTAAACTCCACCAAACTTTATCATCTACTTTATATCATAATTTCACATCCTCTAAGCTACCTATTCACCCTTGTTTCCAAATATTTAAAATCTCTTTTTCTGAAGTGAACTTTCAAATTAGCCTAAATTAGCTTTAGTTGGACTAATCTTTGCATTCATGCACCATACCCCTTTAAACCCTTCATATTTCCTCCACAAACTCCATATCTCTTCTTTAAATATTAAACTAAAGACCCATAGTAATTTTCTTTAATTAACCTCATTAAGAAGGCCACCACCACTATGATATTAGGAGCCATAATAAACCTATGGAGGAACAAATCTTACAAGAACTTTTAGACAGTAAAAAGAATTTTTTTGTGATGGATTTGACTCAAAAGCTTATGAGTTACTCTAGAAATTAAAGTTTGAGGCTGATAAATCTTTCTCTTATGACAGATTAATTTAATATTAAAAATATGAATATAAAAATAGTACTTACAAGTCTATGATTATAGCATAAAAATCTAACTAATTTAGCTCCACATGTAGTCTTCAATATCCATTGTATGAATTATAAAACATTATCTTGAGTGAAATTGTTAATAAGAGGGTGATTCAGAACAAAGATATCCCTTAATGCGAATAAAATTTTATCAAGCCTTCTTTATTTTTCATGTTAACTATTCAAGATGAAGCTAGTAATTTATTTGCCGAATTTGACCATTTTACAACCTTGAGGATTTGAGGCTTGTAGATCTAGGCATATTATTCTTACATTCAAAATTTCATGCATAAGAATATACGTATGCAAAATTTGATGTGTAGTTAAAAGACATTATAAAAAAGTCTAAACTATTTAAGAAGAGACTAGCGCAAAATGACTTTGTACCTTTCTCTCCTCATGGGAAAATTAACTTGAAATTAACTTTACTTTTACATCTATATTTTAACATTCAATCATGCTCATCTACACTTATTTCCCTTTCATACCTCTTCATGTTTTAAAAAATATCATCCCATGACACTCAAATCAATTCACAAGTTCAAATAGAAAACTTAATCATGATAGTTGTTTCCATAAATCTTTGGATTCATCAAATGTCATTACTAAAGAGCTATTTAAGAAAAATCAAACCCAGATGTAAGAATAGAAAGATCAAATGCAAACAATCTTAAACCATTTCAAATAAAATATAAACCCTATCGCACTTCCTACCCAAAATCATAATGCATCCTCTAAAGATGATGAATCTTACACAAAGTAAGGAGAGAACCAAACTAATTTCTAGAACCAACCGCACTAACAATGATTAGCAACTAGCCAATATGGTCATTGGACATTGGACCGATATCACATTGCCATGCTACCTATCCCATACAGAAGTGCAAACCCTTTACATGTGAACAAAACGCACCTAACACATTCAGGAGTTTAATAAATATTGTCCTAAAGCCCTTGATAAGAATAATATCTAATTTTATATTTTGATGACATTTTAATCTTTAGCCAAAGTAAAACAAATAATATGTAACATCTTAAACAAGCTTTTGAGGCTCATAAGAATAAGAAGTTATGCATGAATTTGAAGAAATTCTTCTTACAATGATAGGTGATTTTTTTATTGATCACCTACACAATTGGAGTAAAAAATTTTTTGTTATTGCTCGACTAATATAAACTATAAGATTTAAAATTTTGAAAAAGATAATTATTACTTGCAAAAGTAGTTGCCCCATGCTTATATTAGACTCATATATCTATTGCATTCTCTCCACTCATTTTTAAGTTTAGTTATATTATATTAGTCATCTCGATCGGGCTAGGGTTTTTTTTGTGCTCTGGCGATTTTCTAGGCGATTTTGCGGCTCCTCTGCTTTTTCACTTCCCGATCGTTTATCCGGCGATCCTCCTCCCTTTTCGTCTCTTTTGAAAAGGTTTCTCTCTTCTGCTCTGACTTTTGGCTTTCTCTTCTCCTTATGGAGAAGAGTTCGTCTTCCCCGACACCGGATGTGTGGGGTGCTCCGCCTTCAACCACGGGTACCCAGGCAGCTGGTGTGGCTGGATCTTCTGTCTCTGCTCCGACATCTCGTTCCTTTAGAGATGTTCTGGCGGGATCTTCTACTGCTAAAACTCTGGTAATATCGTTCACTAAATCTCTTGTTAAAGGAGTTCCGGCTCTTCTTATGTCGGAAGAGGATATTTTGAAACTGGCTAGTCCGTATCAATTTACTCTGGTTGGTAAGTTCTCTGTGAGGCGGCCGAACCTTGATGCGATTAGAAATTTTTTTTCCAAACTTAAGCTATCTGGGAATTTTTCTATTGGACTTCTTGATGCCAGACATGTTTCCATACAGCTAACGAATGATCTTGATTACAGTCGTGTTTTTTCTAGAAGATCTTACTATATTTTAAATTGCCAAATGAGATTATTAAAATGGACTCCTTTTTTTGATGTGAAAGAGGAATCACCCATTGTTCCTATATGGATCTCATTTCCTAATTTACGACTGCATTTTTTTAATACTCATGTTCTACATGCATTAGGCTCCATCTTCGGTCGTCCCCTGCAAACTGATCAAGCTACTGCGAATCGGTCAAGACCCTCGGTTGCTAGGGTTCTTGTGGAAATCGATATCACTAAGAAACACCCTAAAGATATATGGATTGGATCTGAAAATTGTGGGTATTTACAGAAGGTTGATTTTGAAAAAGTCCCAGATTTTTGTTTACATTGTAAGATTCATGGTCATGCTATCCAAGATTGCTTTGTTGCTCACCCCCATCTCAAAAAGAACAATGTGGGAGTCCAAAAAGTGTATGTTCTGATCGGTGGTGATAAGAAAGTTTTGGGTTCCAATGTGGTTTTGGAGGGTGAGGTGAATCCTCTGATTTCTGAGCCTTATAATAAGGATGAAGACACAGAGTCTACCTCTTTAGGTACAAATAACGATATCACGGATTCCTTGGAAAATAATAAGGAGGATGGAACAATCAGTAATAAAGGAATGGAGGAGGTTATTGAGGAATTCAATAATGTTGATAATGAAAATATTGTGGTTGAGGACCGAAGAGAGGAAGTTATTCCTTCCCCTATGAATAAAAGTCCTTTGGGGGATGATAACCGTGAACCTTGCCATTTTACTAATGTTACTAATGCTATTGATACTTCCCGTGTTCAATATGGAAATAAATCTAATGAAAAGGATTCAAACTTGGAGGACATGGAGGGTGATTTTCTGGAAGAAGGGGAAATTGGCTCTATCGAAATTATCCTACCCGTGGACAATCTGTGCAAATTTAATGGTAATTCTGTGTCTGATCCTAACTATAAGGGTAAGAAAGTGGAGGATGACTTCATAGTTCAGTCTAAAAAGAAAGGCAAAAACAAAAAGGTTGTTCCTAATGAAACCCCTCGGGTCACTAGAGCTTCTAACATAGTTATTAATGATTAAAGCCCTGATTTGGAACATTAGGGGTGTTGGTGCTTCTCTTTCTAAGGATCGTGTTAAGAACCTTTGCAGAATTAACAATATTCAGATTCTTGTCTCATTGGAACCTTTTGTTTCTGCTTCTAAACTGATTTCCGTTTGTAAAATGTTGGGTTTTGATTTTGCTATTGCTAATTGCAATAACAAGATCTGGATTTTTTGGAAGCAATGCATTACTTTAGATGTTATCATTGACCATCCTCAAGTTATTCATGTTAACATTAATATTAATAATATCTCTAGCTTTGCATCTTTTGTTTATGCTTCTTGCACAAGAATGGGTAGAAAAACCCTTTGGGGTCAGCTTTCTTCTGTTGCTGCCACTATCAATGTCCCTTGGATGGTTGGTGGTGATTTTAACTGTATTTCTAATTGCTCTGAAAGAATAGGTGGTAAGCCTCCTAATTTTTTGGCTATGGAAGACTTTAATGACATGATTTTAAACTGTAACTTGCATGACATTGATTTTTCGGGTAGCGGTTTTACCTGGAATAGGGGTACCATGTGGCAAAGGTTGGATCGGATTCTTTTAAATGACCATTGGATTTCTGTTTTTTCTAACACCCACATTGAGCATTTATCGAGAACCCTTTCTGATCACTCTCCTCTTTTACTCAACGTTTTAAATAATAACAGCAATTTTGTCCATCCTTTTCGTTTTTAGAATATGTGGCTTCTTGACGATAAGTTCGAGAATATTGTGAAAAGTAATTGGGAAGCTCCTCTTTTTCCTGATAACAATGTGACTGGCATGAAGAGATTGTGGCTCAAACTTAAGAGGCTTAAGCAACCTCTTAGATGGTGGAATAAATGCATCTTTAAAAATGTTTTTACTAACATCCAGCTTGCGGAAAGTGATGTGGCCAAAGCTGATCTTGCTTATATGAATGAGGCCAATAATAATAACATTACCATTCTTAACAGTGCTAAGTATAATTTATTTAAGTTGCAGGAGAAGGAAGAAGCTTTTTGGAAACAAAAAGCTTCTGCCAAGTTTTTGGTTGATGGGGATAGGAACACTTCTTACTTTCATAACATTGCTAACCATAACAAGACTAGTAGGATGATTCATAAACTTGTTACTCCGGATGGTGATGATATTACCAATCCTGATCTTATTGCTTCTTCGGGAATTAATTTTTTTGAGAAAATTTTCAACAATAATTTTACTCCTGACTTAAATACCGATTTTTATTTTATGCCCTCCATTGTTTCCAATGCTGATAATAGTATGTTGACTATTATTCCGAATGAAGAGGAAATTTTGAACACTTTAAAGGATATGAATTCTGATTCTGTTGCAGGTCCTGATGGTTTCACTAGTAAGTTTTTTCAAAACTCTTGGTCTATTATCAAAAATGACATTATTAGTGCTGTGAGGGAATTTTTTGAAGGTATCCCTATGCCAAAATTTTTTACTTCCACTTCTATTGTTTTAATTCCTAAGGTTAATGGGGCTACTTATTGGAACGATTTCCGTCCCATTAGCTTATGCACCTTTTTTAATAAACTTGTTGCTAAAATTATTGTTGGGAGGATTGCAACTATTCTTCCTAAAATCATTTCTTTAGAGCAAACTGGTTTCGTTAAAGGTAGATCTATTTTTGATAATGTGCTTCTTGCCCAAGAACTGGTTCATGATCTTAATGCTAAAATTTCGGGTGGGAATGTTATTTTTAAGATGGATATTACCAAGGCTTACGATAATTTGAACTGGGTCTTTCTTTATAAAATTTTAAATTTGTTTGGTTTTAATTTACATTTTATTAAACTTATTAAAAATTGCATTGAAAATTATCATTTTTCTGTGATTATTAATGGTAAGTCTCATGGCTTTTTCAAGTCCTCTAATGGTATCAGACAGGGGGATCCTTTATCCCCTGCCCTATTTATCATTGCTATTGAATATCTTTCCCGTGGCATTAATAATCTTTACCAATCTCACCCGACTCTTTACTACAAAACGAATGGTGGTCTGCCCATTACTCATTTGAGCTTTGCTGATGATGTTATTATTTTTTCCAATGGTTCCATGAAAATGCTGAATTTACTTTTTAAATTTTTGAAAAATTTTCAACATGCTAGTGGCTTAATTTTTAACCCTAATAAGTGTTGTTTTATTCCTGCTAAGACTATCTCCGAGAATCGTATTAATAGAATTGGCAGAACCTTTGGTGTTAACAAGACTGTTCTGCCTATCAAATATCTTGGTGTGCCTCTCTATAAAGGTAAGAAACGGTCGCATCTGTTTGATGGGGTGTTCAAGATTATCCATAAGAAGCTTTCTTCGTGGGCTTTCAATTTCTTGTCTTATGGTGGGAGAATTGTTCTTATTAAACATGTTCTGAGCTCCATTCCTATATATCTTCTGCATACCTTAAACCCTACTAATCATATTTGTAAGAACATGGAAATTATCTTTAACAAGTTTCTTTGGGGCTCAAAAGATGGTAAGCGTTCTATTATTTGGAGTTCGTGGACTAATTGTGCTGGGAACAAGGATGAGGGTCGTCTTGGTTTTCGTACCCTTATCGATATGTCTAAGTCTTTTAATCATAAACTTTGGTTTTCTTTCAGATCTAATAAAAGTTTATGGGCGAAGTTCATGATGGCTAAGTACTGCTCTGCTAAGCACCCCTTGAATTGCTACTTTAAAACGGGGGATTCTATCAATTGGAAAAGACTTTGTAATATCAAATGGGAAGCTGAAGAATTCATTCAATGGGGTTTGGGTGCTGGGAACATTTATTTCTGGCAAGATAAGTGGCTTGGTAATTTTTCTATTGATAATCTTTTATCTACTCACACTATTTCTACTCTGAAAGTGAAGGATTTCTTTAATAATGATTCTTGGAACCTGCTTCTCCTTACTAGTATGATTCCTGAAAACATTTTAGATATGGTTACCAAGATTAACATTTTTCCTGAGAATGAAGATTGTATTTTATTTAATAGATCTTCTGATGGTCGCTTTAACACCAAGTTAGCATGGGATTCGATTAGACATATTTTGCCTAAAAACAATCTTTACAAACATATATGGCAACCTAATATCCCCCCGACTTACTCTTTTCTTCTTTGGAGAGTTCTCCATAATTATCTACCTATTGACTCGATTTTGATGAAAAAAGGCCTCATTATTGTTTCTAAATGCCAATGTTGCTATCATATAGAGAATCTTAATCATGTTTTCATCAATGGTCTGATTGCTACAACAGTTTGGATTTATTTTGATAATATTTTTAATGTGCTTTCTTCTTTTCAGTATGATTCGATTATTGCTATAATTACTGATTGGATCCTTCCTATCAAAGGTCACATTAGAAATATTATTCCTGTTCTCATCTGTTGGTATTTATGGGAGAGCCGCAATGCCTCCAAGCATGACAATATTGGTATGAATGCTTTGAATATTATTGCTAAAGTTAAGAAAAAATTCTTCAGCTTCATAGTGCAAATTTAATTAATGCGAGTTCATTTCATAATTGTCTTAATGCTGCTTTTGTGTTTGGGCTGAATTTTTCTCTTCAGCCTATTACCAAAAACGAGATATTGGTTTACTGGAGATGTCCGATTAAGGATTACTTTAAACTTAACACTGATGGCTCTTACAATAATTCTTTTGCTGGATGTGGTGGTATTATCCGGGATCATAAGGGTAAAACTGTTATTGCGTATGCTGGCCCGTCCTCTGGCAGTAATGCTCTTCAAGCGGAATTTGCTAGTTTGCAGTATGGGATTCATCTCTGTTTATCTTTGGGGTTGAATAAAATCTGGGTTGAAGTTGATGCTTTATTATTAATTCAATATATTAGTGGCAATTTGAAGAATAACCCCAACAATTTTTACATGATTAGAGATATTAAGCATTGTTTATCTCGTATCAATTTTTCTATCTCTCATATAATGCGAGAAGGTAATGCTGTGGCTGATGGTTTAGCGAAAATGGGGTGTGGCTTGGATGGTTTTGTGCATTTCAATGAAAACTCCCTTCCTAGGGACATTCTGGGGCTTATTAAACTGGATCGGATGGGTTTCCCTTATATAAGGTTTCATTAATGTATTCTGGTCCTATTTTTTCATGTTATGTCCCTCTCTAATCTATTCTCTGGTTGCTTTCCTCTGCTTCAGGTGGGTTTTTCCTGAAGGTATTTTCCTGATGGATTTTTTGACCTTGACGTTTCATTTTGTTTTTGAATTTCTGCTGTTTCCCTACTATGTTTATTTTGTGCTTCGTATTGGTAATCTGGATGGAGCATATTGGTTCTGGGCCTCAACTTTTTCCTTTTCTGTTTAAGCTATGTTTAGCTTGTTTTGCGGTATCTGGTATTCTGCTGGATACTACTTGAGTAAGTGTAATATTAGGGGGATCTATTGCAAGCCTGAGATCTTTTTTATATTCTGGAATCTTTTTCTTATCGTTAAGTTCTGTTACTTGCTTCTTTTTTGCTCTAGTATCCTTGCAGGCCTATTTTTTCAGGTTTTTGGAGCTCCGCGCTCGTTTTGTGTAGGGTACGTTTGTTGCTGGAAGGGTCGTGCTGAATGTTATTCTTTGTTCCCTTCTTTTTTTGTCTCTAGAATGTTACTAGATATTATTGTAATTTTTTGTAGTAGGGATCTCAGGCTCTTAGGTTCCTTTTTAATTTTTCCTGTAGCTCTTTGGAGCATTAGTGAGCTAGAGAACCCTTTAAGGACTGTGTAACTTTTTCCCTTATTTAACGCGTAGGCCCGTTGGTGGGTTTTAACCAAAAAAAAAATAGTTATATTATATTAGAACTTTTTAATGAATTTTCCTCTTTTAGAACCATTCGACATTCTATTGACAGTTACAGGATCCCAACTTCTTAATCTTCCTTATCATAGAATAAATCATATTGAACACATTTAAATTAAGAGATAAGTTTAAAAATTAATTAAGAAAGTTTTTATACAAGAATATCTTAATCCATGTGATGACATAGCCTACTAAATCTTTAAAAATGTGGAACACGATTAATGTGTGTTATTAGTTTGGTTAAAAACAAAATTACTATCACATCTTAATATTCTGTTTCTCAATTGAACAAATTGTTAGAATTGATCTCAAAGACAAATTTTTACTCTAAAATTTATCATAGAAGTGATTATTATAAAATTAGAATTCAATTAGAAGATGAATGAAAAACTATTTTCAAAATCCTTAATGGATTTTATGAATTTTTTAGTCATGCACATTGAACTCTCAAATGCCCTTATAGCATATTCATGTGGTTAATAAATAATGTCCTTAAGCCCTTCATAGTAAAACTTTAATTGTATGTTTTGATGAATGATTTTTTGCCCAAGTAAATTAGATCACCTACAACTTTTTAAAGAATTTTTTACGACTTAGGGCTGAGAAGTGTACATTAATTTGAAGAAATATTTCTTTTTACAATCCAAGGTATTTTTTTGGGATTTATATATTATTAATACTATTGAGTAAAATTTGACCCTATCAAAGTTAAAACTATCTTAGACTAGCCAATACCTAAGAGTTTCACTAACTTTAAACGTTTTCATGGTTTATCCACTTTTTATAAACTATTTATCAAAGATTTTAGTATCATTGTAATTCTAACCAATATGCTACTAAAATTGAATAAATTTTATTGGACCCCAACTACATAAAAATATTTAGATCAAATTAAGGTTATGTTACCTGCTCTCATTTCAATATAAGTGGATGCTTCGTGTATTGGATGAGGTCTTCTTATTGGAATTGGTATCGGGTTTCCAGTAATTTTACTATCATTTTATGTGGCATTGTGGTTGTTGAGAATCCGGTGTTAGCTAGAGATAATGCTTTTTTGAAGGATGATTTGATTTTTTGTTGTTTTTTAGCTTGCTTTGATGAGTATTTCGTGCTTGATTTTGAAGGTGCTAATACGAGTTATATCAGCCATCCTCCTGTTTTCGTGAGAAAAGCTTACCTGAGAAACTATTTATGTTTTTGGGTTACTAGTAAATGGGGTTAATTTTTATAGGAATGAGGGTACCATTTCCTTTTCTATCTTGGTTGTTGATTGGCTGTTTAATATGAATAAGAGATTTGTGGGGAGCAATTTTTTGAACTTTTTATTCTTTTTGCAGGAAGATGGTACTGAATGTCTTTATTTTGATCTTCCTTTTTTGGGTGTTGTCAAGTTGCAGCCCTAGAATGTACTTAGGCTCTTTTGTAATTCCTAGTATAAGGAACCACCAACTTTTAAGATTTATTTTGATTTCTCTTGTAGCTCTTATGAGCATTAGCAAGCTGGAGGTTCCTTCTAAGGACCTTGTAACCCTTTTTTTATATTAACGCGTAAGCCCCTCAGTGACTTTTAATTATAAAAAAAATTAAGAATATTTTAGTTATTATGGTGTATGTAAGATTTTTTTTTCTTTTTTTTGTTATTTATTATATTAAAATAAATACAAAAATCATAATGGAAGTTAATAAACTAAACAACAAGAGTGAATAATTAATAAATGTGTTTAGCTTTTATTATAGTTTAAAAAATGCAACCATGGTATTATTTGACACCTACCTGAAGCGCTTAAGTAGCGACGAGGGGAAGGTTGTCTCTTAATTTTTCCCCTAAACGGGGGAGATGCCGGGAGGCCGCCAAAATTTGGACTGAAACAGAGGACACAGACTTGTATTTGGACACAAAATGAACTATTAAATATTTGAACATAATTAAAATGAAATTGAATATGAGCTTGAACTTGCAAGGACTATAGATGACATATGACTTGAGCTTACTACTTGAAGTACTCAAGCAACGATTTGAATTGGAACTTGAATTCGCACACAAAACTTGTGAACTTGAACCGAATGACATCATGTGAAAATTGAATTGTTTGGACAATAGGGGACTTGCATATCGAATGATGATAAAGAAGACTTATTTTGGACTTGATCTTAGGCTCAAATCAAAGCCGAACTTTAAACTAATGATTTAAATCCTAACCTAAACTAAAGTCTTTTTTTTTTTAAATGAAGTCATGATTTGCAAAATAATGACTCAATTACATGTGAGCATGTATAAGGTTGGTGATGTAAGAGTGATTTACAAATATTGTCTCTTTACAAGTGAGGTTGGAATTGTAAGTGACATAATCAAATTTTCTCACTATGATATGATGCTCTTAATGGATAACATGACTTCTTTGTAATGATAAACATTGATCAAAGATTACATGTGAGTTAACTGCAAACAAGTGCATGACAAGGTTCCAATAAGTGTTTCAAGTCATATAGAAGCAATGGCAAATGAAGCGTCACATTTGCATCGATCTTGCCAACATGCACATTAAAAGATGATGCACACATTGAATCCTACATACATAAAAGAAAATGAAATGAATAGCAAGGCTTCCTTTCAATCAATGGAAACCAGCTCGTAGATGAATATAATAGTTATCTACAAACATGAAAATTTTAAACATATAAGCATGGTAGGCTACTAATGAAAGCGATGATTTATTGGCTAATGTGCATGAAGGGGATATGCTCCAGATATGATGAGTCCCCAATACATATGGATACTTATGTGAGGTGTCATTCATAAGAAAATAACAGAGGGAATTTTCGAATGTAGAACACCATACCTATAGGTGACAATCAACAACACGTAATGAATGTTATAACACTCCTACAATTAGCAACAATCCAGTACTAAGAAAATATACTATCTCCTTATAAGCAAGAGTAGATGGTCCTTATGAGAGACTCGACATACACGCTAAATGTTGCCCACAAGCAGAATGCTAAAAGAGTATAACAAAAGCAAGCTTATATGAGTTATTGTAGGAAACTCATTGTACACATAATGCGTCATCCACGGACTCTTGAAGAAAACTCGCTACATATATAAAATATATTCTAAGAACAGCATGCAAAACGACTACAACAAATGCAAACCCCTATGAACCGCTGAAGGAGACTTGTTATACAAACAAAGCAAGAGATTCGTTAATGCACTGTAATCCACCTGCAGAAAGCAATAAATAGTGCACGAAAGTCTACCTGTATATAAAGGGCAGATAACCAGTACAACACCACACCACCGGATTGGTAATATTCATGCAAGCGGACAAAAGACGTCTATAATATTTCCAAGAATATTCCCGCACATGCACCGTAATTTGTATACACATAGGTATACAAGGGGTAAGTACAATTATAAACTCAAATGGGCCCTGACGAGCATGTTGTAGGTATACATGTGACATATAGGGATGCTACATGGGTTAATAAACTTGAATTCGATCCTCCTAAGCAAGTGAATATGGGTCAATAAGGTTCAACAAATAAAAATAAAATACCCTCAAACACTCGCATGGGCCCTGTCAAGCATGTTTTTGATGCACACATGACATTTAGGGATGCTACGTGGGATAAATGATAAATCTAAGTTCGAGCCCGATCTTTCTATACAAGTAGATAGGAGTCAACACGGTTCGAACCATTAAATAAATGTGGTCACGAGGTCGATCTATATACTTATTTTATACATTCATATTAGGCCTTCAAGGCCCTTTATAAGAAAGATTTATCAATAAAATCATAAACCCATATGGGCCCCAACAAGCATGTTATAAGTATACACGTGACGTCTAGGGATGTTGTGCAGGTCTATAAGTGAATTCAAGTTCGAACATTATCCTTCTATGCGAATTAATAGGAGTCGATTGGAATCGAACCATCAAACAAATATATGATTGCAGCGACCGGTATATTTATCTTAATATATTCATATTAAGTCTTCAGGGTCTATAACAATGAGAATTCACTAATAAAAGCACAAAGCCTATAACGAACCCGATCTTCTATCAACAGCTCGATAGAGTCGACAAGGTTTAGTCCATAAATGGAAATGACCCCAAACACTCCGATGATGGCCGTATTGAACGAAAATCTTAATCGAAGGAGTTAACTCCAAATATTTCAAATATTCTCAAACTTCCACCAAAATTCAAGTGAAATGCAAGTGACCTCAAAGTCACCCCGATAATGGTCACACATTGAACAAAAATCTAAACTAGAGAGGTTAACTCCAATATTTCAAATATTCTCAAACTTCCACCAAAGTTCAAGTGAAATTAAAGTGACCTCAGAGTCACCCTGATGATGGTCGTATTGAACGAAAATCTCAACTAGAGGGGTCCATTCCAAATATTTAAAATTCCATCTCAAATGTCCCCAAAATCCAAACTCCAAGAGAAATCTCAATTTCAAATATTTAAAATTAAAAAATCAACTATCCAATCACTTAAAGAAAAATCCATCCACCCTCCATAATAGTTTTTCGATGTGGACAAATCTAAAAATTTACTTCAACTCACATAGAGCTAATGCCTAGTCGAAAATATCACTATGATCCATTCTCAAACAATCTCCTACCAGTAAAAACGTGATATATTTTCTCTAACCGACGATTTTGCCACCAAATGACACCGCGGGATAAACAGTTATGACCCGGGGCCCTCTGAACCGAGTAGTTTTGCCACCAAATGGCACCACAAAATACCGGTTATGGACAGATCTAATACGCTCCTTAGTGACATTAAATCCTTGAGATATGAATCAATATGATATTATCGATAGAGCACAAAGCCCTCTATTAGCTAAGATGGATTCAAATTTGTCCCCTTAGATAAATACTCCCCCCAAGTCTACAAGATCCCCTTGGATGAAACAACACATGGCTACCGACAAGGATCCTTCTGTAAGGTTGGGTCGACTACCTCCTTTAACTAAGTAGACCAGTGACCACGATGACCTAGGACGATGAAACCATGGGATCTTGATCGGGTCCATCAACCATTCCCCCACCATCAGCATTAAGTGTAAGGTGGTGAAATTTCTATTTTAAATATCAAAATTATCAAATTCTCCAATTTCTTAAACCCATGATGCTACTATATACTAGATACACATATCATCTATATATCTGATCAACGTTCAACCTTAATTGAAAGTTCTCTCTCGTTAACGGGAAGGGTAATTAACTATAAGAGCTTGCGCCTATAGGAAACCAGAACTTAGATCATAAAGTCCTCACAAAAATGAGGGTGAAATCTTTGAGTTGTGTTTTATTTACAAACCCATCTGCCTTCTAAATTTACCCGCGAAACTTAGTTTGTTAAAACTCCCCCGAAAAGAAAAAGCAACAACCGGGAGGAGGCCGGGTCCAAATTTTCAGAGCCCACAATATACATGGGCTATTCTTCCAAACACTCTTAGATAGGAAATAACGGGCTTCCTTTCACTCCATGCTTTTGCAATGTCATTCCCCGCAGACTTTTTATTGGATATCTATTGGATAAGTAAATTATGCATGTAATAGCTTTAGCCCAAAATTTCTTAGGTAGCCTCTTCCTCTTGAGTATACTTCAAGCTTTATCAAGGATAGTTTAATTCTTTCTTTCTGCTATACCATTTTGTTGAAAAGATCTTGGCACAATCAGTGATTGACGTATTCTATTGACTTTACAAAATTCTTGAAATTACTTTGAAGTAAAGTCCCCTTTGATTGTAAAGCTTTGATCTTAACGCTTTCTTTCTCCACCAAGGCTTTGAACTTTTTGAATACTTCAAAGACCTTCAATTTTTGCCTTAAAACATATATCCAAGATTTCTTGGAAAATCATCTATGAAGAGAAGAAAATAATTACTCTTACCAGAGAGCTTAGCTTGATTGACCACATACATCCATATGTATAAGTTCAAATGATTTTTCTGCTCTCGAATTTGACTCCTTCGTAAAGCTTTTCCTAAATTACTTCCCGAGCAAGTAGCCATTGTATATTTTCTAACCATTTTATTTTTCAATAATAGCTCAAGTCCTCCAAAATTAAGATACTCAAATTGAAGATGTTAGAGCCAAGATGGATCGATCTTTGTAGAAGACTTTGAGACATTTAGCAACATTATTTTGAATATTGAGCAAGAACATTTTATTTCTTGACATAAATATCTTTGCAATTAGGTTTCTCATATTAGTTCTTATAAAATATTTTTATCTTTCAAATGAATAACATAACCTTTCCTTAAAAGTTGGCCCAAACATAAGATATTACTCTTCATACTTGACACATAATAGACATTAGAAATGAATTGATACTTTTCATTCTTCGATCGAATAAGGATATTACATTTTCCCTTCACAGCTACCTTGGAAACATCTCCAAATGATACATTGCCACTTCACCGATTCGTCAAGTTCCACGAACATGCTTTTTCTTCCACGCATATGGTTTCTTGCACCTGTGTCTAGATACCATGTGTTATCTTCACTTTTTTTTTTTTTTTGCTCTCCTTATATGCCAGTAGCAAAGTAGTGTCATCTAATTGACTTCTCTCTTCCACGTGATTAGCCTTGATCTCTTCAACTTTATTGTTATTTGGAGTTATATATTATGCAACATACGTAGTGATCAAAATTTTTTATAGTTTCTAGCACATCACTTGAGATTTGTCATACATTGGTCTTGATTCTCCTCTTCCATGCCCTCTTATTGAACTTCCTCCTTATCCAAAATTGATATTGTTATTTTTTTCATTGTTAGAGCTCCTACCTTGTCCACGTCCATGACCATGACCTTGTCCTCGATCACGGCCTCTTCCTTGTTAACTTCTATCATACTTGAGTCTCTCTTCTTTACTTGAATTAATTTGTGTCTTCAGAAGTTATTCCGTGATTACTTGCTTCTTCTTTTTTTCTTTTCTTCATAGACTTGTACGTAAACAACCCAAGAGTTGTTTGATTATTATTGCCTCTAAGTCTTTGGTTTTTTCAATGATGGCGATAATATGATCAAACTTTGAATCTAAAGATCAAAGGATTTTCTCCATAATCCTTACATCTTCTATCTTCTTTCCATTTCTTTTTAAGTGTTTATAAACGGTTAAGACTCTAGTAAAGTAGTCGGAGACGACTTTGACTTTTTTCATATGTAAGGCTTCAAACTCGCCTCTTAATATTTGGAGACGCACCTTCTTGACTTGCTCCGCTCCTTTATAAGAGGTTTGATAGAAACTTTCCCATGCCTCTTTGGCAAACTTTGCATAAGAAATCTTTTCAAATGTGTCATCTAATCCTTGAAAGATTAGATAGGGAGCCTTCTTGTCTCTATTCCTTGAATCTCTTATACTATCCTTTTGAGTTTGGGATAGATTGGACTCATCTTGTGGCTCATAGTAGCCTTTCTCTACTATCTCCTATACATCTTGCGCTCCAAGAAGGGTCTTCATCTTGATGCTCCAATTGTCATAGTTGCTATTGTTGAGCGTTGGGACTTGGAAGGGGATCATACCATTGCTCATCATATATCTAAAAATAAATATTAACTCTGATACCACTTTGTTGGAAAAAAGATGCTATTGTAAGAGAGGAATACTTATAAAACTCACTTTTATTTAACTTTTATACTTCTTGATTCTACTTCATATAAAACTCAAAGACACCACACCTATTTATACTAGTGACACCCCCATTCACTTCATAGCTTCATAGTATTATTTCTTGAATTAATTGTTTATGATTTTTTTGCTAGTACTCTCACTACTTATTTAATACCATTATTATGTGTACACCACATCAAGCATAGGGTACATCAACCATGTCGTCATTTTCCTCTTCAATATTAGCATATATTCTTGAAATAATCTGAAGTATCCAATGAGCACGATACGTACATTCATTTTTAACTTTATCATATTCAACATACTTATCTGCTTTGCAGAATACCTTTATTGTGAAAGACTTAATATAGTGTGATCTTGTTGCAATTTATTCTCATCTCGAGAATTGTTCATAGCTTCTCACAAATTTTTCATATCATACTCCTTTTGTAATTATCTCTATGAATCATTGAATCCTTTTGTAATTATCTCAATGAATCATTGATGACGATCCCAGACAACGGGAGGAAAGAAAAAAAAAAGGTAAATTTTATGAATTAGGCTCACATGGCATAATTATTGTACATAATTCAGTCCACTCATACCCCTTAGCTTGGCTACATAGAAACTAAATTATCGGAAATGGATAGGAGGCAAGTAGTTACAACAACTAAGGATTGGCAACTATGCATGAATAAGATGCATGCAAGCAAAGATGGATGCTTTACAATAGCAAAAGAACCAATAAGGAGTCATGAAAGAAGAGTTAATAAAAGAAGCAAGGAGAATGAGTGATAGATTGGGAGATAATATAAATAATCTATTTTTAAAATTTTCATCTTTGTGCTAATTAATTTATCTTTATGTTTTGATTTAAATGAACTCCAACCATTTAGCATTTTTCATTATAGGTTCAATACATTTATTCATTTGTATAAATACTCGTATGGTCATATATAATGTGCTACCATGTGGATATGAATGACAAAATTATCAAATGAGGTGCTATATAAATTTTAAAAAAATTGTTCTTTTAGGATTCCAGCAAATTTTTTGTCTGAACTTCAATACGACATCAATCTTTCGAAAGACCAAAGCAATTCATTTGCCTACTTACAAATGAATTTTTTGTTGAAAATTTTGAAAGAATTTTCAAGGCTTGTTTATTAGAAAATCCCACCAATGATGAGCCTAGAGAAAGTTTGAAGGGCATTCTTTAGATTTTCAACCCTCCTATTTCTTGTTGAAATTTCACCAAAATTATATTGCAGTCTTATTTTTTGGCATATCTTTTGATGAAGAAAAATGTTTTTGATGAGAATTTATTAATTGAATGAAATTTATCTGAAGTTTATAAAAATTTATTTTTAATATACTTCAGCAATTTTTTGAAAAAAAAAATCTGCAATAAAATCAATTTTCCTTTGGTGAATATTGCTAGCAAGATTATTATATATTAATATATTATGAATAGCTATATGTTAATGTTTATTTATAAATAAGATTATATTATGAATTGCTTCATTATTACTCATTAATATAGAGGTTGATGTGCATGTTAAGTGTAATCATTGCATTAACATCAGTCACTATCCTAGAATTTGGGGTGTTGTTTCTAAACCCTCAATCTTCAATCATTCTCATTCCATGTTTCCTAAGTTCTTAAATATATATTACATAAATATCGAGCACAAGAGTCAGCTTATCGAGCCACGAGTTCGAGCTCAAGCCTGGCTAGGCTCGAAAGCTCGTTGAGCCACTCGTTTAAATTAAAATATATTTAATAATTAATTAAAATTAACATTTTATAATGAATTTTAATAATTTTAAATTAATTTGATATTAAAATATAAAAAAATCTAAAATAACTGATTTTTTTAATTTAAAACTACCAAATCAAGCTCAGCAATCGAGTCGAGCACGAGCCTATGAATCTTTTAAAAAGTCGAGCTCTACCTTGAGAGCTTAGTAACAACTAAACAAGTTTAGCTTTATTAAGCAGACACTTATCATCTTGATGGATGATAATCCATCAATCACATGATAAGGAATTATCATTGCAGTTATAAATCATAACATATAATAATCATGTGAGACTATAGTGTAGCTACAATAACTTCCATGATTTGTCTTCGAAGGAAGAAAAAATTTCAATAGTTTTCTTACTATTTGCATACTTCTTTCATAAGGAGGTTAATAGTGCTCAACTAGTCAACAATTCAATATACTCTAAAAATTCTCAAAGAGTAACAAAATGGGGAAGCAAAATGTTTTAAAATGATATCCAACGATGAAGGAACTAATCAACAAAAATAAACAAAACATAACCTCAGGAAAACACACTTACACTGTGAGATAGAACTGGAAGTGCATACTATAATAAGTTTATGAATCTTTATTACAAATGCATAAGATTTCCTTTCTAGAATAGGTGTTAATCTAGGGTTTAAAATTATATTCAAAACTAAAAACTTGCTGAATATTTTCTCAAGTTTCAATAAATTAGAAATTTAATTTAATTTGCTCATATTCAAAAATGTACGCCCCAAATTAAGTTGATTTTACATAAATTAAACTTAATACATGTGTGTTTTAACACACCCATATATAGATGCTTATGTAAATAATTACTATTAGGTAGATATACATACATGCATGGCACAAAGTTCTTACATATTAATTTATCGTTGACAATTTTAAACATGTCAAAATTATATATTATATACTTAATATTTGTTTTAACTAGTGCTAAGCTTTATATCTTATAAGCATTTCCTCAATTGTTTTAACTTTTCAATATCATTTACAAAAATCTCACAAATTAAAAAAGTTAATATTCTTGCTCTTAATATGCACTCACATGAGGATAAATATTAGATAAGAAAATTTTCATCCTACAGAAAAATGGATCGCCAATTTGGATGCATGCCGGGTAGGTCAACTATTGAAGCCATACATTTATTAAGAGGTTTCATTGAGACAATACCGGAAAATCACCTATTATCGGCGGATTTTTCCGACAGAATATCATCATTTTCCGGCAGATTAAATGATTTTCCGGTGGATTTCAGGTTAAAATGTTTTCGCCAGTAAAACGAGCATTGGAAAAAAAATTTCGGCGAAGAAAAATCGCCAGGAAATTTTCTGGCAGAATTTGGCCGCCGAAAAATTGTCCGGCGGACAAAATTCTGCCTGAATAAAAAAAATAAAAAAAAAAACTAAAAATGAATGCCCGAACCTCCCTCTTGTCACTCGCTCCCGCCAGCCCGATTCCGAACAGACTACCACCAGCCCAAACTCGCGCCTCCCGCCAGGATTCGAACCCCAACCTGTTGTAATAACTTCGTGGAGCCTTCCACTTTGCTGTAGTGCAAAATGTATAAATAAGTTATATATTTTATATTTAAATATTATTAGCACTATAAAAATTATATATATATATATATATATATATATATATATATATATATATATATATATATATATATATATATATATATATATATATATATATATATATCAAAGTTAATAAAGCAGACATTAAAATAATAATTAACTAAATTAAATTATTAAAGCAATATATAATTAATTAATAATTTAACAACTTATTTTAATTATTTAATTAAGATAAGTTATTAAATTAATAATTAATTAAAATAAGCTATTAAGTTAATAATTAATTAAAATAAATTATTAAATTAATAATTAATTAAAATGAGCTATAAAATTCAAGGTTATGAAAACCGGACCGGACAACGAACCGGAAGAATGAGAGGTTCATGGTTCGACCGGTTTAACCGGTCGAACTGGGGTCGAACCGGATGACGTAATAAACAATAATATAATTAAAAGTAATAAAATTAACATAATAATAATGACAATTTATTCTTAAAATTTTAATAATTCTAAGAATTTTTAGACTAAAAAATAGATAAAATTCATACATATATAAAATATTACATAATTTTAAAATTAAATATAAATAATTATTATATTTATGTTATATATTTACATATATATAATTACTAATTTTAAATTTAAATATAAACATCTTCAATCTTCAATTTTAATTTATATTTAATAAAAATTTTGTTTATATATAAATATATAAATTTAATATAAATAATTATTTTATGTTATATATTTAATCATAATTTACATAAATAAATTATATAAAATTTTTTACATTATAAAACTATATTTATAATGTCATACAATATTATTTTTTAAGATTTTTATTTTTCTATCATTTAATTTCGCATTTAGAAAAAGTTTTAGAACTTTAAAAATTATAAAAATTATTTTTATTTAAATAATTATAAATATATAATTAATAATAAATTTAAGAAGTTTAGAAATTATTATGATGATTTTTTATTTAAATATTCTAAAAAAAAAAATTCCAACAAGATCTCATTCAAAAAAGTCACAAACACACATTATTGAATGTTGAAACAAAAAACAACTAGTTGTTTAGTCCCACATCACTTAGGAGTTTTATGTTGTGTTGTTTATATACCTTTCTTTGTACACATGAGTTAAGAGCTCTCATGGTATTATGGCATCATGTAAGCTAGATAATTTATATTTAATTTAGTTTATAATTTATAATATAATAAAATTTTTGGAATCATTTTAATTAAATAAAATATATGATATTTTAAATTAAATTAATATTTAATTAAATTTTTGGAATCATTTTATTTAAAATGATATCCATTTCTTAAGAACCGGCCGGTTCAACCGACGGTTCAAACCGATTTTGACCGGTTTGTTGTCAGCCCGGTTCTTAGGAAAGACCGAACCGACCGTAAGACTGGTTCACGGTTGAACCGGTCGAACCGGCCGGTCCGGTCCGGTTTTCAAAACCATGATAAAATTATTAATTATTTAAATCATGAAAATGTATTTTTTCAGAAATTATTAAAATGCACCGAAAATCCGTCTGAAAGTCCGCCGGTAACAAATCTGTCGGAAATCCGCCAAAAAGTCCATCGAAAAATCTGCAAAAAAATGTCAGAAATATTTCATTGTAATCCGTCGGAAATCAGCCTGAAAATCCTTTGGAAATCAGTCCGTCGGAAAGCCTCAGGAAATTCTGCGGTAATAGACTATTTTTGTATATTGAAAAATATAGGGAGAAAAAGGAGGATCTACATATGATATTTATTTATTTAGAGAAAGCATATGATAAAGTTCTAAGATAGGTATTTTGGAGAGTTTTTGAAAAGAAATGAGTTAATAATGCTTATATTCAAATCATTAAAGGTATGTATGCATGAGCTATTACTTGTGTTCAAACACAGTGGTTTGACCAAGTATTTTTCTATTTTGGTTGGATTACATCAAGGATCAGCCTTAAAGCCCATATCTTTTTGCTTTAGTCATGAATGTTCTCACTAGACATTTGAGAGATTGAGGATGTACCTTGGTGTATGCTTGTTGCTGATATAATGATATACTTCTTATTGATAATTAGACTAGAGAGAGTTGAAGGTAAACTTGACACTACAGGAAAAACAGTGAAATGCTTTATGGTGTCAAATGTTGGCCAATAAAAGAGGGGTCAACCTTAGAGTCTAAATGTTTTTGCTTGAGTAGATCTAAAACTAAACATATGGAGTGTAATTTTAGTAGCAACAGACCTAGTGAGGGAATTGACTTTGGGAGATCAAGTCATTAATAAAAGTACATATTTTAGATATTTTGGATCTATTATTCAGAGTGATGATGAAATAGATGGGGATATTAAGAATTCATGTTGGATGTTGAAGTGGAGGAATGCATTGGGCTTGTTGTGTGATAGAAAAGTCGTCAAACTTAGGGGAAAATTCTATAAAGTGGTGGTGAGACCTGCAATGCTTTATGGTGTCAAATGTTGGCCAATAAAAGAGAAGCATAATACTAAGTTAAGTGTTGCAAAGATGAGAATGCTCAGGTGGATGAGTGGTTTTACCCTTAGAGATAGGATATGAAATGAGTATATATAAGTGAAAATGTTAGAGTAGCTCCAGTGGAAGATAAACTTAGAGAGTGTCGCCTTAGATGGTTTGGTCACATAAAATGGTGGCCTTTCGATGATCCGATTAAGAAAGTATAGGTATTAGATTTGACTTATGTTATGAAAGGTAGAGGTAGACCTAAAAATACTTGGTTAGAAAATATTAGAAAGGAACTTTCTTTATTAGATTTAAATGAGAGTTTAACTTTTAACTTGACACAATGGAGAAAAAGGATTCATGTAGCCGACTCCACGTAGTAGGACAAAGGCTTATTGTTGTTGTTGTGTTGGAATAATGGATCACCATATGCGGGAATGATTGGATGGATGATAATCCATCAATCTCACAATTAGGAATTATCGTTACAGCTATAAATCATAGCATCTAATAATCATGTGAGACTATAGTGTCGTTATAATAATTTTCAAGAGATTTGTCTTCGAATGAATAAAAAATTTCAATAGTTTTCTTAGAATTTGTATACTTTTTTTTCATAAGGAGATTAATATTTCAACTATTCAATAATTCAATATACTCAAAAAATTAAAAAAGAGTGACAGATTGGGAAAGCAAAATGTTTTAAAGTGATATCCAACATTAGACTTCTTTGACAAAGGAACTAATCAACAAAAATAAACACAGCTTAACCTCAAAAAACACACTTACACTATGAGATAGAACTGGAAGTGCATGCTATTATAAGTTTATGAATCTCTATTTCAAATGCATAAGATTAATTCCTTTCTAGAATAGGTGTTAATCTAGGGTTTAAACTATATTCAAAACTTAAAACATGCTCAATATTCCCTCGTTTCAATAAATTAGAAATTTAATTTAATTTGCTCATGTTCAAAAATGTTCGCCTGAAATTAGTTTGATTCAACTTAAGGAAAACATAATACATGCAAGTTTTAATTCTTATATATTTATATTATTATTATTATCTAGATTTACATATATGCCACAAAATTCTTATATATTTATATATCTAACATCAAAATCCTTATATTAATTATATAACTCCCTAGCATCTTAATAACATCATAATATGCAGATTAAAAGGTGTATCCAATAACGTTAACAAAAATATCGTTATAAAAATAATATTTTTGGCTCGAATCAGCAATAAAATTAACTCAAAGAAGATTACTTTTAACATGACTAGAACTTGAAGCCAAAATTAAAATTTTGAATTTTTAGCCAAGGGCATTTGATGGAACTTGACTGAACATGATCTCTTACATTGATCCTATAACTGTATAAGGTACTACACAAAATCCTGCCAACATATCAAAACTAAGACGCTATTGCAAACTAAAATTTCCATATATTTATGTAAGCGTACGGCTACTAAAATTTTCAAAAACATAATAAAGATTGACTTATCATTTCAGAAATAGTACATTTTTTTTGTGCTCAATCTTTATCACAATAAATTCCTCAAATCCTCGGTCTTCTTGGATATTTATCCCCAATTCTTTGTATACTGCTTCTTTACTATTTAGAGAAAGGCTCTCTACATCCCCTAAAGCTAACACATTTGACAAATGTGTCAAACACCTCATGAACTACAGCCCTTCTATTTACTTAATAAAGAAGTATAGCTCTCCCATATAACATTTTACAGCTTCTGGAACCTAAATTAAGCTACTTGTCCTTGTATGCTAAGGTTTAGTTTTTCATATGGAACTAAATTGCAGTACAGCTTTCAATAAATTGATTGGGAAGCAATAGGACTACCCGTGGAGCTACAGATAACATCATTTCTACCCAGTACTGATGCATAGAAGCAATCGCCAAAGCCATGCGCATCCAAGCAAAAAATCTATTAAGTACAATCGCGCAGTAAATTTCGCTTAAAAGCTCCATAAGCCCAGTTGATCAACCTGCTCACTTTCTTGTCCTATTTTTAGCAACAAAAATATTGTCCGATGAGTATTTCCACACATGAAATGAACACAACACTAAAAGAAGTAACTCTAGAAATGAGAACGGCTCACTAATTTGGCCAGAGTACAAATCCCTTATTTTATTTCACCGATGCATTCAAGCCTTGAAGATCTTCTTTTATTATTATTTTTTTAATTGTGAACATTATGCGAACAAAAATGATGATAATGCAAATTCGTGCGACGAATTTATGTCGATAGTGAGAAAAAATAACTCAAAAAAATATCTTGGGCACCCTCCAACCACATATTTTCTTCCATTGCCGTCCCCGATATTATTCCCATGTGCAAGCGGTACTACTTTCTCTCCCTTAAGAGCACCCTAAGTATTCTCCATCCGTATAATCCACTCGAACGCAATAGTATCTCCTCGACTGAAAAACAAGAATATAAAAAAAAAAGAAACCAAAATGGAAAACCCTTGCAAGGAAAATGGAACGATAATGAACTAGACAGAAAGTTCCGCCTTTGCAGAAAAAAATAAGCCTATCCGGTACCCTAAAACAAGTAAAACTTCTAAAAAAAGAAAGCAAACAAAAACCGCCATTGATCTCATCTCAACTAATTCCAAAATCAAAAGGAGAGAGAAAGAGGGATGAGCTAGATCAACACTGGCGTGAGATAACAAACCACAAAATCCGATCTGGAGGAGATATATCTCGACGTGAGTACTCGACTTGATGGTGAACATTAACTTTTTTTTGTTATTGCTTCAGGCTTTCAAATCATCCACAGAAACCTTAACTAGGAGGCCGATGAGATATGATATTAATATTATATAGAAAGAGAGAAAGATAGATAGAGAGAGAGAGAGAGAGAGAGAGGGAGGGAGGGAAATAACCTGGAACTGGAGAACTCGTAGAGCTTGCCGCGAGGAGAGAAGACGATAAGGCCAATCTCAGCGTCGCAGAGCACGGACAGCTCAAAAGCCTTCTTAAGCAGCCCATTCCTCCTCTTTGAAAACGTAACCTGCCTACTCGTCGGATTCTCTATCCGCCTCATCTCCGTCCTTCCCCTCACCATGTTTATTCTCTGTAAGGGGATCGGATAAACTGAAGTTAAGGGCAACGGATCCAACAAAGAAACAAAGCACGCGGTGATCATAGGCTAACCAGAAATAGAAACGGCGAAGAACAGCTAATCCCGTCAAGGAACGCCAGGTGGAGCGAATCCAGCTCCAGGTAGCAGATTCCTCTTCCACCTTCTCCTCCTCGACTTCCCCTTATTTCCGGGGCCGCAGCAGCGCGACAAAGACAAAAGAAAAGCCCAAAGATAGGCAAATCTTTTCCGGCTAATGACCCCTCCTCCCATTTTTCATCTTCTCCTGGGCCCTCCTTCAATAATACCTCTCCGGTTTAGGTAAAGTCGCGTAGCAGAGAAACGGAAACAACACGAAATCCGCCTATGGTTTTATCTTCCCACCCTTTTTCTGGTTTTTGCACGCTCTCACATGCGGTGGTGGGCGTGAGAATAAGACAGGGGACCAATGGCAAGCCGCACCGGCGAGGCAGGCTGGCCCACCACGCGGTACGAGGGTTGGGACTAGGTGACGAGGGTTCCGCTTTCGACAGGTACGCGTCCGTACAATCAACCTGCTTGATTTCGACACGTATGCGATCGTCGTCGCAACGGCCCTGGGCAATGGGTCTCATCGGGTCACGTGGCCCATTCCCGAGCCCGCCTGCCCGCCCTTTCTCCTCACCGTGCGATGCGGTGCCAATCCCACATTGCGCAATTAACTGCCTTTATTTTTGTCACCTTCACTTCATTTTTTTTTTTTTTTTTTTGGGAAAATTTACCTTCACTTCATCAAAATGGGAATATTTTAAATCCGGTCAGAATCATTAATTAATTAGATATAATATAATAATTTTTTTGACTACTTATGTTTAGATTTAATTAAAATACATTAATAAATAATGTTAATTATATTTGAATGAAGATGTCCTCAATTTTCTTCATTAAAAATGTGAACTTTTGGATGACATGCAGAGATACAAATTTTAAATTTTTTGTAGTTCTATAATTTGTGAAAGTCCAGATACTTTTGTAATCAAAGTTTATCAATGAATATACTGGTAGTGACTACGAGTGTCAATTATTGACCCGAATCAATAACCAAATAAGAATCCGACTTGAAAAAATTCATATTCTGGTTAACCCATTTAACAAACAAGTCGGGTTCAAGTTCCATTTTTTACCTGTTTGAAAAATTGGGTCGAGTCTATGTCAACCCATTAACACGAATTTGACCTAGTTTGGCAAAATTTTTGAAAGGAGCAAAGTTGCTAAATGTTTTAGGAGTAGGAGCATGAAAGTAATTAAATTTAAAAAGGAGCAGAAATGCGAACATGTATAGCGTTTTCTGAAGAAAACGCAAAGCAGGATCGCATTTTCTTTCATAAAACGCAATTCAGGTGTGCGTTTTGCAGGAAAATGCAATTATAATATGCGTTTTCTTCAGGGCATGTAAAGTATAAAAAAATTAATTTATATTATAATATTAATAAGAAAAATTATAATTTGTAAATGTTATTTATACTTTTTTAAAAAAATTATTAATGCAAAATTAAAAATTAATTGAAATTAAATTATTAATCATAATTATAACAATTAAATTTAATATAGTTTAATTAATATATATTTAATATACTTTATTTATGTATAAAATTAATTAAAAATTCATTAGTAAAGTATTAAAGTTAAATACTTAAGTATGTTACTTTATAATTTTTTATATTATGAATGAGTAATCTATTAATATTGTATAATGAATTTTAGGAGTGAGTCATTAGTAGTATATTTGAAAAGTAGAAACTTTATACATTTGTTTTAAAAATATATACTTAGAAATTAGAAATACATTTTAAATTAAAACATTATATATAGAAAATTTATACATTTGTTTTAAAAATAAGTTAAAAATAATTTTTTAATCTATTTTAATAAATATTTTAATATTTAAATTAAATTATTTTATTTTTGTTTTAAAAATAGGTTAAATTATTTCAACTAGGGTAGGCCTCGTGGTTTATCCTCCTTCCAGGCCAGGTATTCTACGTAAAAAATCTTGTGTTCTCTATGCGTGAGCTAGATATCCGTGCAAAGCTAAGATGTAAAATTACAACTCTATCGCCTCATATATTCCAGCCCGCAAGGCCGCAACAGATATATTTAATAATATTTAATATTAAAATTATATATATATATATATATATATATATATATATATATATATATAAGAATTAAATAATAAAACATTTAACATAAATACTTAATAACGTATTTTAGTATTATTTAAAAGTTTAAATATTAAAAATTTAAATTAAATATATATCAATTAAAGTTTATTAAATTTAAATATTATAATTATAATTAATTAAAAAATTTTAATTATATTTATTTTAAAATTAATAAAAATTATATGGTCTAAAAATATAATATTTATAATATTCATCGTTTTAAAATTTTTAATATCTTTTATTAATTTTATTAAATATTTAACATATAATTAAAATGCTACTAAAAATTAAAGTTAATTAAAATTTAATTCAATATTAAAAATATAAAATTAAGTTATT
The DNA here is from genome assembly GCA_019514585.1 of Dendrobium officinale. Lineage (NCBI taxonomy): Eukaryota > Viridiplantae > Streptophyta > Magnoliopsida > Asparagales > Orchidaceae > Dendrobium > Dendrobium officinale. The sequence continues at coordinate 65,090,259 of CM033687.1, forward strand.
TAAATGTTAATGGATTTCGCTCTCTCTCTCTCCGTTTCTCTTAGCCTCATTTTCTCTCCATCCGACTCTCTCTCTCTCTTAGTTTTCTCTCTCTCCAACTCTCTAAAGCTGAAAACTTAAAAAAAAAAAAGTTTCAAAGGAAAACGCAAAGCTGTTTTGCGTGGATGATTCTTTTTAAATTTTATTTTAATAATGTTCCTTTTTTTAATTTAATCTTTAATGATGATCCCTTTTAAAATTTGCCCACCTAGTTTCACCTGAGTCACCCTTCCGACTTCAGGCCTCGCTAGTCACCTAGCTCAAGCAGCTTGCCTGGACCCGAGTAGATCTTGCACTCGCGGCACTCACACCACAAGCCTAATCTTGGAGGCGCGCACACGCAGTCACACCCTCAATCACTCTCTTGCCCTCACACTTGCTTCCTTGCCCCCGCACCGCAGTCGTGCATTCCTCCCTCGCCCTCATTGAGATGCGATCTCAAAATAGCAAAGTGACACTAGCTCATTGGGGAAGGCATCATGGGATGAGCCCATGAAAGACTCTTTGAACCTAGTACAAATTATATTCTAACTTTGCTCAGACTTGATTTGAACAAAATTCATATTCAAACTAGTTTAGACCAAATTTATTCACGACGGACTTCAATAAGTATTCCACATGTAAAAAAAAAAATAGCTTGATGTAAAGTAAACTTTCAGGCATCTAAAATATTTCTTTTTTTTTTTTTAATATAAGAAATATAAATATTAAATTATATATTATGAAAATTTTTCTAGCTAGCTGTTTGTATGAATATAAAATAGAAATTATTTTTCTATGTTTTTTAAAAATTTATCATTAGTATATATCTATTGTCCCATATTTTGATTAATTAAAAATACCTAAAATAAATATTCGACCTTTATTGTGATAGAATTTTGTAGCATCCCATTCAACGTGAAGCATTAGACATCATACAAGATTAAATAATTGCAGCTACCTACACGGATTGAATAATGACACTTAACCACACGTTATAGTGTGATGCTAACAACGCCAACAAAGCATGACATTTGGGGGAAAAATAATATAAGAACGGTCCCCACTTCCAAGTAATTAAGGGACTTTGACAAAAGATGGCACTTATATAGGTGAAAGTATTACATGTGTTTTTCGGACGTCGTTTAGAGGCGAATCGGGGATGCGTCATGTCACCATTTTGTTGTGTACTAATTTTGTGTATCGAGTTGATGTGGCGCATCTTGATCTGCCTCCCAGGCTAGGGGTGTCAATTTTTGACACGACCCGAAACACGACCCGAACCCGACCCGGAAAAATCCGGGTTCGGTTCAACCTGAACCCGAAACGGGTCGGGTTCGGGTTGAACAAATCAACCCTTTTTAAAAATCGGGTCGAGTTCGGGTTGACCCAGCAACCTGAAATTGACCCAAAATTGACCCGAAAGTGACATGAAAACTCATATTTGACCCGAAAACCCAAGATTGACACGTTTTTTACCCGATTTTGACCCGAAAATTAGCAATTTTAGGTCAACTTCAGGTCATTCGTGTCGGGTCGGGTTGACCCGGACCCGAATCGGGTCGGATTCGGGTCCAGAAACCTGACCCGTTTTTAAAAACGGGTCGGGTTCGGGTTGACCCGAACAGTGCTGGGTCAGTTCCGGGTTCGACCCAAACCCGACCCGCTGACCCGAATTGACACCCCTACTCCAGGCGGTTCGATGACCACACATAATAATTTCTCCTTACATAATTAGAGAAGCTGGTTGAGCCAAGGAAGGAGTCCTCACTTGTGCTAAGGCTAAGGGTGTGATTACATGTGATCATAGTGCAATCATATATAGCGGCCGAAGAGACATATTTGTTATAGACCTTTATAATGAATACTGAAAGAAATGAGTGTGAGACAAATGAACTTATATTGTAGATAATGGAGGGTGGCCTACTCATGGTCTTCTTGCTATAGTTGGATATGTTGCAAAGAAGTTGTGAACACTTGAGAAGGGTAGATGGTAGTTACAGCTAGAAAAGCATGTTTTGAGAAGTGGATTACTTTCAGCCTTTAGCTAAAAGAATGGATAGATTAAGGCTTTGTTTGAGACAACTTTCTTATTGCTTCCTAAAGCTGCTTTATAGTACAAAAATTAAAAAATTTATACTATAAAGCAATTTTAAGAAGCAGTAAGAAAGCCGTCCCAAACAAAACCTACGGCTTTTATGATGTGTGTTGGAGGTATATATGTGAAAATGGTGGAAAGGTTGTGAATGATTCAAATGCACGACATGTACAAAGTTTTGGGGGAAGAGTGTTGTAGCACCAAGAAAAAGATTGAGGATAAGAACATAATTCAAGGCTCTGCTTTTAGTCATCTTACAATATTCTCCATGCAAGCTCATATAGAACACATATTCTCATTAAAATTATAGCTGAATAATTCAGAAGTTTAGTTTAAGATCTTTTGATTGGTAAGTGGGTCATACTAATCAATTAAGCCAAAAATATTTATAAATTGCTTTAATGAATACTCTCTGAAACTACCAATTAATGAAGTAAAGATTTGGATTGTTCATCATCCAATTTACAACACCACTTACTATTTGAAAAAAATACTTGCTTTGTAAAATTCATAAAATATTTAAAAAAAAATCTACAGGATGGTCAGTTATTTGCGACAGATTTGCGAATTTTATGGTAGAATGTTGTTTGTCGAAATTGTCAATGAATTTGCAACATAAAATTTTGCCTAAACTTTTGGATGGAATTTACGACAGATTTGTGTCAAAAAAAGCCACCGCAAATTTACGGCGTCAATTTTTGCCACAAAGCCGCTGCAAATAGCTCTCAAATTATCATATCTAATCGTGTACATCTATTTCATTTGCTTGTCGTTTGACTTCTCTCCTCGGCACTTTCTTCCTTCTCTTTGCTCTTTGACTTTGCCTCCCTCGTCACTTGCTAGGCTCATCTCTTCTCCGGCTTTTCATTTGCATATAGGGTTCTTTGAATGAGTTGTTAAGTACTTCCTTGCCTCCTTCGATGATGCATTCCTTCTTGTTGCATCTGAAGTCACACCTCCTCACAGTTCTTTTGGGTCGAATTTGAGTTCGTAGCTGAAGTCTCACATCCTCATCGTTCTTCTGTCACATCTGAAGTCACACCTCCCACCCTTTGATGGAACCTATTCATTATGAAGGTATCTATCTTTCTTCCTTTTGCACGCCTTCTTCGTCCAAACCACGTAAATTTTTTTTCTAATGTATGCTTTTTGCTGATGATATTCTTCTTGTTGATAATACTAGAGAGGGAGTTGAAGGTAAAATTATATTATGGAGGTCAACCTTAGAGTGGTTTTCATTTGAGTAGATCTAAAACTTAATATATTAAGTGTAAATTTAGTCGTAATACATATAGTTGATGGATTGTGACTTTGGGCAATAAAGTCATTAATAAGAGTACACATTTTAGACATCTTGGATCTATTGTTTATAGTGATGGAGAAATAAATTGTGATATTATTAGCATATTTTAAGTTGGATGGTTGAAGTGGAGGAAAGCACCGGGCTTGTTGTGTGATAAAAAAGTCCTCCTCAAGTTTATGGGAAAATTCTATAAAATGGTGGGTGAGACATGCAATGCTTTATGGTGCAAAATGTTGGCCAATAAAAGAGAAGCATAATATTAAGTTAAGTTTTGCAAAGATGAAGATGCATAGGTGGATGAATGGCTTTCCTCTTAGAGACAGGATATGAAATGAGCATGTACGTAAAAAAGGCTGGAGTAGCTCCAGTGGAGGATATGATTAAAGAGAGTCACCTTAGATATTTTGGTTTCTTATCATTATTGTATGGTTGAAGCGGAGGAATACATTGGGCTTATTATGTGATAAAAAAAGTCCCCCTCAAACTTAAGTGAAAATTTTATAAGATGTTGGTGAGACCTGCATTGCTTTAAGGTGTAGCATGTTGGTCATTTAAAGAGAAGCATAATATTAAGTTTTTCATAGATGAGGATGCTTAGGTGGATGAGTGTATTTACTCTTAGAGATAGGATAGGAAATGAGCATATACATGAAAAGGCAGTATTAGCTCTAATGGAAGATAAGATTAGATAGAGTCGTCCTTTAGATAGTTTGGTCACATATAATTATTGTATGGTTGAAGTGGAGGAATGCCTCGAGCTTGTTGTGAGACAGAAATGTCCCCCTCAAACTTAAGAGAAAAAATTCTATAAGATGGTGGTGAGACATACAATAATGTTTTATGATGCAGAATCTTGGCCATTAAAAGAGAAGCATAATATTAAGTTAGGTGTTGCAAATATGAGTATGCTCAGGTGGATGAGTGACTTTATTCTTAAAGAAAGGATACAAAATGAGCATATACACATGAAAAGGCTAGAGTAGCTACAATGCAAGATAAGATTAGAGAGAGTTTCCTTATATAGTTTGGTCAAATATCATTATTGTATATCTTGATTATATAAGATGTTATCTAAAAAAAAATTATGACAAAAATTATATATAAATAACATTAAATTGATACATATTTTATTATTTGGATGTAGTAATTTATAGCCCAAGTGTGTTATGGATATTCAAAACTATTATAATTATATGTATAACAAGTTGTTGCATAGACGCAAGATATTAACATATGAATTTTTGAATGGAGTAAATTATTTCATTTAGGTAGGCTATCAATTACATTCCTTTATATCAGACAGAATGTTTTATTGTCCATATTTCAAATACAAAAATCAAGTTTACATCCACTAGATAAGATTACAGTTGATCTATATCATAGAAGATTCAACGATAATATGAGTATTGGACTTCACATGGTGAGTATGAGCCTCATCATTTTGACTCTCAGTGCAGCCAATCTATCAATTCCAACATAATTGAGGAAGATAGAATTAGGATGTTTGAGGACTTGGTTTATAATACAACTAGGCCAAAATTTTAACAATATACCGAAGAGTCCATGCATAAGAATGTGCAAAACTTCTATAATTTATTACACGCCGCATAAAAACTAATTTTGAATGGGTGCACTACTTACTTAGAGTTATTTGTTATTGTGAAGATGTTAAGCATATTGATATAATATAATGTACCGAGATAACACTTTAATATATTCATTGGCCTACTTAAGGAGACCAACCTGATAAATAATATAATTCTAACTTATTTATATTGGACTAAAAAAATTAATTTTCAAACTTAATTTGACAGCTATAAAAATCTATCTCTATATTAATGGAAGCATATTGTATTATATAGATAATCTGTTAGATATTTCTTGTCATCATTATAACGTGCCTATATTTAAACGAAATTTTAAAAAAGCATAAGGATATATGTCAATTAGTTGATTATTAACCAAGATTATAACATTTATATGCATCTATATGCTCTATTACTTATATGATATGGCATAATAAACACATCTCACAAGTAATTATTCTGACACATCCATTAAAAGCAAATGCTTGAAAATACTTTAACCATATATATTCTACATTTACTGTATAATCAAGAAATGTAAGATTAGATTTATGTGTATATGATTTTACTTCATTTAGCTTGTTTGTCTCACCTTACCCATATTGGCCAATGATACTCACCCCATATAATCTTTCTCCATAGTTATATATGATTATACCCTAAATATTCTTTATACTTATCATTCCAGGCCCACATAATCTAAAAGTAAATATAGATGTGTTCTTGCAACCTTTAATCATCGACTTAAAATTATTATGGAATGAAGGAATTAATACATATGATATCTCCAATAAACAAATTTTACATTAAGGAAAGTATTACTTTAGATAATTAGTGACTTCTCATCATATGGTATGAGTATTAGTTGGAGCACTATAGGTAAGCTAGCTTGCCCATATTATATAAAATATACTAAATCGTTCACTTTAAAGGATGGGGAAAGAACACTTTGTTTGACAATCACTTATAAACTATCCATTCATGCAAAATAAGAATGCTTTCACTAAAAATCAAATAAAGATTACAACCTCAATTAAGGTTAATAGTGAGAAAATATTTGAAAGAGTAAATTTTATATCAAGATAATTTTTTCTCCAATATTAGCTATTTACAAAGTGCCCATGTATGGAGTTATTCACAAATAAACAAAGAAGAGTATTTTCTGATCTTTGCCATACTGGTGAACAAACTTAATTAGACATAATTTAGATGTTATAAATATATAGGAAAATATTTCCAAGAATGTATTCAATACAATAATGAATAATAATAGCAAATCTAAAGATATTATAAAAGCTAGGAGGGACTTGAAGTATATTTATAAAAGGAAAACACTTGAGTTGGAGGAAGATAAAAACGATAAACTTCTTTCACCTTCACTTTAGAGCAGAGTCGAGCAATTTATTGAAGAGTGCAAAGCCTAAAGCTACTTGATGGATATGCTTCCAATCATAGTAGATGTTTTGACATAAGATCAGAGAGATTGTTTGGATTGAAAAGTCATGACATTCACATCTTTATGGAATATTTATTGCCCACTGCTTTCAATTTTATTTTAGATTCAATTTTAAATCCCTTGACCAAACTAACTATCTTCTTTGAGAGCTTATGCTCATCAAGACTAAATAAAAAAAGATTTGGTACATATTGAGCAAAATATTCTTTTCATTATGTGCAAGCTTGAGAGGATCGATATTTCTTCTAGTATTTTTTTGACTCCATGGAGCATCTACCCCATACATTTTACTATATATGGGACTAAATTTTGTGGACATGTTCAATATCAGAAGATGTATCCTTTTGAGAGATAATTTTGTGTAGACATAACATGTATAATATTATTAGCAAATATTATTTCATAACCATACATTATTCATGTATTTAAATAAATTAAGAAGATTGTATATAATAAAGCACGTCCTAATATATCAATATGTGAAACATACTTAATTTATGAGATTATTCAATTTTGCTCACACTATTTTGAGCTAGATATATGTCAATATACCAACAACAAAGTAGTATTTAATAAACGTGGTGAGCCAACAAGCTCTTGTATTGTACACAATTTGACAGATAAGGAAATGAGAGTTGTCATGTTGTAAACACTTCTTATCATACTATATGATGCATATTGTATTGTATTATCACCTTATAAAATTATCTAATTAAGTTGTATAAATTAAGAGGATAATTAATGCATATATGTCATAACTAATCATAGGGTAAATATGAACCATATTGGATACAACAACAACATTAAACCTTTTTCACATTACGTGGGGTCGGCTACATGAATCCTTTTTCTCCATTCTGCCCTATTAAAAGTCAAATTCCCATTTAAATTTAATTAACAAATATCATTTCTAATATTTTCTAACCAAGTCTTTTTAGGTCTATCTCTACCTTTCTTAACATAAGTTAAATCCAATACCTCAACTTTCTTATTAATCGGGTCATCAGAAGGCCTCCGTCTAATGTGTCCAAATCATCTAAGGCGACTCTCTCAAATCTTATCTTCCACAGGGGCTACTCCAACCTTTTCATGTATATGCTCAATTCGTATCCTATCTCTAAGGGTAAAGCCACTCATCCACCTAAGCATCCTCATCTCTGTAACACTTAACTTAGTATTATGCTTCTCTTTTAATGGCCAACATTCGGCACCATAAAGCATTGCAGGTCTCACCACCATCTTATAGAATTTCTCCTTAAGTTTGAGGGGGACTTTTCTATCGCATAATAAGCTTGATGCATTCCTCCACTTCAACCAACCAACTTGAATTCTGCTGATAATATCCTCATCTATTTCACCATCACTTTGAATAATAGATCCAATATATCTAAATTGTGTACTCTTACTAATAACTTGATCGCCCAAAGTCACAATTCCTTCACTAGGTCTATTGCTACTAAAATTACACTCTATATATTCAAGTTTAGATCTACTTAAGAGAAAACCTTTAGACTCTAAGGTTAACCTCCATAATTCAAGTTTACCTTCAACTCTAAGGTTGACCTCCATAATCTCATCACTATGAACCATATTGGATAATTAAACAAATATGAAACTTTATTATTTTTTGGTAATTTTAACTAATTGTTATGGTATTTCGATCATACTATATGATCAACTCATACTTGCAACTCAACCTATTTTAAGCTTTGTTGTTTGATTAGTTCATATAATTTCCCTTCTAAAAACTCTAAAATGAATGAGAGATTATAAATCATAAAGAGAGGAGTGCTTTGTTTGAGATTTATTTGCGCTTTTTACTTAAACACCCTAAGTTTAAAAAATCCTTATGAACCAGTGCACCAATTAGTTATTTTCACTTCTCTTATAACTCATTCCTCCAATGGTTGTTGAGTAATGAGAGCTATTATTTGATTGGGTTTGTAAGAGATTGGTGAGATCTTAAAGGCTCTATATGTTGGTAAGAGGGTGTAGCGTGAGCTAGCTAGTTATCTAGAATATTGATTTTCTTGCTTATTTGAGAAGAAGAGAGTATAGGATTTCTTTATTACTTGTTAAAGAGAAGTCTACTATGCTCCATAATTATCAACAGAGAGAGCAGTGAATCTTTGAGTTGGATGGCTTAAGGATTGTATCTAGGCATTAGTTATGAGTCACATAAAAATCAGCATATGCCCCATTTTCTCTTGTGCTTTACTTTCTTATCATTACTTTTTGCTTTAGTCAATCATGTGCACTGTGGATGAAATTAATAATGGTTATAGTATAATATCTTATTTAATAGTTTTCGTCTCTTATCTCAAGCAACTTGTGTTGCTTGATGATTACTTTATTAAAGTCATTATTAGCTTATATTTCCTTACTTTAATTTGATTAAGAGATCTAATTTTCTTTGCTAATTTTATCAATTATTTGTTTCAAATTAAATTTAAAATTCTATAAATGTCCTCCAAAAATGCTTAAGAAATTCATAAAAGTATAATACTATGTCTGGATCACTCACTAATTTTTTTTGATAAATTTTAAATTAAAAAATCATAATTGTTGAAAATTTTTAAATGAAATCACCACTAAAAAAAATCATAATATACATATTATGATTCATTAAAACTTGACAAATTTATGGAAGGCTCATCATAAATTTCCTCCCAAATGCATTTGGTATTTTTTTAGTACCATTTAATAGATTAATGAATAAAAATAGGTAAGTAATAATTTTTTATAATAAAAAACCTAAAGACTTTTAACATGCAAGTTTTTTCATAAATTCTTTATAATATAATGTATGTCTTATAAGAATTTCATGAAATTTGAATGTATAGCTTCATCAAAGCAAAAATACAAAATAATTCCTTAGGAATTCATCTAGGTACGAAAAAATGGATTGACACAATTCCAACTCAATTAAAGTTGTTCAATCTATTTAAAATATATTCAATGATTTTGATTTCATCTTCCTTCGTTGCAAAAGCAAAAGAGAGATTTAGACTTGGTCCAAGCCAACTGACTTAATTTATACATAAGATAAAATCTTGTTATAGAAAGATCCTTTATAGAATTTTTTTATATATTGAACAAGAGAGAGCCTAGGGATCCCTAATAATGGGCTTAGTACACCTAGTCATAACCTGATTATCTCTATAAAGCAGCCTACTAGAAGAGCAACTTAGGTCCAGTTTCATTACTTACATGGCAAGTTAATGCCAATGAAATGGATTCCTCACCTTCATAGTGAGCTGCAAGGAACTCTAGAAAAAATTTCTTTGAAGTGGTATATATAATTGGGTTGAAAAAGAACAAAATTCAAATATAAAGTCAAAGGTTCTTGGAGCTCATCAGCATCTATCAAAAAGGCAAAAGGGTGTGTTGAGCTGCAAGAAGCTTATTGAAGTGAAGGCTCGTCCTCCTCTAATGGGAATGGTTATATGCTTTTATAGGCACTTGGAAAAGTTAAATTATAGCTTTATTATAGCATTAGCTCTTCTCAGTTTGCCACCTACCTTGATCAAGTGATTTCATGGTATGGGAGCAATCCGGGAAGGGAATAAAATTTTACTATATGCTTGAACTTGGAGGATTCCTATAGGATATTTATGCTTATGATAATATCTTTTTAGGATGCTTTTACTATGATTAACCATGGGTTAACTAATTTAGGTAAGATAAAATTTTGCTAAGTGAGTTACAGCTCATTTTTAGCTTTAAATTGATAATTAAATTCATTTAATTTGGTTATTTAGATAGGGTTAAATTATATTAATCACAATTGGGTGACATATGGGTATATTGACCCATTTGGTTAAATTAACCCACTTGGATAAGTAAAATGGGTTGGACCAAAGTAGTGTTTTCTTCCCAACATCCTTGGCTAAGTTTTCTCTCCAATGGCTTGATTATTTTTGGTGGCCTACTTGGGATGAATCGCCTTAGAAAGTAAGTGTTTTCTTTAATGAAAACTTTTGAATTTCTTTACTAATTATGGTCAAACTTAAGGTCAACTTAGTTTGACCAAAATTAACTCATTTTACATTCATTCTAATGAAGTTATGTGTTCAGTGAATTGTGCCCATTTGATATTTATAACCATTTTGGTTTAATTTGCCCATTTGAATTCAAATAGATTAAGTTGGGTCAATTGATGAATCAATTGGCTATGTGAGGAAAAAAATTCGCTATGTGAGGATGTTAATCGTTCAGAGACATTCTATTTTAATCTTAAGAGTCATTTAGGTTATCCAATTTAAATATTAATGGTAGCTTGGTTGATTTGACACATTAAGGTTTAACCTTGGGTTTAACCTTATTTTAGGTTAACCAATTGGCCAAACCATGGGTTCAATTGAATCTAAGAACTAATATTCACTTAAGAAGTTCTTTTTAATGGTTAATAGTATTTTGTGTTGGAGTTTGGGAGGTCATAAGTCAATTTAGGTTAATTGTTTACAAAATAGACTAACTTTGATCATATTATGAGCAAATGGATTGATTATGACCAAATCAATGGGTTCTAAGTGTTGCAAATCTATTTTCATGACTTATGTTTTGATGATTGACAAACACTTGGACTTCTTGTTGCTTCTAACTTTTCAGGAATCGAAGATCGGACGAATAAACGAAGCCAGTTCAAGATTGCGTAGGTTTAGGGTTGAGTCAGTCTATACTTTGTTTTTTCTCTTCTTGAGTCTATTTGTAATGGTCAAAGAGACTGATGCTAAGTAACCCTACACACACACACACTTGAGAGAATTAGAATTTCTGTTTTTACTCATATCGGTCAGGACGATATTTACATTGTCCTAGACGATCAGGCTTAAAACAGAAAGTCTAAATATGGATTCTTAATTAAGGCATCCGACATTAACATATCGGCCTGGACTATACGTGTATCGGCCAGGACGATAAGCTCAAAATAGAAAGAAGTTGCAGCCATATATAATTAAGGTATACTGTATTTTTAAATAATCGGCCAGCACGATCATTGATCGGCCTGGACGATATTCACAAATTATGCCTTAATTGATCAGGAAATCAAGGGAGCAATTAAGGATGATTGATACGATCACATCGTCCTGGACGATCGCAGGATCGGCCAGGACGATATATTCAAAATCTTTAGTTACTCCTGGATGATCGGGATCGGCCAGCTTGTAAACAGGGCGATGCTCAGGATGATTTTCCTCTGATTTGAACTGATCGGCTGGGACGATCTTGAGATCGGCCTGGACGATCAAGCCAATTTTCAATCGTCCAGTTTTACATTCAGGGCGATGCTCTGGCCGATCTTTTGAGTTTGTACTGATCGGCCAGGCCGATGTCCATATCGGCCTGGACGATATTGTCGACAACTTACAATTAATGAGCTCCTTTGAAACTCTTCTATTTAAGAGCTCTTGTTCAACGTTTTGAAAAACCTTTGGCTGCTGCCTTGACCTGAGAAGGCCTTGAGGAGAGAAAGAGAGAGAGGGAGAGAGAGAGGATCTTGTGAGGGGGAGCTTGTGAGGGGATTCACAAGGGTTGCTTTAAGGATCGCTCTTCTTCTTCTTCGTCTAGAAGTTCTCATCCTTGGAAGGGTCGGTAGAGGTAAGGAGTTAGCTTTTGGTTGTGGTTCTCTGTCAGCTTCAGGAGGAAGCAAAAGGAGATAGGTTATCTGCCTTGTCGGGGTGGCAAAAAGGAGGTTCTTGTAAAGGCTTCTCCGCCTAGCTGTGGGGGCTAAAGGAGAGTCACGTTTGTAGTGCAATACTCGGAGGGCGCCTCCGGGGAGTGGACGTAGGTCGAGTTGACCGAACCACTATAAATTTCTGTGTTCTTATTTTCTTGTTTCCGCATTTTAATTTCTGCATTTATTTTTCTCGTGGTGTGATTTTTGTTCTTTGTGAAAAGAAAATTTTAAAATATCAATTCACCCCCCCCCCCCCCTCTTGGTTAGCATGGGACTAAGTTCATAGGGCTTAACATCCCTAATGAACTTTCACTAAGAGTTCAATTGCATGTATAGATCCTCAATATCCTCCTATTATTGTCAACTTGCCTCCACTTTTTGAATAAATCAAATTGAAGGAGGATGGACCCACTAGTAGTCAATTTTGTAGGAAAAGTAATTTAGGGAATCATCTTCTTTTTAGGCATGGGATTCTTAGCATCATCATATTCATCTTTCATAGGTATAAAAGAGATGCAAATCTCCCAAGATGGAAAACTCTTCTTCGCCATAGGTATACATCATATCATATGATAATGATAAGGTTATCGTCACATACTCAATAATAAAGGTTGCTCTTACAGATCATTGAATGGTGTGTTGGCATCGATAACATGGAATTTTACTTAGAATTTTGAATTCACCAAACTATAGAGGTAAGTTGATATAACCAAATGTTTGATGTCCCTTTTTATTGAAGCCATGAAATTTAAATCTATTTGAACACAATTTCTTTGCATTCAGGAACATAAGTTTAAGAGTATGAATTGTTACAATATTAACTCAGGATCTACTACCTCTTAAGATATGACTTAAAGTCTTATCGTAGACCAAGGTTGTGATACATAAATGTATATTATGGTTTTCTATTTTTGGAAGCTTATGATATGTGAGTATGGCCATGAGGAGGCCTTATATAGGAAGACCCACTTTTAACTTCTCTTCTTCAAATTTTTAAAAGTTATTGATGCCAACACATTGGTCATTGACAACTAATATCTCTAACCATTCATGGTTACCACCTCATGCCATAATTGGTTATCGTTAATTATTAACTCAACCATCATTAATCGCTACCACCGGCATCGATGTTGTTCTAATAGTAATGATTGCCTCAACTACCACATAAAGTAATTTATTCAATTTTTTTTTGGGGAAAGTAGGGCTAAGCCCAAATTCATTAATGAAGAACGTACCAATTAGTTACATGTGTAAAAGTAATAAAAAAGAGCAAAAATATGGATGAAAGCTGGAAAGAAAAACCCAACAGAAGGAAGGCGATCACCAAAAAGGAGACAAAATTTTACACATGACAAAAGATATCTGCTAAAAAGCCAAAAAGCATTAGAGAAGGTCGATCCACAGCAAAGAACGACAGAGTATAGACCATACTCCAATCATGTATCCGTTGAGAATCAGTCAGAAAAGTAATGGAGGGATTGAATACCAGCTCAAGAAAATAGAAATGCATCCTCAAGAAGGCAATCGATCCCCTGGTTGCCAAAATTGTCATCAAAGTGAATTTGTTGCAAGAATCGTCGTCCAGGGGGAGAGGATGCAATCTGGACATCATCGCCCCAGTCCAAAACAAACCAATCTCAAAAATTAAGCACAGGAACCGACAATAGGAGAAATGTCGCATATATAAAAAACAAGGCAAGTAAATAGTAAAGCCCTGCACGGAAAGAACCCACATAGAAAAACCTATAAGAGGTTCATGAATCTGGAACCTTTTTTCCATCTGTTAAGTGTCAAAGCCACCACCCTTTTAATCAAGGTCTGAATAGTAAAGCTACTTTTGAAGCAGTTGGCAAATTTTCTATCGTTTATCTCTCGCCAAATAGAATAGACAGCAGCCCAAAGTTTCAGCAAAGTAAAAGGTAAATTTCCAGATCCCGAATCCACACTTCTAGAGAAAAATTCAATAATCTGGCTAAGATTAGGCCTCAAGAGAAAAACATTAAGCATAGGAATCAAAAAAGTAATGATACTAAAAGTATAATCACATTCAAAAAACAAATGTGGAATACTTTCAATACCACTATGGCAGAAAATACAGTGAGGATCCACATCTAAATTCCTTTTCCGAAGAGCATCATTCATTTTGAGGCCACCAACAAAGCAAAGCCAGACATATGTAGAAAATCTGAGAGCAAAATGCTTATGCCACACAAAGCTACTCCAAAATACCGTCTCATCATTTTTGTGATAATTAAGGATGAAGTTCCCAAAATTATACGTAGTAGCAATTTCCCAAAAAAGGCATTTACCATGAGGCTCCATGGCAATAGGAATCGAGGTAAAAAGATTCATAAATTCTTCAGGACAAGAAGACAGCAGGTTCCACCCAGTAGAATCATAGACAGCAAACAGAGAAGTATTATTCGGAAAAAGAGTAGTGACAGATTGATGATTGGGGGGTTCTTGAATGCAAATGCCATTACACCAATGATCCCACTTTAAACTTACAAGTGAGTATTCAGTGATTTTAAAAGACATGTTAGCCTTAATTAGCTCTAGCAGCAGAGCCACAAATACCTCTCCACATATATGAAGAAGCCAAAGAGGGTGGACTCCAAGGGGAGCAGTATTGAGTCAAATACCATTTAGAGAGAGGGCATGGCCAGTTATATATTCTAAGTATCAGAGAACAGTCGAATGCATATCTAATGGCATTAAAAGAAGGTATCCCAAGGCCACCTTTGGATTTGGGTTTGCACGTGTTGGCCCAAGAGACTAAATGTACTTTTTTAGCTTTAATATAACCAAAAAATAGAAATTTAGCAGAAAGTTTAGCTATATGTTTGCTGCAACACTTAGGTATTATTGCCCCACGAATCCAATAGGCAATAGTATTCCAAATAGTAAATCTTAGAAACTGAAGCCTACTTGCAAAAGAAAGAGACTTAGCTTTCCAACTAAAAAGCTTGTTAGTGATAATATCAAGAAGGGGGGAGAATTGAGAGAGAGGATTATCTTGGTAGAGATAGGAATGCCAAGGTAGGTGAAGGAGGTACAGAGGTTATGAATGTGAAGAGTGTCACAAATCTCTTTGGAATTAGAAGGATTCCCATGCATGATAATAGAACTTTTATCAGGATTAACTTTCATGCCGGAAGCAGTAGCAAATTTGAGAAGAATACCATTAAGAGCTTGACAGTTCTCCAAGGTGGCCTTGCCAAAAACAAGGACATTATCAGCATAAAGAAGCTGGAAAATTTGGAAACCTTTAATGTTAACAGGCTGAAAAATAGAGCCTCCTCCAAATCATCAAAAAGACAAGAAAGAGCGTCCATGGCAAAGCAGAACAAGGACTAAGGGGGCACCCCTGCCTCAGACCCACTCTGGAAGAAATAAAACCTTTCAAGCCATCATCCAAACAAATGGAAAAATGCACATTAGTGATACATGCTTTAACCCACTGAACAAATAAAGGGGGAATACCCTTTTGAGCCATTCTTTGCAGCAAAAACTCTCTCGAAAGAGAGTCAAATGCCTTCTTGATATCCAACTTTGCACACATATAAGGAACTTTGGTGCATTTTTTAAAAAACCCCAACACTTCAGAAGCTAAAATAACATTATCCGTAGATATCCGGTGGGTGATAAATCCAGCCTGAGCCTGATTAATAATGTAAGGCATAATACCTTTAAGTCTGGCAGCCAATATTTTAGAAATAATTTTGTAAATGGTATTACAAAGGGATATAGACCTGAAATCCGACAAAGAGTTGACATGAGCAGACTTATGAATGAGAAAAATAGTGGTAGATTTAATCCCTTTAGGAATGTACCCTTTTTTAAAGAAAGATTGGACAGCTTTGCAATAAAGGTAAATATAATATATTCTTAATTTCAATATTCAATAAAAGTAAATATAACATATTTTTAAGTCCCAATATATATATATATATATATATATATATATATATATAAACATATTTAAAATAAAAAAGTTAAGAGTACATAAATGATCAAAAATTACCCCTCAGCTTCTTATGAACTATTTTATAAGTTATTATTATAATTATTAAAAATATATTTATTTAATATATATTTAATTATTTTTAATTTATTTTAAAAATAATGAAATATACTTCCAAGAAATAAAAACATTAATTTTGATATGTTTTTCATATTTTTTAAATATAACTCACATCATCCTCTATCACCGCCTTGCTGGCCACCACTACTAACCTATTAGCCATCGCTATCAACAACACCATGTAAATCAACTCATTTAATATTCAATAAAAAACAAAAAAATAATATATTTAAAAATATAAAAAAAAATATTTTACTTAACAAAAAAATAAAAATAAAAATAAAAATCATAAGTGCTCACAATAACCCCTTAATTTCAAATCCACAAAAGGTAGACCAAATTAGCAATAAAAGGAATACAAATTTCTTTTAATGTCCACAATATTCTTTTTTTTTTTTTTTGGGAAAATTTGGGGCCTAAGCCCAATTCATTAATAAATGAAAAAAAACAACATCAAAACAGGATCTGCACTCACCACAAACCGGTGGCAGACCTCAAAACCATATCAGCACTAAAAAAGAGCTGCATAATAAAGGAAAAGAAAAGAAAAAACGGAAATAATGTTAAAATTGGAAGGACTCAGAAATGCAATTCCCGAATCAATCATCAGCGCGTCAAAATTCATCCAAAAGGATGTGTAGGTCCCCTGGTTGCCAAAAGACCTTCCAAGGGGATGTTTAAAGGATTGCGTACATCATCGTCCTTCAAAAAATAAAAATCTGGTTGCCCATAAGGACCTTCCAGAGTTTGCCCGAGTAGCTGCAGGGTCAAGAACCAATCCAGCTTCCACCGAAACAGAATGGTGGACATTGCAGATAACCAAAGTAGAGTTATGTCCATTTAACAGTTTTTTGAAGAACTGCCCTTTTGATCTTGGCAGAAATGGTAGATAGACAGTCAAAAGAGTTGCCAAATATCCTGTCGTTCCGGGCTTTCCACAGAAAGTAAACAGCGGCACAAAGCAGCATGAAGCATCGATTTTTATTGCTCTTGTCTAAGCCCCAATCCTCAATACAGTGAAATACTTGAGCAAGATTCGGCCTTAATAGCATACAATTCATGTAGGGAAAGAGTTTAAGAAGCAAATTGAATGTAAAATCACATTCAAAGAACAGATGCATATGATTCTCCTCAGATGTGTTGCAAAAAGTGCAAGTGGGATTAACAGTAAGCCCCCTTAGAATCAAATTATCAGCCGTTTTAAGCCCATTTTTAAAAACCATCCAGGTGCAAAGGGAAAAACGTAAAGCATAGTGCTTATGCCATACCAATTTGTGCCAAGGAACAGCCTGAATGTCTGAAAAGAAACAGTTATGAAAGGTTTTAAAACCAGGTTTGGATTTATTGGTCCAGTGACAATCCCCCTCAATACCAGATATAGGCACCTTTTTAATAATTTCCACAATGTGAGACGGTAATGTTTGAGGGAGAAGCCAAATTCCATTCTTCAGAACAGAGTTCATAGCCAAATTATGGGGGTAGATCAGATGATCCAAATTTTCCATTTTTAGTCTATCAGCAATCGAGGAACCAAAACACCAAGGTTCCCAGAAAAAGGTAAGAGAGCAATTATCATTGAGGCTAAAATGAAAGGAATCCGGTAATTTAGCAGCCACCCCACATATGAAACTCCAGAAAATTCCCTTTTTCTTAATTTCAGAATTCCAAAAGGATATATATTTAGCCTTCCACCACTTAAATAGATAGCTTTTAGAGTTGTAAAACCTCCAGATTAGAGAACAGCCAAAACCGTAGTAAAGAGATTCAATGGTGGGAAGGCCTAAACCCCCACAATGTTTAGGCAAGCAAGTATTCTTCCAAGATATGACATGAAGTTTCTTTTTATGAATGTCCCCATGATATAAAAATTTAGAGCACATGCTGTTAATCACCTTACTACAGCCTTTAGGAATAATAGTGCTTCTAATCCAATACGCCAAAATGTTGAAAATAGTATGCTTAAGGTATTGAAATCTACCAGCCAAGGATAAATTTCTAGCTTTCCATCCTTCAAGAGAGACTTGAATTTTTTGAATGAGGGGCTGAAAGTCAGATTTTTTAAGTCTCTTACTGAAGATGGGAATGCCTAGATATTTGAAGGCAGAGTGGACTAAAGGAATGTTCAAAGTTTCAGAAATAGCTTCTTCATTGTGCACGTTGTTAGATATTAGAAGAGTGCTCTTGGAGGGATTGACATGAAGACCCGAGATAGCAGCAAAGTCCTCAAGAATGTTATTAAGAGATAGGGCATTATGGATAGAAGCCCTGCCAAAGACAAGCAAATCGTCTGCATAAAGTAGATGAGAAATGGAGACATTACCAGTATTAATACCATGGAAAGAATGATTAGAAGCAGCCTCCTCAAATAAATCCGAGAGACTATCCATGGCCAGGCAGAATAGATAAGGTGACAGTGGACAGCCTTGTCTCAAACCAGAGGTAGAGTTGAAGAACCCTTCAAGAGCACCATTGATAGCAACCGAGAAATGTATATCATAAATACAGCCCTTGATCCAAGAGATAAAGAGGGGGGGAAAGCCCTTATCAATCATTCGGTTAATGATAAAATCCCTAGAGATTGTGTCAAATGCTTTGTGTATGTCATACTTAGCACAAAACATTTTCTCTTTATCCTTAACATTGAAATCCAAGAGAATGTCTGAAGCAAGCAAGACATTATCCGAAATAATCCTTTCATGAATAAAGCCAGCTTGGCTAGGATGGATGATGTAAGGCATAACTTCTCTCAATCTGTTGGCAAGAATTTTGGCTATAATCTTGTAAAACGTGTTGCAAAGGGAAATAGGCCTATAATCTGAAATGTTGTTGGCATGAGGCTTTTTAGGAATAAGCACAATGGCCGTAGCCTTGGCTTGCTTAGGAAGAGTTCCCGTATTAAAGAAGGACCAAATAGCTTCACACAGTTGCCTGCCAATGATATGCCAAGAAGACTTATAGAATTCAAAAGTATAACCATCTGGGCCCGGTGTAGAATGATTGGGGGAGGAAAATATAACATTCTTGATTTCATCCACTGAAATGGGGCCAACCAGTTGCGGAATAAGGGTAGTGGGAAGTTTGTTAAGGGTTGGAGCTTTGTGTCTATTGTTAGAGGTAGGGGAAGGGGTGTTAAAAAGTTTTTGAAAATGTTGGATGATAGCAAGAGAAATGTCATTGTGATTGTTTAGGATACCATTACCCGTGGAAATGGCTTTAATAAGGTTGAAGTTATGCCTCACATTGATTTTGGAATAGAGAAATTTGAGATCATCTTCCCCACAAGTCATCCATTTAGCTTTAGCCCGTTGGATAGTCCAATCAGCCCACTCCTCATTTCTATCAGCAAGTTTTTGGTTTATAAGCTTTAGAGCCTGGTTGAGTTCAGGGTCCAGGGGAGTGACTTGAAGCTGGGAATAGATGGTATTTTGTTTTTGGTTTAGCTCATTAATATCTCTCTTCAAAGAAGTGGAAGAGGCCCAACTCTTGGATTTGATCTTAAGCTTCAAGGTCTTGAGCTTATGATAGAAAGAGTGGATAGGGCTGCTGTGAAATTTCTGAGAAAAAGTGGAAATGAGCTCATCCCAAAATTCCGGTTTGGACACCCAATAGTTTTTGAACTGAAAACGATGTTTCAAGTTAGTATTAACACCCTGCTGCACCACAATAGGAGAGTGATCCGAAATGTAAGGGTCATCCACAGTATAAAAAGAGTTAGGGTATCTATCCAGCCAGGCATCATTAACCAACATCCTATCAAGCTTGATATGGATGGGGTTATCAGTTCTCTGATTAAACCAAGTAAAAAAGTGTCCCACAGAAGAAAGCTCATGGGCCCCAATGTTATAAATAAGATTTTGAAAATCTGTGAGCTTATTGTCCTGGAGAGCCAATCCTCCAGCTTTTTCATGATTAAATCTGCAGCAGTTAAAGTCACCGAGAATGATCCAAGGTAAAGAAATTGAGTTAGTAATTTCAGTTAGATCATTCCAGAGAGTTCTCCTATCCTCCAGTGTGTTAGAGGCGTAAACCACAAAAATGAAAAATTGTTCTTTACTGTTCGTAGTCACCAAACCATGCACCAGTTGACTAGAAGTGAAGATATGATTAAAACTAACAGTGTTAGTATTCCATTTAAGCCAGATTCTGCCCGGAGAGGCATAGTCAAAGTTATCATAGGAACCCTCCAAGGGAAAAATGCGGTGGTTAGAAAGGAACCAACTGTTAGAGATGTTTGAAGGAGAGATTCTGGTTTCCAGAATGAACAACATGTCAAGATTGAATTTATTGACCAATTGTTTGCAACACAATGTTTTGTCAGGGCTATTGAACCCCCGGGTATTCCAGGCAGCCATAGAAGGGAGATTGGTCATTGGGATTTTGAGGTTGAGGGGGTAGCCTTTTTGGCTGTTTTGGATCTTGTGGTTTTTGTGTTGACAGAGATGTTTGTGTTTTGTTTTTCTTTCCCCATACTGGAACTGCCAGCTGAACCTCCACCCGCGTCAATCGGCTGATCATGAGAAGGGAAAGGGAAGGTATCACAATTGAGGATCAGGGTAGAATTATGATCATTTTGATCAGACAAAATAGCAAATTTGTTGGTAATGGCAATATGTGTAGACTTTTGGGGAACATCGTCTAAAATAGATGCAGGTTTATGTTTGGAAATCGGGGATATAGGAGGAGATTCAGTTGTTGGGTTATTGAGGTTGGGCACCAGAGCTTGGGAAGAGGAAGTTGAAGTGGTAGGCAGGGCAATTGGGGCCGCAGGTTGTTCAATAGGTTCCGGTATAGGGTTTGCAGGAGGTTTGGGAATATTAAGTCTAGGAGCTGGGTTAGGATTACGTGGTTTGCGACTTGAGCTTCTACCACGAGTTTTTGGAGGTTCGGCCTTAGGTGGTTGGGGATTAGGGTTTTTTGGACATGCAATGGATGCATGCATAATAGAATTGCAGAAAGAACAGTGAGTTGGCTTCCAGTCATATAGAACAGAGAGAGGGAAGATTTTACCATCAACGGTATAATAAATCTCATCAGGGAGAGGAGAGTTACTGCAAACCTGGACGCACACCCTGGCAAAGGTGAGCCTAGTTTTTGCTGCCGTGAGCGCATCAACCGCCAGTGGAATACCAACACAGCTTGCAATCTTTGAGATGCCTTCCGGCGTCCAACAAGAAAGGGGAAAGTTTTTTATTTTGATCCAGAGAGGTATTGACGGGAACTCTTCACGGACAGGAACAAACTCCGGCGTCCACTTTTGCAAGATGAAAGGCTTGCCAAAAAAGAACCAGGGTCCACCCGTCCAGGCCATATCATAGTCCTCCCTGTTGTTGAACTTAAGAAGGAAGAATCCCTCATCAAGGGTCAGCAAAGAGAGCGTACCCTTTAGCGACCATGTTTTTTTGATAGTAGAAAGTAGGGCTTCATAATATGGTCGACGACCGATGGAATATCCGACCAGAGAGAGAGCCCACTCAGTACTTCCGGCGTTGAACTGTGCAGAAGTGAAATGAGCGGTGGCGTTTTCGGTCGGATGATGCGAGATCGAAGAGGTGAACTCATTCGATACAAGCGGCTGGGTGGCGATGAGGCTCTTCCAATCTCTGGGTAAACCAACAGAAGAGGAAGGAGCGGAAGGATGTGGGAGGAGCGGAGGGAGAGTAGAGGAGGACATCCCAACGGAGATCCTCCTCGGAGGGGAGGAAAGGGAGGCGGCCAGGGAACGCAGGATGCAAAACCCTAGCAGAGCGATTTTCCTTTCCAAATTTCCGCACCTTCAAAATCGAATCCACAATATTCTTCCTCTTCGTAGTAATTAGAAGAGTCCGTATCCATATGGAAATCCTACTAATTAGAACCCCACAGCGATGGCGTGCAATTGGCCATTCGCTCTGACCTGTCGTGGATGTCTCGGCTCTCTCTTTTTTTCCCATTTTGGTAACGGGTTTAGGTTCGCACTGTCGGTTTTTTAATTAGTAATATTTCTTTTTAAGAGATAATCAGAGCAGATCAGCAGAGAGTGCTTCGGCTTTTGTTTCTCTATTGAGCGGGTGGGGCCCGCCACCCACGATCATTATTATTCACATTGATTAATTTGATGTTTGCGTCCGCGGCGATGCTGACTGTCGAATGGCGCTTTCGGCTTCCAAAAATTATTGTTTTTCGTCGGTCAGTCGGTTTCCTTCTTTTGCTGATTTAATTATTAGAATATTAGATGGATATTGATGTGTTTGTATAATGTTTATAAAGTTATTTTTTATTTTATAATTATTTTTTTAAAAAAAAAGAAGCTATTTTTTAATATTTAGATTAGGGTTTAATATAAATTTATACACACATCATATACATAAGATTCGAATTTAAAATATCATAATGAGTAGCTAAAGCTCTCAACTAAGGGATCATGATGATCTAAACTTAATAGTAATAATAACAAAATAGTGGTTGTCATATAAATGAATTTATGCCTAAGTTTAAAGTTAAAAAAATTGAATATAAAATATAATATTTTAATGATTTTTATAATCATGTTATATGTGAATAAAATACATGATTGAATAATAATAATAATAAAGAGATCGGGATGCGGTCTGTCGGTAAACAGAAGAGATTCCTCCCAGTCTCATCATTGGTCAAATCCCCTAATATGTCGATAATAATAATAATAAAAGGTTTAATACTTGAAAGTATCTGACTGTAGGAGATTATATATGAATTTTTTTCTTAGAAAATTTGCATGAATATATTTGATTAACTTTTTTTGATGTGCATATCATTACAAATAGATTTTATTATCACTAAGGTTAATTTAGGATGAGTGGCTTTACCCTTAGAGATAGGATATGAAATGAGCATATACGTGAAAAGGTTGGAGTAGTTCCAGTAGAAGGTAAGATTAGAGAGAGTCGCCTTAGATGGTTTGGTCACATTAAAAGGCGGCCTTCCGATGACCCGTTAGGAGAGTAGATGTATTAGATTTGACTTGTGTTAAGAAAGGTAGGGGTAGACCTAAAAAGACTTGGTTATAAAATATTAGGAATGACCTTTCTTTATTAGATTTAAACGAGAATTCGACTTTTAATAGGACACAATGGAGAAAAATGATTCATGTAGCCGACCCCACGTAGTGGGATAAAGGCTTGATGTTGTTGTTGTTGTAAGGTTAATTTAGGATGGCTACAACTTTATATAATATATATATATATATATATATATACACACACATACATACTAATTAAGACAAATTCACATGTGCATCATATATACAAGCTTCAAATCAAAGAACTCATAGTTGATAGTCAAAGCTTCCAATCAATAAATCAGTTTTTTTATAAAATTGTTGTAAAGTTCTTATGGGGAAAACAATTTAAACTATTGTGATTCTTAAAAATAGCTTCCATCACAAAAACATATGAAAAGCTGTGAGAAAAAAAAATAGTAGTCAAATAAAATTATAGTTACTGTCTAAAAAGCAAAACATCGAGAAAGCTACACGAAACAGACTTTTAATCTTAGACCCAAAATTTATTTATATATTTTAGCATGCTAAATCTAATATACTCTAATACATTTAATACTCTTAACTGATATGTCTCTATAAATTTACTAGGCTTATATTCAAATAACAATCAGACTCTACGAGATTGTTAGGCCAATGTCATAGTGAGATGTATATATTGTCGTTTAGGTTGATTAGACTTATACCTTTAGGCTGGTCTTTTAATTTTAATAAGCTTAGTTGTCGATATTTGTAAAGCAAGAAAGGAATATTTTAAAATAAGCCTCCATGCAAGATCACTAGCATCATAGGATGGAAGCGAACATGAAAGTAATAAAATGAGATCTTAACAAAAAAAAACAAAAAAGAGATAGGTATTCGATGGCTATGTATGTTATGTAGAATATCTTAGATCTCTTATTTTATCTACATAAAAGAAGAAAGATGACATCTTTATGGTCAATTTTATCCTCTTTATAAGCTCTCTTGAGATCCTTACTATTCTACAACATGGTCAAGCTAGGTGCTTGTCAATAGTTGTTAGTTGCCAGGATTGTCAAGAATGTGGAAGAGAATCGCCTAGGTACACCTAGGGGTGTAAACGAGTCGAGTCGAGTCGAGTTTAGACCCTTATCAAGTTCGGCTCGTTACATGGTAAGCGAGCTCGAACTTGAGCTCGTCTAACTGCAAACAAGCTCGAGCTCGACTCGCGAGCTCGATAAGCTCGGCTCGCGAGCCCATAAACCAGTTGAGCTCGAGCCGACTCGGCTCACTTACACCCCTAGGTACACCATTGTGGAAGCTACTTGAATCGCTAATTCACTCATATGGGTAAGGGTACTATAGTGAATGGTCATGAATAAGTTGAACATGCATCATGCATTATCGTGTGATGAGCGATTTGGATGCATTGGTATAAAGTGTTTGGTTGGGCTTGATGGAGGGACCTTTAAAACAAGTTTATATGATTGTAGCTTGATTAAAAAAATGCCATATTCTTATTTCTCAAAAAATGTCATATTCTTATTTCTCATTGTGGTGTCATATGCATTATGGATGGTCTATGAGTCATATATTTTTGCTTGTACCCAATGCTACCTACCATAATGTGGTGGATATGAAGGGAAACCATATACCCATACACTTCATTAAGTATCCTAAACAACATTAGATTAAACATAATACGATTGAGTCATGTTTTGGATCAACCCTTGCTAGCCTAGAGTACCTAGCCTGGTTAATTAGAAACCATTGAACCTAGATAGATTACTTAAATTACAAGGACTCACATTAACCTATATAATCAAAGCCTTGTCAATCCAAGCATCCCAAGTCAACCTAATTGTTAAGCCTAGCTTAATCATAAGAGTGAGATGACTTAGATGTTAGTTATAGCTTGCATGGACATAAGGTATTCCATCTAACCTAGTTGGTGGTGGGCATTTGACTTGATGGTATGCAATGGAATGGTGATTGGGTGACAATTAAGATGAGCATCAAGCATAATAACTAAACTAAAATTAGGCAATGATAATTGATAGCTATTTAATGATAATTAAAGAGGCAACTTAGGAGTTAGACAATGATGGATGGTCATTCTCCTGAGGAGGGGATACCAAATGATTAAGAAGATGGATTTAAAAGTTGTTGGTAGAGAAATATTGATCATTAGCAAACTTCGGGTGATGCTGGTTAGTCAACTTGATTATTTAATATAGGATAAGATCAAGTGACCAAGATGATGGATGTCGTACATTAATGACTGTAACATATCTAATAAATCTTCGAATGCAAAGTTTTCCCTTTCCTAACAACTAGTAATGGAGTGGAGGTTTATGATCATAAGAAAAGTTTTCGTCGAGCTTAAGCAAGCCAGCACAATTTGCACGAGTGATTACCGACGAAAAATGCACTGGAATATAATATATACCGGTGAATTAGCCGACATAATATGCATCGATAAATTAATGATAAAAATTGTGCCGTAAAGTTACCAGCGAAACATTCATCGGCCAGTCCACCTCTTCTTCCAATGCATGGAAATTCACTGGAAAGTTCGATGATAATAACATATTTTCCTGTAATGATATTTTATTGATTTAATATCATTGTATGAATTCACTGTTATTACGTAATTTTATTGTTATGACAACTAAATTTATTGGTATCAATATTATTACTGAATTGTTATTGATACTATTACTGATTCACTATTACTATTACTAATATTGATTCATTGTACTAATAAATAAGCATGTGATATATTGAGTAGGTATAATAATTTAATATTGATACGTAGTACCTATATACTATGTGTACACTCCTACATGATTTTTCTGCAATGATATGATTTTGACAGTCATTATCGATACTTTGATTTAACCACTTTATACGATTTTACTACTGATTGATAATACTGATACAATGACGACTACATTATTGATTCAACAACTAAATTGATTTATTGGTTTTATTATTGTATTGATTTACTAACTTTCGTACAATATTATTTTACTGATTTATAGATTTTTCTGCTACTACATGTGAGTTTTATTGTTTCTACACGGATTCTTAATCATATGACTGTTACTATTATGATTTGATTGTTGACATATATATTATTCTTTTGTCGTGTTTTGAGTTCAATTGTAGGATTGGATTGCTTGATGAGCTATTGAACTCATTATATATGATTAAATGATTTCAGGTCAGCACAATGAAGTAGGAGTTTGAGATTAATTATGATCATTCAAATTTAGGTTCTTATTATTTTAATTATTCTTTTATACTCACCACAACATATATATATTATGTATGTATAAATATTGAATAATGTTTATAATTTTTGAAAAAATGCATGCATATTTATATATTGATATTTTGATTGATAGTTTTCTTTTCACTAACATTTTACTGATAGATAAAATTAGATAGCTTTGATTGTTGTCTAATAATATATAAAAGAAAGAATTCTTCCAAATTAAATTTGGAGCGTGACAACTGTTAGAGCAGCCAACATAAATGAATAATCTTGTTCACAAATTACAGCCTTACACGTGTACCTACTATCTACTCAATACTATATATTTGACATTGTTGTAACGGAACAGAATAACCAAATACAATCACTTCTATATGCTTTCTATTACCTGTCTTCTACCTTTCCCTTTCTTTGGTTTCTTCATGGTATCAAGAGTCTCAGCGTGTTTCTGAGGACCACATCATGGCGAATCAAGACGCCGTCTCCTCATCAACAGGAGCTACCATCGGCACTACCACCGGTTCGTCGATTCCGACAATTTCTCCCGAACTTAAGTTCGTCATCTCCAATTTAAAACTTCTTGTTCCCCATTCTCTTACTCTGGATAATTTTCCCATTTGGAGTACCCAAATCGCGAAACTTTTCAAAGCAAATGGCTTCTCGGAGTATCTTGATCCTAAATCGGCGGCAGAGAACGCTGATCCAAATCAAGAATCCAAAAATTGGCAAGTCACGGATCAAAACCTTGCCACGGCAATGTGTTCTACAATCTCGCCGAAGATCTTGCCATATGTGATTCACCTAGAATCAACAAGTGAAATCTGGTCGACACTGCAAATCCGCTTCCAATCAACCAATCGATTCAAGGTTATTCAGCTCAAGAATGAGCTCCACAACATCTCGATGCAAAACTTGTCCATGACTCAGTATCTTACTGAGATCAAGAAGATTGTGGATCAAATCGCCTCGGCGGGCTCGACGGTAGATCCTGAAGATGTGATTTTATACATCCTAAATGGGCTACCTCCGTCTTACCAGTCGTTCACAACAACCATTCGAACGATGCAAAATACTCTAACTCTCGATCATTTGTATGCCCTCCTTATCAGTGAGGAAATACATCTTAAGTCTGTAGCTTTAAAATTTCAAAAACAGCCAGACAACAATGCCGCCTTATATGCCTATCGTGGACGACCAAAGAGAGGTCGCGGCAAGCAAACACATGAGTCTTCCACGGCAACAAGAACAAATTCTAACTCAGCAATCATCTGTCAAATTTGCAAAAAGAAAGGACACATGGCCGACGCGTGCTGGCATTGTCTCAATATTAACTATGCTCCGTCTCAGACATCATCCAAGAACACCAATGCACTCATTGCGAACAATGAAAGCAACCTAGCCACGGACTGGTATATCGATTCGGGTGCGTCCTCGCACATGACCAACAATACCGACAATATGGCAAACTACAATTCCTACAATGGCAATGATATGGTTACAATTGGGGATGGAAGGTCCGTCCAAATTAATAACACAGGGACGGGCATCCTTCCAACCCCGTCCAGTAAGCTTCTTTTATCGAGTCTTTTACATATTCCGTCGTTATCTTATAATCTATTGTCTATCTCTAATCTTGTGAAAGATAATCCTATTTCTATAACTTTTGATGCTAACGGTTTTGTCTTTAAGGATCGGGTGACCAATCAAATTATACTTAGCGGTCCTTGCAAAGATGGATTATACAAGGTAGCAGCTCAAACTATCAAGAAGCAACCTCAAGCGCTCTCGGCTCGAAGCACCTCTTCATACGCTTGGCACCTGAGGCTTGGACATCCTCATCACAAGATTATACAGCAAATTTCTCATGTTAATCCATCTTTACATATTTCGTTGTCTAAATTTCAATGTAATTCTTGCAATTCTTGTAAAAGTCATAAACTACCGTTTGAACGTTTTATTACTAGTACTAACGCCCCTCTAGATTTGGTTCACTCAGATGTTTGGGGACCATCCCCTGTTCCCTCTCAACAAGGATTCAAATACTATATAATATTCGTAGACGACTTTTCTCGGTTTACTTGGCTTTACCCGCTAATGTATAAATCTGATGTAACTAATGTCTTCATTCAATTTGTTAAGCTCATTGAACGAAAAACCTCTCGAAAGCTTAAAATAATAAGGACTGATGGCGGCGGTGAGTTTGTAAACTAGCGGTTTCAAGACTTCACCAAGAATGCCGGAATCAAGCATCAAACATCATGTCCGTACACTCCGGAGCAAAACGGAATCGCTGAACGAAAACATCGACACATTATTACGACCACAAGAACTCTTCTTCAAACCGCCAGCTTACCAATGGTACATTGTCTCGATGCTGCATCCACTGCTACGTACATTATCAATCGCTTACCATCCACAACCACCGAAAATATGTCTCCACTGCAACGAATGTTCAACATCACACCCTCCTATGATCACCTTAGGACATTCGGGTGTGAGTGCTATCCATTATTGTCTCCGATAAATCGAACCAAACTTACACCAACATCCATAGCGTGCATTTTCTTGGGCTACTCCGAAAGCATGAAAGGCTACAAATGCTATAATCCGGTCACAGGTAAAACAATCATCTCACGGCATGTCAAATTTAATGAGACTGTTTTTCCTTGCATCAACAGGTCATCAAACTTTCCTATGGGCACGAACAACACACCACATTCGCTGCTCATTCCTGTGTCTACAATCCAGAAACAAACTCAAATCAATAATCAACAAGACATGCCGCTACACAATTGTGTTCAACCGGATGCAGCAGATAACAACGTTCCTAGCAACAATCGGGCTAGGCAGGAAGCACCTACTAATCACAACATTCATCATATGACCACGCGAACTAAAACTAGGACACTTAAACCAGTCCAAAGACTCAACCTACTTCATCAGGAACAAACTCCAAATGATCCTACACCCTATAATGAAGCCAGCAAGAAAATTGAATGGAGAAATGCCATGGCTGATGAATTTTTCGCTCTCCAGAAACAGGGTACCTGGGTTCTGGTACCACCACCTCCAAATGGATCCATACTTGGCTCAAAATAGACATACATAACAAAGTTTAATTCAGATGGATCCATAGCTCGATTCAAGGCACGATTGGTGGCTCAAGGTAACCAACAGAAATTTGGAATAGAGTATCATGACACCTTTAGCCCGGTAGCCAAGCTACCTACCATACGTATCCTATTCACTGTAGCATTATTTCACAAATGGAAAGTTCATCAACTCGACGTTGCAAACGCATTCTTGCACGGTGACATCAACGAGACAGTTTATATGTGTCAACCTAAAGGTTTTGAAGACTCCTCCAAACCAAATTATGTGTGTCTTCTACGCAAGGCAATATACGGACTACGTCAAGCTCCACGACAATGGTACACTACTTTCACCTCATATCTTCTTTTGGTCGGGTTTCAACAAAGCCAAGCGGACCCGTCTCTCCTTCTGTTGCACCGGGATCAACTTCAAATTTATCTACTCGTCTATGTGGATGATATCCTAATCACCGGCAACAGTAACCAAGCAATGATTGATCTTGTTGATCAATTAAAATCTAAATTCACTATGAAGGATTTGGGTGCTGCACACCAATTCTTAGGCATTAAAATCGACTCCAATCCAGATACATATTTTCTTTCCCAATCTCTTTATGCCAACTCAATTGTGCAAATGGCCGGATTGTAGAAATGAAATTCGGTCGCTAACCCGTATTTTTCAAAACCCATTGTAACAGAAACTGATGATCACCCGTGCTTTGACGCTACACTGTACAGGCATATCATAGGCTCTTTACAATATTTAACATTGACTCGCCCGGACATTGCTTACGTGGTCAATGTTCTCTCGCAACACATGCACGATCCGGCTCCTCAACACACTCTAATGCTCAAGAAACTGTTAAGATATATCAAAGGCTCGACGGACTTTGGTATACCCATAACAAGATCAAACCTACAACTACGAACCTTTTCGGATGCCGACTGGGCATCAGACTCAGTGACCAGGAAATCCACGTCTGGTTATTGCACATTTCTGGGCAATACATTAGTCTCCTAGACAGTCAAAAAGCAATCCACCGTCTCCCGCTCATCCACGGAATCGGAATACAGGGCATTGGCAGCGGCCACGGCGGACACGCTATGGATCAGACGATTACTTTTAAACTTCCGCATCAACCTGTCCAACTCGGTAGACATATTTTGTGACAACATGTCCACCATAGCATTGGCAAATAATCCTATTTTCCATGCTAGAATAAAGCATATCGAAATTGATCAGAGGTTCTTTCGTGATCATATACAACAAAAACACATAAGACTGCTACCAGTTAGCACGATAGATCAACTTGCTGATATACTCACAAAACCGTTATCTACTACTCGGTTCAAAGATCTCCGCTCCAAACTGACTGTTGGTAACCACTCGTCAGCTTGCGGGGGAATGTTAGAGCAGCCAACATAAATGAATAATCTTGTTCACCAATTACAGCCTTACACGTGTACCTACTATCTACTCAATACTATATATTTGACATTGTTGTAACGGAACAGAATAATGAAATACAATTACTTCTATATGCTTTCTATTACCTGTCTTCTACCTTTCCCTTTCTTTGGTTTCTTCAACAACTTGGGCATGTGAGTAGGTTCTAGGTGCAAATAATGCAACTATAGATTGCATCATTTACTATACTTTTTAATAACGACTATTGTCAATGTGGTTTCTATTTGGAGTTTTAGTCGGTGGGAAGTTCAAAAGAGAGTAATTAGTGAGGAGTTATATGAATGATTAAAGGTAGCGTCTTATAGAGAGCAGTATAAGTGGCCTTGGTTGGCTTACTAGAATCAAAAGAGAGGAAAAACAGGAGCAAAAATACTTAGATATTCTATTTGTACTTTATGTTTTCTCCACTCAAGTGAAAAATCAATCGTTATATCTCGCTATGAACATGAGTTACCTAAGCCGAGCTACAAAAATTTTGGTATTCTCTTTTTATAATTATTTTATAGTTCAACATATTCATTTTTTCAAAACGAGTACACACTCTCCTTAACAATAACTTCAACATATTCTCGCTCAAATTGGGTCAGAACACTTCACCTTAAAAATGAATTATATATATAGAGCATATAGAGCCACTTTACATTTAATTTTCTTTCGAATAGCCTCTTAGTATAACTTGGTTGTGAAAATTTTCAATTATTGTGAATGTTAATATTTTTTTCTTGCTCCCAAAATTAGGGGTGTCAAAATCGAGTTGCGGGTCGGGTTCAGGTTGAACCCGGCATTGAACCGCCACTAGTTGACACGACCCGAATATGACCCATTAATTTTTTGGGTTGACCCAACCCTACACGAAACATCATTCTAGGAGTCTGGGTTGTCATCGACGAATGAGGTGCCTCTTTGAAGGAGTTTGTCATGATTTCTGAGCCCTGACAAGAGCCTGTAGTCTAACAAGGCATCACTGTTGAAGGAGGTTGTCATTGAAGGAGGCTGTCGTTGTCGAAGGATGCCAATTATTGCTTTTGGGCGGGACTGGGATGTGGGTTAACTTTGGGTTAGCGGGTTGACCTAGATTAACTTTGGGTTAGCAAGTTGACTTAGGTCAACTTCAAGTTAGTGAGTTAATCGGGATTAGACATGTTTATTCAAACCAGTCGAATCTTAGAATCTAAACTCAACCCATTTATAACCCATTTGTGAGACGAGTTGATTATAATATGAAATTTTGGGATCATATTCTTATCGGATTCGGGCCCTCTCAAATATTGACAGCCCTACCCAAAATTGTTTCTTAGGGTGCTTTATATGAATAAGGGTTGCGCTTAGCCCTTAGCATAGCTGAAGTGAAGAACTGCAGGAAGAAATCAGAGGAATTATGTCGGGGGGCATTGCGCGCGGCCGTCTCGCCGAGGAACGCAAGTCATGGCGGAAGAATCATCCCCACGTTAGTGCTCCTCACTCTATTTTTCACATTTGATACTCCATTCTAGTTATTACCCTCCACAGATGATATAGCTTTCGCTTCTTAATTCCTGGTTAGGGTTTCGTTGCGAAGCCGGAAACGCTGCCTGATGGTTCCGTCAATCTAATGATTTGGCACTGCACGATCCCCGGCAAGCAAGGGGTAAGCTTGTTCTTCTTCCTTCTGTTCTCCTATTCGGTCTTGAATGAGTGATGCAGGCTTAGGAAACCTTTTCGCAGCCTATGGTTGAATTCCTTTATATTTATGTTGTAAATTGTGTGCTGTGGGCTGGGCTGTGAACGTTGGCTTCAAATTTTCTGTGAAGTTTGTTTTAAGCTGTTTGCTGGTGGAAAGAGTGAATTTTGGTGCTCGTAAAATAAGTGTGATACAGTTTTAAGGCTGAAGGAAATGGCTTATCATTCTTTTTTAAGGGATATATAAAATCTTACTAATATTTGATGACTTCGATCACAAAATTGTCTAACATAAATAGAATGATCGACTGCTTTCTTAATTATGCTTAGAAGTATGTGGATTTGGAACTTATAACTTCTACATCTTTCTTACTTATCTAGTAAATAGCTATGGAAATGGAAATTGAGCAATACAAAACATTACTCTCATTGAAATGGGCGAGCTAATCTGCAATTGTCATGCCAATGGTATGAAGCCATGGAAGAAATATATGGGCAATTTAGATCTTTTATTATATTGTTTTTCTTATAAGTCAAAATTTAGGTCCATGTTTAAAAGCAAAGTAGTTTAAAAATTATTAGCAATTGAGGCCTAAGTTAACATGAAAAAATTATAGTGCATGTTGTTAGGATTTCATTGTTATTTTGCGGAGCACAATTTTTCCCTTAAAGGCAATTACAATTTCACAAAGACATTTTTATGGATAAATGTCTTAATTAACTTATTTGATAATTCAAATGTCCATAAGTTCGGTACAAAACTTCTTATTGATTAGATTCAAAATAAGTTTGAATATAATTTAACTTCCTTGAGCTCTATAAATAGGAGGCATATGATATTAAATATTTCTCCTCTTTCCATGGGAAGAAAGAGGATGGCTAGGTGCTTTTAAAGGAAAAAAAAAGGGAGGGGAAGTGGGCTCCAAAGAAATGACTAGAGAAGTGAAGAGAAAATGCTGGAGAAAAAAAAGAAAGAAAGAGATAGAAAGAGAGAGGGAAGGAAATTAGAGAGGACTCATAAGAAGATTGCTCTACTCTTTCGCTTTTGTTATGGTGATTGTTTCAACGTGGTGCAAGCATATATGCCAATGGCACAAAATAGCGTGCACCATGGCACGCGCACCTACAACGCTATGTGTATGACGCGGCGCATTTGTTCCAATCCTGCCCACCTCATGGTTCTATAATTACCCACCTTGGTGGTGGATGAAAGGCAAAACCCTCTTCCACAGTCTCTAGTTGCCCCCCATAAAAGGATAGAAAACATAGTTGATAGGAGTAGAATACTATCAATCTTAGCTAAAGGTCCTGTCCTCTTATGCAGGCTTCAATTCTCGGGTGGCTTAGGGATTTTTATTAATGGTTTTAGATATGTTATTAAAAAAACCTTTCGAATTTAGTGCCACAATGCTCCAGACTCATCACCGCAGTGCTTCCTTAAGTTTTAGAAAATTGGAGAGCTTGACCCCATTAGGTTGTCCACCTTTTTACGAATCTGATTTCAGGAAATAGAATTTTGATGATAGCAAACATTTTTATTTTTCTACTAATGCCTTGCCTACTAACGTTTCAGATCCACAAGATTAAATTGTAAATCGAACCAGCTCAAGATAGGGTAGATTAGGATTGAGTCAGCTTGTAATGTACGTCAAGTGTCTTTTACCTTTTCTTGAGTCCATTGTAATATAGTGGATCATGATGCTAAGTAACCTTGCACACACACACTTGGGGGAAAAAATTATGTCTGTTTGTTCAAAATCGTGCGTGCTATTTGTGCCACATGTGTGCCATGGCGCACAGCGCACAATAGCTTGCGCAATTGTTTTTAGAAGTTTTTGGTGTAGTTATAAATATTTTTTATATTTATCTTTTTTAATTTGCAAGATAATATATTTTTTAATTTTTAAATATATTAAAAGTATTTGATAAATATTAGATTGCTCATATGTTGCCCTAATTTCACAAACCTCACCCGCTGCGACTGTTCACGCACAAAGAGAAGATAAATGATGGGTTTCACAGTCCGCACGTCTGATTTTTCACGTCGCGTCGCCTAATCTCGCTTTGTTTTTGGCAGAGGCCCCTTAATCAAGCAAGTTCGTTGCTGTTGATCTGGCCTTTAATTTTTGTTGGTAATAATTTTTTCTTTAGCTAGCTATTTATTAGGAGCCATATTATCACATATCTTTAAGATGTGATATGATTTGCACTTTTGAATTAGATGCTGAATGGATTGATAGATTGTCTGACTATTGCTATGATGAAGCTATTAGTTTTTCATGGAATTTTTTTGAAATAAGATTGCTTTTTGTGATGGTCTATCTCAGGTGAGTCAGACAATCAATTATTAGTGCTTCTTTCCATCGATTAAAAAAGCGGTCGAGGCGTCCGAACAGAGGCGCGACTCAGTTCGAGGCGCTAACCTGGGGCCTTGAGGCTTAAGCCTCAATGTATTTGATGAGGCGTGCGATTTTTTTCAGCTAGGCGTACTCGTCGAGGCGTATCGCCTTGAGGCATCGTGAGGCGACGCCTCATTAGGATTCGACGGAGCTCACAACGAAGAACAAATTCCTTATCTTTCTAGCCAGTACCGCTCGGTACCAAGCCAGTACATGCTCGGTACCGAGCCAGTACCGCTCTGTATCGAGCATGTACCGCCCGGTACCGAGCATGTACCGCCCGGTACCGAGCATGTACCGCCTGGTACCGAGCGGTACATGCTCGGTACCACTAGGTACATGCTCGGTACCGAGCCCGTAATAAAATTTTGTTCCGGAGGCGCTGCCCCCGAAAACCCCTGCAGGGGCACTGCCCCCGGAAACCCCTGCAGGGGCGCTACCCCTTGACCCCGCGACCTGACCAGGCAAGTCGAACCTCGCCAAGGGGCAGCGCCCCCTTGGACCCCCGGCAGACCGGTATATTGTTGTATTCATGTTGCTTTATTATTGGTAGTATAAATAATTCTTAAAACAAATCTTCAAATTCATAGTTGACATAATATTTTGTTATTTTTTGTCATTATTTATAATTTTAAATTAATTTATTTTAATCGTTTTGAGGCTCACACCTCGATCCACCTTGAGGCTTGCGCCTCGCCTCGCTTAGAAAAAACGCCTCGCTTAGAAAAAACACCTCGATTCCTGATTTCGCCTTTTAAAACGTTGCTTCTTTCCTTATGCTGCTTGTGATTTCAAGTGGGTTTTAAATGTTACTTTGTTTTTTGTGTGCAAGCGCTTGAGCTATTATGAAAACTTTCGAGATTTATTGAATTGTATGATAAAATATTTTTGGTTGGATTTTATTCTCATAAACTTCTGGAGGTGGATTGAATAATGTTTTTTTCAGTTGGAGATCTTGGTCTTAGCTCTATAGAGAGCAGCTCCCATAAGTGATGAGGAATTTTTTTTTTTACAAGCCCAATGCTGAAGCAGTCAAGCAGCTACACAAGAGAAACTAGTTTTGGGGATTTTACAGTTATTTTTTTGGTGCTTGAATGTAGATGATCTCTTGTGCTTTAGATGGGGTGCTGCCCATTTAAGCTGAAACTTATTAACCCATAATGCTATTCGAAGAAGTAAGACTTCCATCTTACAGTCACATTCACTTCTTAATAAAAAGGTATCTTAAATATAAGGAGATATCAAATTTCAAGTATGCTAACATTTGCTCCCTATGTATTTTTAACAACATGTGGCATCTATTATGCCGGCCCTTTTATGCTAAATGGTTTCAACAAGTTTACATTGATTTTATTCATCTAATTCTAATGGATATGGTTGTTCCCTAATGACAAATATTTTCCAAAATTTATTTATTTGAATTTGTTTGTTTTTAGGTGATCATAAAATGACAGTTTCAATTCAATCTTTAAAAAAAGATCCAACATGAAAATATGCAATACTGAAAAAAGGAATCCGATAACAACTATGTGACATGCATTTTTTGTGGCAAAATAACATAAAGATGAATTACATGCCACAAACAATATCTTGTTGGGGGTTTTATGAATGCTAGACCTTGCTCTAATTGTCCTAAGCGCATAAAGTTTGAAATTAAGGCATTCATATTAAAATTTTTTTTTATAAGAATAGATGAATGACACATCAAATGTCAACCTTGATGAAGAAGATGAATTTGATGTGATGACATATGATATTCTAGGTGCCGGACCATCCAAAATACTGCGAATAAATAAATCTAACACTTCTAGCCAGAGTTCCACATCAACATCTACCTTCAAAGCATTACGATCTAAAGGACCGTTAGATACTTTCCTTACACCATATCATGAAGATGTAGTAAAACATAGAAAATGTCAGTTTAGCAAATAAATAGATGCAGCTAAAAAGGAAATGAGGGGAAGGGTTATTCAAGTTTTTAGTAGATGGATGTATGATGTTGGGATTCTATTTAATGTTGTGAAATATGATAATTTCCTTGTTATAGTGAAGCACTTGGATAGTTTGGACCTGGAATAAAACCTCTTAAGCTATTATGGGTACGAGTGACTTGTTTGAAGAAAGAGGTTGGACATACATATAAATTATTACAACATCATCAAGAAGACTGTGTATGATATAATTGTTCCTAATGGCTGATGGATGGACGTTGAAGAATGAGAAAATCTTAATCAATTTTCTTGTTAATTGACCGAGAGGTAGTGCATTTGTAGAGTTAATTGATGCTAGTTATTTTTTCAAGAACGTTGCGAAAATGTTTGATCTTTTTTGCAAGTACATCGAGATTATTAGATCACATAATGTGATGCAAGTTATTACTACTGATAATGCATCTGAAAATATTCTTGCAGGTATGTCACAACTTATAATCTAAACTTGTGTTGTTTCATTTGAAAATGAATTTTTGGTCCTAACTTGAATTATAATGACATTTTAGAAAAATTGTTGATGGATGAATATCTTATATTTATTAGACTCCTTGTGTTGCACTATTTAGATTTAAAAATGGAGTACATTTTTAAAATTCAAAAGTTAAGGCAATGCTTTAAAATAGCAGTGGCAATACATAATTTTATATATTTTAGGCATCGCTTGAGTTAATGAGAAGGTGCACAAATCAAAGAGCTTAGACTCGTTTTGCAACAACTTTCTTAACTATACAATGTTTTCATCAACAACAACTGAACTTGAAGAAAATGTTTACCTGTGAAGAGTTTATCTTAGGTCCTTATTCGAAAGAGGCTAAATGAAACAATCTCAACATACAATCTTACAACAATCATTTTGGAACACTATAATGTATGTCTTAAAAATAGTTGATTATTTATTAAAGGTTCTTAGATTGGTTGATGGAGAGAAAAAGTCCCCAGTGCCTTACATATATGAAGCCCCCAATGACTTACATAAAGAAGCCCCAAAATCATTAGTGAATCAACTAATCAAGTTTATATATTAAGGGTGAATGACTTTGGTATTCCTCCAGCTATAAGACAAAGAACTACCCAATCTCCAAGCATCATTATTTACATAAAATAAAAATTGATTTGCATGTATATAATATTTAAAATAAATATTTCATTTCTTCCAGCTGATTGGTGGTTGTCATATGGACAAGGAGCTCCCAATTTAAAAAGATTTGCTATCAAAGTCCTAAGTCTAAAATGTAGTTCATCCAGATGTAAACGCAATTGAAGTATTTTTGAACATGTAAGTATTTTTATGGTGCATGTGTTGCTTTTTTATGCATGTTCATAATAGAGTAATGTAATAATGTTTCAATTGCAGCTTCACAATAAATGAAGAGCAAATTGGATTATGGTTTCTTAAAGGATTTAATTATGTAAAATATATTAGAGTATTGATTCGGAGATATAATTATCGTGATGTGATTGATCATATTTCTTTGACTGAGATAGATGATGCTAATGAGTGGTTAATAGGAAAATTAGATAATGAGTCTGATAACAAAAATAATTTTATTGCTGGAGAAAAAGATTTAACTTGGACAAGTGTTGCTAAAGCTACCGGTGTTTATGATAAAAGTTACAACATTTAAGAGAGATCTAAAAGGAAGAGAATGAATCTTCATCTTGGCATGACGTGGTTGCTATTGAGATTGAGGATGAGGAGGGTGATGAAGAGGATTATGAAGTAAGAGACAATGCTGATGAAGATAATGAAGCTTTTTTAACATTTGCTTGTGATGATGATTTCCAAGAAGAGTATATTAAATTCTTATAAAATCATTGACCTTTAAAAAAATAATTGTAATATTTTAAATTATGAGATATTCGGGTGTTGTTTTTCTGAACTTATATATGACTATGGTTGCCTTTCATTATTATGATATATTATCTTTCAGTTTAATGATATTTCATATTCATTCTTATTATTTTATAATTCTTGTATAATTTGCGTCATGTTCAAAATGACGCGCTATGCGCCTTGTGCTATGCGCCATGACTTCAAAGGGACCTTTGCGCCGTGGTGTGTCATTCGCCGTTAACAAGTATGGGTGCAAGTGAGGCGAGAAAGTGTAGTGCTGGTGTAGAAAAATATGGCAGTGCTAGTTAGAAGTTTGATTGTGCATTAAAATATAATGTTCTGTAAGTAGGAAATAGTACTCATTTTTTTGGTCATTATTATTCTCTCAAAACTTAAAGGTTCTTATGAGGAAAAATTATTTACCATATCTGTAATAGTAAAATATTTCTTTGTATGTTTGTGGATGTAAGAAAATCAGTTTCACTTAACTTTGTATATAAATTTTGTTTATTTTGAGTTTTCATTAGTCTTTTTTTTTCCTTTATTCTGCGCTCATGTGATTATTTTTCCTGATAATTAGTATTAGACTATTAGTACCAATAATGAGATTTTATAAAAAAAGTAGAAGCAAT
Source organism: Dendrobium officinale (assembly GCA_019514585.1). Classification (NCBI taxonomy): domain Eukaryota; kingdom Viridiplantae; phylum Streptophyta; class Magnoliopsida; order Asparagales; family Orchidaceae; genus Dendrobium; species Dendrobium officinale. The sequence goes on from CM033687.1 coordinate 65,129,815, forward strand.
GACTATTGAGGATGTAAAAGTGAAGATAGTTAGTTCCAATGCAAAACATTTTTGATACTAGAAGATGCAGATATTGTAATACTTATATCAAAAGAAATTTCATCTACATATCTTAGAAAGAAAGCTGACATCAATTAGTCAAGAAGATTTAGATATCTCATATCTTGGACAGGTATGTGTTGAGAGTTGTGTGCCTCTTATAAAATGATTTTCCTTCAACAACTTGCACGAGAAGACAACAGTTGGTGTGATGAAAGCATTATCATACATGTATGAGAAACCATCGTCTATGAACAAGACATTTATAGTAAGAATATTCTTTAATCTTAAAATAGTGGAAAGTATTTTTGTAGTAGAATATATCAATTAAGTTTAGTTGATATCAACTTTGATGATAGTCTTGAGCTTATTGTCATTAGTCTTGATAGTTTGTGTGAAATTGTGACGTTAGTTAGAAGCGTGTATAGGTCTATGAATCTGAAGCTCAAAAATGTTCTTGACTTGTACTTAAGTGAGGAGTGAGGACATTCAAAATTGTGACTTAGATGAAATATCTTCTTCTATTTTGAACCTTGAAAGTAGTGGAATAACTACAAAAGGGGTACAACTAAGGTATATTCAAATGTCAAAGCAGTTAATAAAATAATCAAAGGAGAAGTCGAACCAAAGATAATAATAGTGCATGCTAGCAATGTGTCATGATTGGGCATGAGAGACTATCCCGAGAAAAAGTTAAACACAGTTTGAACTAAATAAAAAAGTTGGTGAATGCTCCTTTCATAGAAGAGATCATGATACTTTAATCCTTAAAGTTGATAATCTAACGAATCCTTGATCTTACACACAGGTGCATTTTTCATTCTACTTCACATAAATAGCTAATGTCTAATAGTTTGAAATTATGAGAAAGTCTATCTTGCTAACGATGAACCCCTCAACATTATGATGTTGGTGATGTTTAAATCAAAACTATCAATGAGACTAGATAGAAGCTTTACAAGGTGAGGCATATTCTATGCTTGAAGAGAAATTTTTTCCCCTGTTGGATAGCTTGATGAAGGACACGAATTGACCGTTAGTAGTGGCACTTGCAAGATAACCGAAGGTGTTATGATAATATTTAGTGTTATAATGAAAAGTGGTATCTCAATGTTTCAAAAATGACACTATATATGACTTTAAACATCAAAATTATGGCTGAAACAATGTACTCAAATGCTAATTCATACCCAAAGAATTGATTATTGGCACATATGAGAAAGAAGGGATGAAAAATTTTCTTTTGAAAGATGTTAGTTCCGAAAATTGAAGTCTTCAGCTTTTGATTTTTATGAGGACTTTTTTTATAAGGCCAAATATGTAAGCTTTTCTAAGATTGGAAGATAACCCAAGACTTAGAAGTTGACTTAATTAAAAAAAATGTGTTTATTTTCTAAAAAATAAGTTTGATGTGCTTATTTCATTTTTAAAGATGAATTCTAGCAAAGCATGAATATGGTGCAAAGAGAAAGTGCTTGAGATCGGATAATGGAGGAGATTATATAGCAAATATTTCAAGAAATTCTGTGCACCTAATGTAATGAGTATGGAGAGGGCATTTCTAGGAAAACGATAGCAGAATGGTCTGAGTGATTGAATAAAGCTCTAAATGCCTGAATTAGAAGCATGAGGCTGAATGAACGACTGCTAAAGATTTTTTTTTTTTGTGGTTAGCCTTGAGCAGTCTTATTTACCTAATCAACAAAAGATCCTGAACTCTTTTGTACTATAAACTACCTGAAGAAGTTTAAACTAGCAAGGAGGTAAACCTTTCTCATTTAATTGTTGGTTACTTTCTTATGGACATGGTAATTCTATTGAAAGATATAAACTATATCCAAAATTTATAAATCGATGTTTTATTCGAGATGAAGATGATTTTCACAATAGATTTTGGGATGATCAAATTGAATTGTTGTAAAAAAAAAGGAATCTAATGTTCAAATTTATAAATTTAGGCTTAGCAATATCAGGAAATCGATCTCCATATGTGAAGAACTTAAGCACCAGGAAATTTTTGAAGATGATGTGGAAGAAAGTTATTGAACTACTGCTCAAAATATCAACACAATTAGAGCCAAGCATGCCTGTGATAGGTTTGAGAAAATATTAAAAGCTCATTTAAACCTTTTCATAGATATTCTTCTTCATTGTTTTATTTGTTTCTACCAATGTGGTGAACATGAGTTATTTTAAAAAGTGATGAAAGTTTAAAAGACTATCAAGCAGAAATTGACACTGAAAAAGGGATGGAATTCTTATTATATAATAATAAAATGACAATTGGAATTCAGCGAAGTTACTTAAGGATAAGAGAGCATTGCAGAACAAATGATTTTTTATCGAAGCTACTGAAATTTTAGGAATTTAGCAAAGCTACTGAAATTTTAGGATTAAAGAACAGTATAATGGTAATAAGGATATAAAGTAAAGGTTATGGTGAAAGGATTTTAATAGAAGAAATGTATCAATTTCAATAAGATTTTTTCTTCTATTGTTAAAGTAATTATAATTACATGGGTGTTCAGTAGAGTAGCTGCATAAAAAAATCTGCATCTTTGTTAGTTAATTGTTAAGACAATTTTTCTTCATATTGAATTGGTGGGAAGGCTTCTTTTGTAAACTGAATAAAAGCTTGCATGGTTTAACATGGGATTTTGCTAGTAGCATCAGTTGGTTTATGTATCAAATTGTGTTTACCTAATAATACAACTTTTTGTTGCTACATCAAAGTTGTTGGTAATAATTTTATCATTTTGCCCTTATATGTTGATGACTTGTTAATTATTGGAGCTCATGTTAGTGCAATCAATAAGCTAATGGAGCAATTATCCAAAGCGTTTGACATGAACAAGTTGATAGAAGAATTCTTGTGATGGAAGTTGTTATTGACAAATCAGTTGATTACATTGAAGCTAGTGAAGGCAGCTTATTTTGAGAAAGTGTTAAGTAGATTTAATAAATCAAGGGGAAAGTTTAGAAGTACTTTCTTAGCTAATAATCATTTTTAAACTTTCAAAGCAATTATCATTTGAAACTAATGATGAGATAGAACATATGACCAATGTTTCTTAGCCTTATTAACTAACCATACAGGCAAAAATTGTTGGAATTATTGGAGATGATAAAGAAATGGTATGTTTAAAGAGTTTCCGGAAAAACTTAGGCGAAGGACAATATCACAATGCTATTTTGGGTGATAGGGTGCCATTCATATGCAAAGAATTCAATATTTCATTCTAGGGCAAAGCATATTCACTTATCTTAAGTTTATCGAAATTGTCTTATTGTTGAATAAAATACAATGATCTGATAATTTGACTGCCATGTTTACCAACAACAACATCAAGCCTTTTTCACACTACGTGGGGTCGGTTACATAATTCTTTATCTCCATTCTGTCATGTTAAAAGTCAAATTCTCGTTTAAATCTAATAAAGAAAGATCTTTTTTATTATTTTCTAACCAAATCTTTTTAGGTCTACCTCTACCTTTCTTAACATAAGTCAAATCTAATACTTCTACTTTCCTAACCAGGTCATTAGAAGGCCGTCATTTTATGTGACCAAACCATTTAAGGCGACTCTCTCTAATCTTATCTTGCGCTGGCGCTACTCTTACCTTTTCACGTATATGCTCATTTCGTATCCTATCTCTAAGGGTAAAGCCACTCATCCACCTGAGCATCCTCATCTTTGCAACACTTAACTTAGTATTATGCTTCTCTTTTAATGGTCAACATTCGGCACCATGAAGCATTGCAGGTCTCACCACCGTCTTATAGAAATTTCCCTTAAGTTTGAGGGGGACTTTTCTATCACATAACAAGCCCTGTGCATTCCTCCACTTCAACCATCCAACTTGAATTCTGCTGATAATATCCCCATCTATTTCACCATCGCTCTGAACAATAGATCCAAGATATCTAAAACGTGTAATCTTATTAATGACTTGCTCACCCAAAGTCACAATCCCCTCACTAGGTCTTACTATTAAAATTACACTTCATATATTCGGTTTTAAATCTACTTAGGCGAAAAACCTTTAGACTCTAAGGTTGACCTCCATAATTCAAGTTTTCCTTCAACTCCCTCTCTAGTCTTATCAACAAGAAGAATATCATCAGCAAAAAGCATATACCAAGGTACATCCTCTTGCAAATGTCTAGTGAGAACATCCATGACTAAAGCAAAAAGATATGGGCTTAAGGCTGATCCTTGATGTAATCCAACCGAAATAGAAAAATACTTCGTCAAACCACCTTGTATTTGAACACAAGTAATAGCTCAGGAATACATATATTTAATGATTTGACTATAAGCTTATTAACTCCATTCTTATCAAGAACTCTCCATAGCACTTCTCTTGGAACTTTATCATATGCTTTCTTTAAATCAATAAATATCATATGTAGATCCTCCTTATTCTCTCTATATTTCTCCATCAAACCTCTCAATAAGTATATGGCTTCCATGGTAGACCTACCTGGCATGAACCAAATTGATTTTGAGAAACATTACTTTCACGCCGCAACCTATGCTCCATAACTCACTCCCATAGTTTTAAAGTATGTCACATTAACTTAATTCCTTTATAATTCACACAATCTTGTGCATCACCTTTATTCTTAAAAATAAGAAATAACACACTCATTCTCTTCTCATCTGACATCTTTTTAGTCTTCAAAACAATATTACAAATTTTATTAAGCACATAAATTTCTTTATCTCCTAAACATTTCCACACCTCTATTGGAATATTGTCAGGTCCAACAGCTTTTCCACACTTCATTTTTTTTTAAGGTCTCTCTAATTTAAGTTTTAATAATACGCCGATAAAAACAAAAATTTTTATTTTCATTTAGTGTGCTAAGGTCACTAAAGTCAATCGTATTTTCATATTCTTCATTAAAAAATTTAGCAAAATATCTCATCCACCTTTGTTGAATGTCATCTCTAAAAAAAGTACTTTTTGATCTTCATCCTTGATACACTTCACTTGAACTAAATCCTTACGACTCCTATCTCTTTGATAGGCTAACTTATACATATATCTTTCTCCTTCCTTAGTATCTAATCTATTAATTTGTAAGCTGGTTATTAATTTGTAGAGCACAATTTTCCCTCTAATTAATAATTACAATTTCAAAGGCTGTAATTTTTATGAATAAATAGATATTTATCTTAATTATTATCTTGAAAATAAGATATTAAAAAAATTACTAGGAAGTAGATTCAAAATAAATTGGACAATTTGATTTAAATTACCACCTTAAATATTATGCAGAAAAACGTAAGGAGTCCTGTCCAAAAATTTCCTTCTCATGTTATGGGAATAAGACAAAGTTTTGGTGCTTTTGAAGAAAAGAAGTTGAGGAAAGCGAATAAATTAAATTTAGTAGTGTGAAGAGAGGGATATGAAGAGAAATTGAGACAAATAGTGAGAAAGAGGATGATAATTCAACTCTTGTTTTTGGCCATGATGACTCATTTTGATGTGTTGCAAGTGTGGTGGTGTCCGTGCATGTATGGTTGTGTTGCATATAAGATCAGTTGTGCCATAAGGAAGGTTCAATTGTGCTATAACATATTCTATATTTTTTTTAAACATTTGCATATAATGCAGCCATAAAAAACTATTACATACAAGTAAAAAAAAAGTCAAGATGACCACTAAGAGTATAAAAGAGAGCTACGATCTTCCTCAAGAATAGAAAAAAATTTTTGAGAGATACAATGATTAGTATAATCTTCTATATTCCAAGTAAATTGACTTTCTATTGTCCTTTGGGCACAAAAGTGTGCTGCTCTATTGGATATTCTGTAGTATGGCAAATATATCTTTATGATAAAGCTTGAGCCAGTTGAACTTGGCCCTTTCCTGTGGTTGTACATTCCACTCCTGTTGCTTAAAATGCTACATGAATTCGATGATGCTAGCATTGTTTCTCTCAATAATCACCCATTTGGATTCAAACATCCAATCCAAAAGAATACGGTCTATGTGAATCATAGCCATGAGCTCTACCTGTGCACTATCCTAGTGGATGATGCTCCATCCAGCTGCCACAATCAACTTTCCATAGCTGTCTCGAACCACAATTCCGACCCCTCCAGCATATGATCTGAGAAGCGGTTCATCAATGTTGATCTTCAGCCAATCCGGAGGGAGAGGGCTCCAATGCATGGGAGAAAACAATTCATGGGATTGAGTAGAACCCTAGTGCTCCAAATGGTTGGAAATCGAGTCTTGGTTTATAGCTTCAAGAATAGATGCTACCATAACAGTCGGTGTGCAATGAGGCCTTCCGTGCTTTTGAGTATTCCTATTTCTCCAACATTGGTACCTGGCATTGCAGTAAAATAATGCTCAATGATCAAATTGATCCACATTGTCAGCTAGCACAATCTGTAGGTGCCAAAGGTTATTGAACTGAGCGGTCGGAAATCCCCACTTCCCCAAGACGGTCTAGTGTGTGATGCAACTGTTTGCATCCAACAGTCACATAATTGAGATCCTCTAACTCTTGGCAACCAGCAGAGCAGTTGAGAACCTCTTGGAGTCCACGAGCATGAAGCTATTGATTTGTCGGAACGATCCCTTTATATATTCTCCACCAAAAAAGGCTTTCACGTGGCCTTAGTCAAAGTCTGTATATGCAGATAGGGTCCTATTGCTCCTGAAATTGGCTGTTATATGAGGCTGTAGCAATTGTAGAACTTGAAGAGCTTTTAATAAGCTAAAGTGCATCCGCCAGTTGACTCCCATCAATCAGAATTTTCCTGATTCTGTCCACGAGCGTCTGACCAAAGTACAAGTTCAACTTTTGAATTTCCCAAATCTTGTTCTCTGTAATAAGCTCCGCCACTTTCATATTTTCTATAGCCTCCACGTTACAAAATGTGGGCCATTCACATATAGCTTTATCCAGGATCCATGTATGTTTCAGCACATCAATGTCCAAGCCATTACTTACCTTCCAACGGACACACTGTAAAACCCGAAAATGACGATCGTAGGTCGTCGCACGCATTTGATGCGTCGCGACGAAACTTAAGTGAAAAATTCAAGGTTAACGGAATTTGAAGAAAATAATTTTATAAAATTACGCAAATTTCTGATCAATTTGGTATATAGAACTTGTATCCAATTTTGCCTAAATATGGAGTTAAAAATTTTAGAAGCCTAAAAATACCCAAAATACCCAAACTACCCTTAGTTAATATTAAAACAAATGATTTTTAAGTGAGGGTATATGGGTCAATTGACAATCCCCTTTCTCTCTAATATACCAACCGAACCCCTTCTCCATCATATTCGCACGGTTTGAGCGGAAGAAGCAAAAGGGGCGAATGGCTAGGGGCGACAGAGGGGCGACGGGCTCCTCTCCGGCGGCAATTTTAGGACGATAAGGGGATTATAAAGGTATGATTTATTTAAAGCGAATCATTCTAAATCTCATGTTATTTGGAAAAAAAATCTAGGGTTTTACAAAAAATTTCATTTTCTTTCAAATTTTCTTTACGAAATCGATAGAAAGGATTTATGAGAATGATTTAACAATAGATTTGAGGTTTCTTTGAGAATTTTTGAAAATAAAAAATTTAGGGCCTTTACCTAAAATTTGAATTTCCCTTTTTCCTGGCATACAAAACTTAACATTCTTTTTGTTACAATCTATAGTCACGAAATGACAAGATAATCAATCAATGCCTAATATTGCATCAAACTCAAATAGGGGTAATACAATAAGATCTGTCTCTAAATTCTTATCACAAATCTTCAAATCCACATGACATTTCTGCTTAGATTCTATATGATTTCCGTTAGGCATTAAAATTGACAGTGATTTAATCATAACTGTTGGAAGCAAATCAATTGATCTAACAAAATTCTCAGAAATGAAGGAATGCGACGCTCCAGTATCAAACATAATTCTAACAGGACTATCACACATAAGGATTGTCCCTACATATAAAAAGGTCACAATATTCATTTATAAGACATATCATTCATTGTTCATTCATATCCATTCATTGTTCATTCATATCATATAAAAATTATTCATCGGCAATTAATTAAATTACGTACCTGTAATCACGTCAGGAGACCCATTAGCTTAATTGGGACAATCCATAGACTCGAGGCTGAACATTCTGACGAGTCTAACCTTGAGAAGACTCATAAGCTGTAGATTCCTCAGCTCTTGGTCTATTAGCTGTCCTTTGAGTATTGTTGCTTGATCTGACCTCTGTAGCAGATCTCTGTCCCAAAAGAGGGCTAGACTTCACAATATGTTCAGGCTGATGGCTCCAGAAATAAGTATTAGTGTCAGAGAGACACTCTCTTATGCATTATCTCACACTTGTTGCATAAAGTAGCAGTTGAAGTACTGTTGTAAGAGTTGTTGGGTCTGGGCTTCTTCCAAGTAAACGCCCCAGCTGAGAAGACTGAGCAACCTGAGAGGGCTTTTACTTGCCCTCCATATTCCTTTTTTGAAAAACCCTCCTCTTCTGAGTTGTCTGCATGTCCATCTCAATCATTCCGCCTCTTTCCACTAAAACAAAATAATATTCTATTCCAAAAAGAATGAGAGGCTACCTTATTATGTCCTTTAATCCATTCAGGAAGTAGTGACACTTATCTTCAACATTGGGTATCAGGTGTGGGGCATACCTTGACAATATTGTGAACACTGCTTCATACTGAGAAATATATCGATCTCCCTGAACTAATCTGTTGAACTTATCCTGCATCTGTCTCTTGATTGACATAGGCACATACCAGCCTCTGAATACATTCACAAACTTCTCCTTGGAAACTTGATTGCTAATTTGCCTTTCAAAAGTTTCTTGCAACTCACTCCACCACCTTTCTGCCTCATCATCAAAGGCATAAGCAACAAGTATCACCCTCCTATTTTTTGGCAATACATGCCCTCCAGGATCTTCTCTATCCGCATCAGTCAATCTTCAGTTTCTAATCTTCTATAGGTCCGCCTCTTGAAAATAATGGAGGCTTCATATCTTGAAATAGTTTTAAGTTCTTGTCCATAGATCGATTTCCGCTGTCACTGATTTGAGTTTGGAAGATCTTTATCATTTGAGTCATTACTTCCATCATCTGAGTGAATGACTCCATAGTGTTGCTATCATTATTCCTGTGAGGTTCTGCTACTTCTGGTAGCTCCCTCCCTTACTATTAATGCCATCAATGACATTCTGCATAGGATCCATATTCCTGAGATAAAACATAACAATCATAATGCGAATTATTCATAATTCATAACTTTCATTTGTGTAGAAACATATATATAAGTGGATTGATGGTGAGGAAGGGAGGGAACTATCAGAAGTAGTAGAATCTCAGAGAAATAATGATAACAACACTATGAAGTCATTCACTCAGATGATAGAAGCAATGACTCAGATGATAAATACCTCCCAAACTCAGATCAGTGACAGTGGAAGTCAATCTATGGACAAGAACTTGAAACTATTTTAAGATATAAAGCTTTCATTTTTGTCAAGTGACAGACCTATAAAAGCTGAAGATTGGCTGATGCAGATAGAGAAGATCCTGGAGGGCATATTATGCCCAGAAGATAAAAAGGTGATACTTGCTGCTTATGCCTTTGATGGTAAGAAAGGTGGTGGAGGAGTCAGTTGCAAGAAACTTTTGAAGGGAGACCCAACAATCAAGTCTCCTGGGAGGAGTTTATGAATGTATTCAGAGGCTGGTATGTGCCTATGTCATCCAGGAGATAGATGCAGGATAAGTTCAACAGATTGGTTCAGAGAGATCAATCTATTTCTCAGTATGAAGCAGAGTTCACAATGTTGTCAGGTATGCCCCACAGCTGATACCCAATGCTGAAGATAAGTGCCATCGCTTCCTGAATGAATTAAATGACATAATAAGACAACCTTTCATTCCTTTTAGAATAGAAGATTATTCTGTTTTGGTGGAAAGAACTAGAAGGATTGAGATGGACATGCAGGCAACTCAGAAGAGGAGGAATTTTCAAAAAAGGAAGATGAAGGGCAGGTCAAAGCTCTCTCAGTTTGCTCAGTCTTCTCAGTCTGGGGTGTCTACTTGGAAGAAGCTCATATCTAACAACTCTGACAACAATACTTCAACTGCTACTTTATGCAACAAGTGTGGGAGAATGCATAAGGGAGAGTGCCTCTCTGACACTAATACTTATTTTTGGTGCAATCAGCCTGGACGTATGACGAAGTCTTGTCCTCTTTTGGGACAGAGATCTGCTATAGAGGTCAGGTCAAGCAACAATACTCAAAGGATAGCTGATAGACTAAGAGCTGGGGAGTCTACAGCTTTTGTGCTTTCTCAAGGTCAGACTCCTCAGAATGTTCAGCCTCGAGTCTATGGTTTGTCCCAATAAGAAGCTAAGGGGTCTCCTGACGTGGTTACAGGTGCGCAATTTAATTAATTGCTAATGAATAATTTTTATATGATATGAATGAACAATAAATGATGTCTTATAAATGAATATTGTGATATTTTTATGTTTAGGGACAATCCTTATGTTTGATAGACCTGTTAGAATTCTGTTTGATACTGGAGCGTCGCATTCCTTCATTTTTAAGAATTTTGTTAGATCAATTGATTTGCTTCCAACAGTTATGATTAAATCACTGTCAGTTTTAATGCCTACTGAAAATCATATAGAAACTAATCAGAAATGTCATGTGAATTTGAAGATTTGTGATAATAATTTAGGGGCATATCTTATTGTATTACCACTGAGTTTGATGCAATCTTAGGCATGAATTGATTATCTTGTCATTTCTTGACTATAGATTGTAACAAAAATGAGGTTAAGTTTTGTATGCTAGGAGAAGGGAAATTCAAATTTCAAGGGGATAAAGGGGTAACTGCTATGATTGTGTCATCTCTGAAGGCTTTTCAAATATTAAAGAAAGGGTATGAAGTCCTTTTGGCCTATCTTAGAGAGGAAAAGAAAGATGAGATAAAACTAAAAGACATCCCAATTGTTTAGGAATTTTCAGAAGTATTTTCAGATGATTTACTTGGCTTACCTCCAAGTAGAGAAATAGATTTCTCTATTGAATTGGTGGCAGGAGCTGAATTGTTGCTAAGGCTCTTTACAGAATATCAATTAAAGAACTTAAGGAGTTAAAGGAACAACTGCAAGAGTTACTGGAGAAGGGATTCATCCGGCCTAGTACCTCCCCTTGGGATGCTCCTGTACTGTTTGAAAAAGTAGGATGGAGCTTAAGACTCTATATAGATTACATAGAATTGAACAAGTCGACAGCGTAAAATAAGTATCCTCTCCCAATGATAGATGACTTGTTTGATCAATTGGAAGGTGCTTTAATATTTTTCAAAGATTGATTTGGGGTCAGAGTATCATCAGCTCAAGATTAGAGAGGAAGCCATTATACATACTGCTTTCAGTACTAGATACAGACATTATGAGTTTGTAGTGATGCCTTTTGGTTTGACGAATGCTCCTGCAGTGTTTATGGATCTCATGAATAGAATCTTTAAGCCATTTTTGAATATATTCGTGACTGTGTTCATAGATGATATACTGGTATATTCCCCAAATGAAGATCTCCATGCAAATCATTTAAGGGCAGTGTTGAAACCTTGAAGGGGAATGGATTGTATGCCAAACTATCTAAATGTGAGTTTTGGTTAAAAAGTATAAAATTTTTGGGGCATGTGATCACTGATGGGAAGATATCTGTAGATCAGCACAATGTGCAAGCAATAACAAATTTGCCAAGATCAGCTACATTGACTGAGGTTAGGAGCTTTTTTGGATTAGCAGGTTACTACAGAAGATTTGTTGAGGAATTTTTACAGATAGCTCTGCCACTATCCAGATTGACTCTGAAAACAATGAAGTTTGAATGGACAGCTCAGTGTGAAGAATCTTTTCAGAGGTTAAAACAGTGTTTGATAACTGCTCCAGTGGTGACTATTCCCTCATGGTCTGATGGATTTCAGCTTTATAGTGATGCATCGCATAAAGGGTTGGGTTGTGTACTGATGCAGAATGAAAGAGTCATTGCCTATGCTTATAGGAAATTGAAGAATCATGAAAAGAATTACCTAATCCATGATATGGAATTAGCTGCAGTAGTTTTTGCTTTAAAGATCTAAAGGTATTACTTGTACGGGGTACGGTGTGAAGTTTTTACTGACCACCAGAGTTTGAAGTATATTTTCACCCAGAAGGAACTGAATTTAAGGTAGAGGAGGTGGCTATAACTCATTAAGGATTATGAGTTGGATATTCAGTATCACCCGGGTAAAGCAAATGTAGTTGCAAATGCGTTGAGCAGAAAGAATTCTTGTAGTGCAAACTAAATGATTACATAACAGCAGGAATTGATAAATGAATTGGAGAAATTTGAAATTTTAGTGGTTCAACCCAATGATGCAGAAATTGTAATGTTGAATCAGACTATAATCCAATCAACCTTTCCAAAAAGGGTACGAGAAGCTTTGCCACATGATGCAGATTTTAATAAGATACTGGATATGGTTAGTGTGTGACACACTGAAGATTTTGAGCTTGATGGTGAACGATTACTTCGTTATAAAGGCGGATTGTGCATACCAAATGTTGATGACTTAAGAAAATAAATCTTTCAAGAAGCTCACTATTCTTGTTACACAATTCATCCTGGCAATAATAAAATGTATCATGACTTAAAGGAGGTGTTTTGGTGGCCAGGAATAAAGAGAAGTGTGGCAGATATTGTATCAAAGTGTACTTCCTATCAGATGGTGAAAGTGGAACATCATAAACTAGGACTTCTACAGCCCTTAATTATACCTGAGTGGAAATGAGAAGATATTGCTATGAATTTTGTGATTGGTTTAACCAGATCCAGAAGAGGATGTGATGTTTTATGGGTGATAATTGATAGATTGACTAAGTCTGCACACTTTTTACCTATCAAACAGTCTGATCCAGTTGGAGAAATTGAATGTTGGTGAGATTGTCAGATTTCTTGGGATACTAAAGATTATAGTGTCAAATTGGGATGGAAGATTTACTTCCAGATTATGGAAGAAGGTTTAGGAAGCTATGAGTATCAGACTTACTTTTAGTACATCTTTCCACCCTCAAACAGATGAGCAGTCAAAAAGAACTATACAGACCTTAGAAGATTTGCTCAAGTTGTGTTTTGGATTTTGGTGTTTAGTGGGAGACATGTACCACTGATTGAGTTTGCTTACTAGGCTACTACAACAGTTTCCAATCAAGTATTGATATGACTCCTTATGAGGCTTTGTATGAGAGAGGTGTAGGACACCTTTAAGTTGGGCTGAGACAGGGGAAAGGAAGATTATTGGTGTTGATATAGTTGATGATGTTACAGAAAAGATCAGATTGATCGGTGACAGATTAAAAGCTATGCAAGATAGATAGAAAAAGTACTATGATGCCAAACATAGATCAGTTGAGTTTGATATTGAAGGGTTTGTATTCCTCAAAGTTAATCCTATGAAAGGTGTGAAGAGATTTGATAAAGTGGGAAAACTGAGTATAAGATATGTATGTTCTTTTGAAATTGCATAAAGAATTGAAAGTGTGGCCTACAGATTGATTTTGCCAACTCATATGAGTGGAGTATATAATATATTCCATATCTCTTCTTTAAGTAAATACATTTCAGATGAAGCTCAGAAGATCAGTATTGAATCAGTTGATATTCAACCGGATTTGACCTTTGTGGAGAAATCAGAGAGAATCATTGATTATAATGTTAAGCAGTTGAGAAGCAGAACAAATCCTTATGTTAAGGTGTTATAGAAACACAATTTAGAAAATGATGCCACATGGGAGAAAGAGTCAGAAATAAGGGAGAACCACCCTCATTTATTTGGCTAAGGTATGACTTTACTTTATTGAATTGCTTTTTGAATTTCGAGGATGAAAAATTTTATTAGGAGGGGAGAATTATAAAATCCGAAAATGACGATCGTAGGTTGTTGCACGCATTTCAATGCTTCATGACGAAACTTAAGTGAAAAATTCAAGGTTAACAAAATTTGACGAAAATAATTTTATAAAATTCTACGCAAATTTCTGATCAATTTGGTATATAGAACTTGTATCCAATTTCGCTTAAATATAAAGTTAAAAATTTTAGAAGTCTAAAAATAACCAAACCACCCTGAGTTAATATTAAAACAAATGATTTTTAAGTGAGGGTATATGGGTCAATTGACAATCCCCTTTCTCTCTAATATACCAACCAAACCCCTTCTCCCTCATATTCGAACGGTTTGAGCGGAAGAAGCAAAAGGGGCGGACGACTAGGGGCGACGGACGGGCAACGAGCTCCTCTCCGGCGACAATTTTCTGGCGAGAAATTTAGTGCAATTCGAAGAGGACGATAAGGGGATTACAAAGGTATGATTTATTTAAAGCGAATCATTCTAATTCTCAAGTTATTTGGAAAAATATATTCTAGGGTTTTACAAAAAATTTCATTTTCTTCCAATTTTTTTTTACAAAATTGATAGAAAGGATTTAGGGGAATGATTTAACAATAGAATTGAGGTTTCTTTGAGAATTTTTGGAAATAAAAAATTTAGGGTCTTTTACCTAAAATTTAGTTTTCTTAAAGTGCTTTTGCAAAAGTCATTTCTAAGGGCCTTATGAATGTATTTAAAACAAAGATTTGAGTTTTTGTAATAAATTTCATTTTTCTTAACTTTCTTAATTAATTTAATCTGAAAATAATAAAAATAATTATTAAAAAAGGTTTAGGGATAATTTCGGTATATTAAATTGATGAAATTTAAGATCTAGGATTTTAAAAAATTATGGATTTTAATAAATCCAAAAATTGAGGTTAAATAATATTAAATTTTATTAATTGTCATAAGGAACAATTAAGGATAAACGAAGGGTTTAGACATGTGGGAATTTATTTAAAGTTTTAGGGAATAATTTTAGTTGACTTTTATTTTATGTATTTATTAGGTGGCGATTTTTGATGGATCAAAACTTGTCAGCGATACTAAGGACGTATGGTGCTTAAGTGAAGGTAGGTATTCATGTTTATTATAAAAATTTCATAATCATGTTTTGTTCTTTTATTCAATGCAAATAGATGTAAATTTTCATATTACACAATTTATGAATTTTATTTTTTGGTAAATAACATATTCAAGTTTTTTATTTCATAAAGTTAACGAGCTTTCATATTATGTTTAGATTTAATGTTTTCATGCTTTGAACAAATGAGTTTTGATTCACAATTATTCTTATTACGCATATGACCGAAAGAAATTATAATATAAGACTGCATGCTGATGCGGAGTGTCTAAATAGTAAAGTGACTCGAAAGGGTCAATGGTAAAGGAGTCTCGTTAGAGCCAATGATAAAGAAATGATCAAATGATAATGTGTACCTGATCAGTACAGTATGGGCACATCCGAGACGGGTGATATAATAGACATTATGCATAATATGTTTTATTTATGTTCTCTATGCAAGTGAAAGTTTATGTTTAAGGAAAAAGTAAATGAAAGGTTTATGATTGAGGACAAATTTATGAAAAAAGTTTCTTATATGTAATGTTATGAATTTATGCAAGTTTGACCGTCCTTTAATGTTTTATTATGAAAAGATATTTTATTATGGTTTTATGCAAATTTTTATGAAAGACATGAATTACCTGCTGAGCGAGTAAGCTCACCCCTGCTTGTGAGAATTTTTTTTAGGAGAACAATATAGAAAATAATGGCAACGAGACGACAATACATCTACCGTCATAGAGGACCTCAGGAAGAAAGGTTTTATTATGTTCTCTGTTATGAGTTTGAGTTAGTGGTTTGTATTTGTGAAGTTTGTGGGAGTTTATGTAATTATTGATGTTTATGTTTTTAGTTATTGTGGTTTAGAAGAAACAAATTTGGAAAACTTATAGTTGATGTTTTAGTGGCTCTTTTTTATTATTTGTGGATAATGTTCATGTACAGTTATAAAAGATAAATGAAATTGATTATGGTTTACATGTGTTTTCCGTATGACTGTCTGTTCCCGCCCCGTTAATACGAGCTAGCCAGGCCGGATCGTGACACACACATGCTCAAGCTGGCAGCACCTTCACATATCATCTTCCACCCCGGTGAATCTCCACGCCTATAATAACATATTCTACTTGCATGAACAAAAAATCCGATTCAAGGTTCTTTGGTATCTTCCCCCTTCAAGTTTTTTACTTTGTTATTAGGTTCTTTAGTATTCTCTAAAAGTCTAAATACAGTGCAAGAAAATTTGATGCACTCTTCTCTATAATTGAGTAAATGTTTCTTTATGCGGTTGTAGACGTATGCTAGTTAGTCTCCACAAATCACAATAACTTTTTTTGTCTTGTGCTCTATTTTTGGTAGTTTTTGTCACATACTCACTTTTGACATGTGATTATTTTTTTTATTAAATTCAGGTCAATTTATATTGTGGCCAAAAAAGTAAATATAATATTAATGATGTTAATTATATTAGAAAGGTTTTTTATTGGGTAATCGATCATATTTAGTAGCTAATAGTATTGAAACTTTTTTGGAGCATTTATAT
This sequence comes from Dendrobium officinale, assembly GCA_019514585.1. Classification (NCBI taxonomy): domain Eukaryota; kingdom Viridiplantae; phylum Streptophyta; class Magnoliopsida; order Asparagales; family Orchidaceae; genus Dendrobium; species Dendrobium officinale. The sequence continues at coordinate 65,146,455 of CM033687.1, forward strand.
TTTATGAGGGAAAAAGACCAAATATAAGGGATCGATTTGGCTGGCCAGTTCAATCGAATCGGCCAGCCCTCCTATTAAAGTCGCGACCATAGAAAGGAGGGGGCAGTTTTTCGAACAAAATAGAAAGGCAGAACAAGGTGGGTGGATTGAGCTCATGCGAGGGAAGAATTTGGAGATCCGTTTTGTCATTTTTAGAGAACGATTGCATTGGAGGATAAGATTTATCAATTACTTTTCATTCTTATCGCTAAAGAAGTAGAGATTTGGAAGAAATCACAGTGAACGAGAAGAATGACCGAGAGGAAGAGGGAAGAAGGTTTGTTGAGTTTTTTCTTTCCGTTTCTGTATAAATTCCCTTGTTTTGCTTCATCTTAAGTAAGTGATATTTTCATAATGGAGAAAGAAGAGATTGAATGCGAAGAGAATGAAATTAAGAGAGAAGGAAGAAGAATGAATTGAACTTTTGAATTCCTTCTTAAGGAAAGGTAAGTGGTTTAGTTTGAGATCATATGTTTTCATTTTTCATTTCTTTTATTGAGTAAACAATGAGAAATATATTTTAATTTATGTTGGAAGAATCCAAATGATATAGACTTTGGTTTGACGGTGGAAGAAAGGAAAGAAAAATTTATGAGGTAAATTTTGTGGAAGGAAATCAAATGTTTATTGAGATATTTAATGAAAATTTAATATTTCTTTTATTATTATATTCTTGTGAAACAGTTAAAGGTTTTCAATATTGAATGAATATTGGAAAATGAAAATAAAGTGGGTATTTATAGAATTTCTCTTTATTGTAATTTTTCTATTTCATTTTAAAAGAAACATGTTATTTAAGTGTTTTAAGACTTATGCTTTATTTTTATAATAGGGAACTATTATATATGAAATAAGAAAATATGTATACAAATACGAAGAAGTGAAAGAAATGGTATGTAACGAAACTACATATAAGGAAAAGAGAAAGTAAAATTAGAAAATATTTATACACACACACACACACACACATATATATATATATATATATATATATATATATATATATATATAAAGTATATATGAACGAATGATATACGAATGAATAAAAAATAAAAGAAATTAAAAGGAAAAGGAAAAAAGATATGCATGCAAATTTACAGGAGTTCACTCTTGTATGATGCGGGTTGGGGAAGCAATGTATCCGTGCACATTAAAAAGAAAATGAAAATGGTTGTACCTTAATTAATACATTTCGATGGTTCTGCTGTACAAATGAAAATAAATATGAAAATGAATTGAATGTCAAATATATTAAAACAAATGTTAAATGGAAATGGATAATTATGATCGAATACAAAAATGACTTATGTGAGATTATGTGAGTTTCCGGGTCGGGTCGTAACACCAAAATATTTTCTAGACTCTCTATGAAGTACTAAAATGGTCCAAGTATATTAAATGATCATTTTGTCACAACTGTTTAAAGAGGAATCAAAATAGCTCAATTGTGAGACTATTTTGGTTCATCTTTAAGAAGTTGAGAGACCAAAAGTATTATTTGATATATTTGGGGACTATTTTTATATTTCATAAAATTTCAAGGGATTATTTTGATCCTTTTCTCTATTTTATGAAGAGAGCTAATTTTCTTAAATAATAAATAAGAGAGGAAATTGTTTGGGAAACTGAGAGCAAAATTTTGAAGAAAAATGTTTTTATTTTGTTCATTGAGATGTAAGAGTATGGAAACATTTTTAATATTTTTTAATAATTGCATGATAACTTTTTGATATATGAGATGGGTATGAAGAGAGTAAATTTTCTTAAATAATAAATAATTGAGGAAATTGTTTGGAAAACTTAGGGCAAAATTTTGTCGAAAAATGCTTTTATTGTGTTTATTTAGATGTAAGATATTATATGGAAGCATTTTTGTATTTTTTTAATGATTTCATGATAACTTATTGATACATGAGATAGGTTTGAAATGATTTCACATTTAGATCTTATTTGCTTAGTAATTCATTGTCATTAGCCTTATCCCAATTATTTGGGGCAAGTTTTATGAATTCTCATTTTTCATCTATTCGTGTAAAATGCTACTTGAAATGCTAAGCCTATTATTTGCAAACCAATTTTGAATAGTTTTTTTTCATGTTACCTTAAGTTTAACCATTCCTAATCATCTATTACATTTATTTTACTTGCTTTTCTAACTACTTGTTTAAAGAAAAAATTTTAAACTAAGCACAATTAGAAAACGTATAAAGTGGCTAAGCACGATTTAAAAAAAAAATTTAAATTAGGCAAAATCTCCCGTTTAACTGGCGATTTACCCATGACTGAACTAGTCAAACATCTGATGTGGTCGGTTACATGGCAAGACCTAAGTCGCCTGTTAAAAAGGCGACTTTGGCCTGTCTTAGAAAAAGCACTTTCCCTTCAGGTTTTATTTCTCCCTCACCTGGATGCTGGTTCGTCTTCCTTGTACCCCACGTTACAGTTCTGCTCTTCCCCGTCGGTTGGAGTGTTTAGGTAAGCAAAGTTTTGGTTTTTAGGCTTATTTAACCAAGTTATTTGTTGATAAGTTATTTTACTTAAAGGAGTTTAACTTCAAGAGGGAAATGTAGATCTAAAGATTAAGTTTTTTTGTTGAATTTTTTGGTTAGTCCTTGTAATGTAGTAGGGAAGAACGAGTTGATCATATTTTTTGCGAGCAATTTGTGTGTTTTTTTATTCTATTGCCATGGAGAAGATGTTGGAAGCAATCTTCTATGTTTCTTTTCTATGATGTATGATAGAAGTATTTTAGGGTTAATATAGTTATGTTAGCAATAAATTGGTTAGAATTAATTCTATTCGAAGTAATTTTTTTGGTAATATTATTGAAAAAATTTTGTAGTTGCGGAAAGAAATTTAAATCGAAAATATTTTGTAGTAGCGGAATGATGTATATTTTGAAATTATATATTATATTAAGCAGTCAACCTTTATAATGTATTAAGAGAATTATTTTGGCAATTTGAAAAGTTATTGTCACAGTAATAGTCGGTATTGTAATTTATGTTTTGTATACCAAGTAGAAATATAATTGTGTAAATTATAGTAACGTATACTAAGTTAATGCGATTTATTGATCTTTCATAGCGAAACGTATGAGTTCAATAATGAGTGGACGAGTAGCAACATTCATGTTAATGTATAGACGTGAATTACAATTGGATGCGAATTTCCTGCCAACTTATTATGAGGTAGGAATCGTCCCCTGCAAGTGCAAAAAAATATTTACTTAGAGCAGCTTAAGTTTAGGATTCTCAAAGCCCTCAAGTACGATCCTTCGAAGTTTTCTGTCAACTTAGTTTGTCGAGTGCATGTGGGCAATGAGTTCATTGATGAGGTTTGTGAAGTTCTATTATGCCAAGTTACTATTGAATTTCTCATCATGTGCGTGATGTTGAAGAGATAGTTTGGCGTGAGGTAATACTGAGCCTCCAAATTTACAAATATATAAATCTTCGACCCAATGTTAAAGGGTTGAAGTGCTTGCTGATGCTTCAAGGTTAGACCCATAAGAAGAGCCTATTGACTAGTGAGTTCCCTATATTGCATATTAATAATTATCAACAACAACAACAACAACAAGCCTTTATCCCACTACGTGGGGTCGGCTACATGAATCCTTTTTCTCCATTGTGTCCTATTAAAGGTCAAATTATCGTTTAAATATAATAAAGAAAGGTCATTCCTAATATTTTCTAACCAAGTCTTTTTAGGTCTGCCTCTAACTTTCTTAACATAAGTCAAATCTAATACCTCTACTCTCCTAACCGGGTTATTGGAAAGCCGCCATTTTACGTGACCAAACCATCTAAGGCGACTCTCTCTAATCTTATCTTCTACCGGAGCTACTCCAACCTTTTCACATATATGCTCATTTCGTATCCTATCTCTAAGGGTAAAGCCACTCATCCACCTGAGCATCCTCATCTCTGCCACACTTAACTTAGTATTATGCTTCTCTTTTAATGGCCAACATTCAGCACCATAAAGCATTGCAGGCCTCACTACCATCTTATAGAATTTTCCCTTAAGTTTGAGGGGTACTTTTCTATCACACAACAAGCCCGATGCATTTCTCCACTTCAAGCATCCAACTTGAATTCTACTGATAATATCTCCATCTATTTGACCTTCATTCTGAACAATAGATCCAAGATATCTAAAACACATACTCTTATTAATGACTTGATCGCCCAAAGTCACAATCCTCTCACTAGGTCTATTACTACTAAAATTACACTCCATATATTCCGTTTTAGATCTACTCAAGCGAAAACCTTTAGTCAAATATATTAATTTATATTGATTAGTAAATCAAGAAGAATGTTTTGAATGTAGTGATATACAGAACCAACATGTGCACGAAGCTCCTGTCCCTTCTACACAATCATTTTCTTTTGATCATTATAGTTATGAGACTATGAGTTGTGGCTCTGGCAAACAATGTTTTGATGATGATGATGATCTTTTACCAGAGTCGAATGGTGAAGTTGCAGTTGTTAATGAAGATATTTGTAATGTCATCCAAGATTACTGCTCCAAATCAATCGGTATCTAGGACACAATGGTGGCCAATAATAATTATGCTGACATCTGTAGGACTACACAACAATGAGATCAGGAAGTTGAGTTTGAGGATGTCTCTTATGAGGTTATAGTGGAGGATGACTTCTTGATTCCCACTAAATTAACTGAAGGACCGTGCTTCACAAGAAAGGATGATTTCAATTTGCGTTACAAGGATATTCAATCTTAAATAATGTTCAATGCATTTTCATCGCATCAAATAGAAAGAAATTTATAATTGCCAGGATGCTCCTCAAACTTATTGTGGATTTGCTGGCCTATCTTTGTAGCCTGATCATAGGCCCTTTGAGGATATCCTTAGTAACCAAATGTCATGGGATAGGGTTGTCAATATTTGACACAACCCGAAAACTCGACTCGAACCTGAGACGAAAATTTTAGGTTCAGATTAACCCGGAAATAACTCGGATTGACCCACTGACCGCAGTTGACTGAGCTGCCCTAGTGATCGCAGCTGACCGCAGCTGCCCCACAGCATGAGTGATCGCCAGTTGTTCGTGTGCACGTGACCGGTGACTGCGTCCACGTCGGCCTGCTCGTTGCGATGCCCCGCTGGTCGCTGCCCAGCTATCGCGTCGCTAGTCACATCTGCTGGAGCGTCCCTAGATGGCGAGATACGAGGCTGTCGCTGCAGCCGAACGCCGGCTGAAGGCTTGCCGCTGCTGTTGGATGCCACTGCCTTAAAGCTGTTGATGGCGTTGTCGTGTCTGCGGATCGGGTCGAGTTGACCCAAACCCGAAGCCGGTCGGGTTCGGGTCCAGAAAATCGACCCGTTTGTAAAAATGGGTCGGGTTCGGGTTGACCTGAATCAACCATTAAAAAAGCGGATAGGGCGTCCGCATTGAGTCGCGCCTCAAGTCGAGGCGGAAGTCATGCGTATCAGGGCTTACGCCTCGAACCATCCAGCGAAGCCTACGATTTTTTCGCACAAGGTGTACGCATTAGAGCGTAACGCCTCGAGGCAGTATGAGGCACCGCCTCGAAATTTTGAAAGGCGAACTAGAGGCGAAGCCGTGAGGGAAAGAAACGAAGCCGTGAGTGCAGGAGACGAAGTCAGAAGGTGACGAGGCAGGAAACGAATCCAAAAGTAATAACGGTTTCGAAAGCAGGAAACAAAGCCAAAGTTGTGAGTGCAGGAAACGTTCAGTCCTCGGTTAGGTCAGAAGAGCAGGTGAGTGGTGTTGTGGCCTTGACTTTGAGGTGCAGTAACGAAAGCTTGAATAACTCCTGATTCGGCTTTCTTTCATTCATTCGCTCAGTAAATGCTCGGTACCGAGCAGGTACATGCTCGGTACCGAGCAGGTACATGCTCGGTACCGCTCAGTACATGGTCGGTACCGAGCCAGCACCGCTCGGTACCGAGCAAGTATATGCTCGGTATTGAGCGGTACATGCTCGGTACCACTAGGTACATGCTCGGTACTGAGCGGCACATGCTCGGTACTGTGGGGTACATGCTCGGTACTGAGCGGTACATGCTCGGCACTGAGCATATACAACAAGCAGAATTTTAAAATTACTCTTATAATAAAATTTTGTTCCGGTAGCGCTGCCCTCGAAAACCCCCGCAGGGGTGCTGCCCCTTGACCCCGCGGCAGACTTGTACATTTTTGTATTCATGTTGTTTTATTATTAGTAGTACAAATAATTGTTAAAATCTGTCCTATTATTAACATGACTAGTGGTACAAGAAGGAAAGATCCTGCATGAAAATATGGAACTCAAGTTGAAGTGTCTGACGAAGGTGCAAAGAAGGGATATATTTACATGAAATGTAATTTATGTGAGAAACGCATAACTGGTGGTGTTAAGAGGTTGAAGGATCATCTAGCCTGTACTCATATCAATGTGGGACCATGTGCAAAAGTACCTGATGAGATGAAAAAGGATTGTACAGATTATTTAAAGAAGTTTGCCACCACAAAGGAGGTTACACAAAGAAATATGGAAGAGATGATATGAAACTATTCTTATTATGGATCACAGCATGAAGGTTCCATTAGTGGAAGCCATCTAGTTTCTTCTAACCGAGGCACTCGAGGTCCTATGGATAGATTTATAATAAATATTGATGACGAGGATAACATAAACACTGAGGATCTTCAGCCTCCTACTGCTACAAAAGAACTCAGGAATAGGGTTTGTTTGGATATCGCTAGATTCATATATGAAAATGGGATTCCATTTAATATTGTTAGGCGTCCGTCATGGATTAATATGTTATGATATGTTGAAAGCTATGGAAGAGGATTACAACTTCCAAGCATGTATGAACAGAGGACTTGGATGCTGAATGAGGAGGTCAAGACAACTTCAAAAATGGTGGATGATGTTAAAAAGACTTGGATTGAGACAGGGGTCACAATAATGTCAGATGGTTGGTCAGATATTCAACATAGAAGTATTATTAATTTTTTGGTCAACAATCCATATGAAGTAGTTTTTCTAAAATCAGTGGATGCTTCAAGTTTTGTAAAGGATGCACAATTATTGTTTGAAATGTTGGATGAAGTTGTTGAGGAAGTGGGTGATGCTTTAGTAGTACAAGTTGTTACTGATAATGCAAGTGCATATAAAGCTGAAGGGAGAATGTTAATGGAGAAGAGGCCTGACCTTTACTGGATTCTTTGTGCTGCACATTGTATTGATTTAATGCTTGAGAGGTTGGGATAGTTGCCTCAGCATAAATCAGCCTTATTGAAGGCCAAATTCTTTAGTGAGTTCATATATAATCATTCTTGAGTATTCAATTTGATGAGAAAATTCAATGACAAGAAAATTATTAGACCTGCTGTTACGAGATTTGTTATTGCAGAGATTCAAGGAGTTAAGGCAACCTTTGGAAGCTATGTTTGCTTTTAACGAATGTGATAAAAGTTCATGGGCAAAAAAACAAGAAGGAAAAAAGGTAAAAAAAATTGTTTTGAAAAATGATTCATTTTGGCGCAGTACAAATTATGCTTTGAAGACAACAACACAATTAGTTAAGGTGCTTTGAATGGTTGATGGTGAGAGGGCTCCAGCTATGAGATTTATTTATGAAGCAATGAATAGGGGTAAAGAAGATATTACAAAAGATTTGGGAGGTCAAGAAAGTGCCTACAAAGAAATATGAGATATTATAGATGAAAAGTGGGATCGTTAATTACACCAACACTTACATGGTGTTGCATACTATTTAAACCATCAATCATTTACATGCTGCTGCATACTATTTAAATCATCAATTTCATTATGATAAAGACTTTTATGTTGATAAAGAGGTGAAAATTGGTTTGTATGCATGTATGGACAGACTCATTTCTGAAGAAGACTACTCAAAATGAATGATCAACTTGAGAAATTTCATCTGAAGAAGGGAATGTTTGGATTTAGAGCAGCACAAGCATGCTACAAAACACGATCTCTTGGTATGTTTATAATTTGTATATTTTTAATTATAATTTTAATATTTATGTTCAAGTCTTATACTTCAATCAATATTCATAAAATATTATTCATTTTCATGTAGAACGTTGATGGAGTCGGTTTGGAGATGACGTTCCTGAATTGAAAGCTTTTGCAGTTAAAGTTATTAGCCTAACATATTCGGTTTCTGCATGCGAGCGTAATTGGAGCATCTTCAATCAAATTCATACTAAGAGAAGAAATCGATTGACCACAGATCGAATGAACAAAATTTTTTATGTTATGTTTAAAAAAAACTGAAAGATAGACATCTCAAATTACAGAAGCAAGGAAGCATTGATAATAAAATTGACCATTTACTTGTTGATGATTTACAATCTGATGATGAATGGGTTATTCCTAAGAATGTTAATATTTCTGAAGTTGAAGTAGAAGGAGAAACTCAAGTCAATGAAGAACTCATGTATATAAAAGAAAGAAACAAAGTGAGATTAGAGCTTCAAAAAAATTCAAAGGTATTCTTAAATATAATGAATTATTATTTTTATGATATTATTGTTTCATTCTAGAGCTAACGAAATATTAACTGATATATGGGATAAATGAAAAAATATTATAGATGAAGAAGAGTTTGAGGATGATTTTGACATTAATTATGAAAATTCTTCTGAAGAAAATCAAAGTGATGATGAGCCTGCATTGGGTCTTGATCCTAAAGGGATGTTTTATTTTTAAGTGAGTTTATTTTAAATCTTCTTTTCCAGTAATATACTAATATCTTAGAACAAATCATCAAATTCATAATTGACGTAATATTTTGTTATTTTTTGACATTTTTGTCATTATTCATAATTTTACATTTCTTTATTTTTATAATTTTTGATGCTTACGCCTCGATCCGCCTCGAGGCTTACGACTCGCCTCGCTTAGCCAAAACGCCTCGATTCCCGATTTCGCCTTTTAAAACATTGACCTGAATACCACCGGTTCATTTCCGGTTCGACCCGTGACCCGAATTGACACCCCTACCAGGGGATCTTTATGCATACCTTATCCCTGATTTTGTACCATGCACCATTCAAGACACCTAATGTACCTCATCTTGACTTTGTTGTGGAGGAAAATCTTGTGTTACGTGAAAGGCCTCTCCGACCACTGCAGCATTGCACTCTCGATAGTGATGCATTGCCCCAGAGGCCACGTAGGTGACATTAGTTGATCTTATATTTGTACTATGTATGATGTTCGCATTTGATGATGTCAGCAACTGATGTTGTTAGGTTTTATTGATATTTGCTTTTGACGATGTTACTCTTGATGATGTTACTACTCTCATGGATAGGTATTTCATTATGCTTTTGTTATGCATTTGACATTTTGTTTTTAAATTTTATTGAGAAAATCTAATTTTAAAGCCTATGCTACATAAAATGAACTTAGTGACAAAACCATACAAATGGGGATACGAAGCTCTATTGGAAAACTTTTACATATTATCATAAATGGGTTTAATAGTACTAGATAAAACAAACCTAAAGATTTAAAAACATTATAACAAATACATTTAGTTAGGAATTTCATATTATCATATGGAGGCGAGATTGTAGTTGTGTCTGAGTTGGACAAGATTTGATGTTGTTCTCAAATTTCTGGTGAATATACTGTCAGTCTGCTGCATTCAGAAACTCCTTATCTTTAGACACAACTCTCATTAGCTTCTAATAGGACTCTAACAGGAATTGATCCTATCTACGATGCCATGTGTGATAAAGAATACAATGATCTATATCGACCTTTAATCTTTGAACGATATCCTCAACACAACCTTCTTTGTCGCATCCGATCTCACGAATCTTGTCCTTGAGGAAGTGCAACGGAACCCAATGTCGACTATCCTCTTCGGACCTCTGTTGTGCATATCTCAATCCCACATCTCTAAGATCATCGCCCGCCCTATACAGTTTAACTTTCATAACCTCATCGCGCACATGCCATAATATACAATCTTCATCTTCTTTCTAGAAATGCGTACAACACCGAAAATATGCATTAGTTTTATCCTTCATTTCAAGGATTTCATAAGTGGATAGCTCCAAACTCTCTTTCAAACGAATGCTACCCTCTTGAATCATCTGCTTCGTAGGAGTTGTTTGAATCAAATTCGTAGCCGGTGAATACATAGCAAAGTGTTGTATAAATTTTTTCAAACTACCTTAAGGCTAGTGGGGCCTTGCACTATATATTTATACTGAAATAAAACATTCTAAAGTAAAAGAACTCAAATTAAAAAAAATATGAAATTGGCAGAAAAGTCATGAATATAATGACAAAAATAATAAAGATGACGCTGACATGACTAATTGATGGAACAACACATATTTACAGCTCAAGTCACATGTTTGCAATCATACCAGTCATAACTATTTCAATATCCAATGCCACCAAATACTGATTTCTTTCCTTCTTTTTTTCTTTAAATATTTATGCTGTAAGTCACCAGTTTAATGAGTTGTCCATTCAACGGGTGACTTACCTAAGTCACCGATTACGTCAGCAAGTTATGTTAAACCTAATTTTCTCAGCTGGTAACGGCTAGTTGACTCAGTTGCGCCTAGTCAGTCTAAGTCGTCATTTAAATGGGCGACTTTGCCTAGTTTTAATTTTTTTAAAAACATGCATACGCTTAATATAAGTATTAATTATGCTTAGTTTAAAAATTTCCCCCTTCTTTAACTAGGGCATGTTTTACCCTTCTTGTACAGAGAAAAATTAGTCTTAAAAAAAAAAAATTTTCTTTCTTTAATAGATATTGTTCTAATTGTTTCTCTAATATAATTATTTCCTAAGTCATCATTCTTAGTTTTTTAGACATCCATTTTATTAGTCTTGTTTTTATAAAATTTAACTTTTATATAAATGAAGTTTTTACTAGTCAACACTAGGATTAATACAACTTTGTTTGACCTAGTTTCGATTTTATAAAATTTACTTTTTAGTCTTTAAGATATATTCTTTTGAGTCCATTGTACTTGGCTATATATAGCCCCTTGCTTATTGTTTTGATTAATGAATGATTGATTATGAATTTTCTTCTTGCATGAGCTCTTGTGAGAGTTTGAGTGTTTGATGGAGAGAGATCCCTAGGAGAGAGAGATTTGCGCACCACCCACCAACCTTGGAGAGGGCCGGGTTCGTGGTTTATTATCTTGTTTTGTTTACTGTGCTCCCCCCCCCCCCCCCCAACCATCTCGGCCGCCAACCTTCTTCTCCATCCGAGCCCCTCTTCTCCACTCCAAAAACCCCTCCAATCCACTTCCCAAATCCCTAACCCGAGCCCCTATTCCATCTCGGCCGCCAACCTTCTTCTCCATCCGAGCCCCTCTTCTCCACTCCAAAAACCCCTCCAATCCACTTCCCAAATCCCTAACCCGAGCCCCTATTCCCCCCCCCTCCAATTCCACGGCCAAATCCCCCCACCTGAGCCCTCATACCGCCGGCCCTAATCCCCTCCTCCATTGTTCTGCCTTGCCTAATTTGGATTGGTGCAAGTTTGGACAGATTTTGAAATTAAAATTCAAAACAATTTGAATTTCAAAACTTTCCTAAATCACCAACTCTATTTTAGGAAAATCTTAAATTAAGATTCTTTGAAATTCAAATTCAAATTGGATTTAATTGACTACTTTTCTAATCCTAAAATCTAAGTTAGGCAAGCATGACACCTCATATTAAATCCCCCTTGCCCATGCATGCCGCCGGCCTCCCCTCTCCTAGCCCACTAATGCTCCTTCATTATTTCCTAAACTCACGTCTAGCTTTAGGAAATATTTCCAAATCCCATCTCCCCTATTTGGCCGAAATTTTCATCCCCATAATTCCTCCCATTATTTCCTAATCTAATTAATTAAGAAATCAATCCCCCCCCTCATTAACCCGCCGGCCCCCCTTTCTCTCTCCCCAAACCGCCTCTCTCTCTCTCTCCCTCCCAAACCGCCTCTCTCTCTCTTCCTCTTTAATACTCCAAAGTGAATTATTGCTTTAGTTTCTTCCTCCCAATCTCCCAATGCCGATTCCAAAAATCTGAGAGAGACTAAAATCTGAAATCTCTCTCAGATTTTTGGAATCAAAATCTGAAACTATTTTTCAGATTTCTTTTGGGAAGAGACTTGATGTTTTTTTTCCTCTCCGCTTGCAAGAGAAACTTCTTTCTCTTCGCTACCACTCGAGAGGTGTATCAAGGGCTAAGGAGATTCAACTTTCAATCATCCATGAATGGCGGGTCCGGAGACTGAATATGGAATAACTTGGGACGAAGACGGTTTCATCGACATCTTACGATCAACCTTCTTCGACGTGAACCCGAGGATTGAACACACCGTCGAAGACTACTTGGAGTGAATTCTAGATACCTTGGTGGAAGCTATCGACAAACACTTCGAAGGCGTCGAGTGGAGGATCTCCACTACTCCTTGACGAAGGTTCATCTTCCTCCTTGCATCTTTTATCTTTTAGTCTAACTTCTTTTGGCTTGATTGCAGTCACGACGGACCACTCTTGATTGCTCATGCTAGAGCTTAGTAAACGTAGGGTTTGAGTGCACCTTTATGTTTTCTAATTCTCATTGTTAGACTAGGGATTTTCTTGAACGCTACTATTTGGCATTGTATTATTTTCTTAATTTATTTTGTTGGATCCAAAGCTCTTGCTACACATTTTAGCCTAAGCAGGTGTGACCGTTTTGACTTGTCGTTTTAATTGCTAGAATTTTTGTTCCTAATTATTCTAATCACGAATTGTGCAAAATCTAAATGAATTAAAACAGTTCATTCGTAGTCCTGCATCATTCATTCTTTGCTTTCTATATTTTTTCATTGATTATTTTAGCATAATTTTCACTTTCATAGCCGATCTTCTTGATATGAAATAGAAATGGTTCCTTAAAATTGATATAATTTTTTTAAATCTATATTTCTTACTTTCTCACATAACTTCATTATATGACTTAATAAGTTTGATTCGTCTATAGGTAGTGCAGTCTTGAACATCTCCTTTATTCTTAAATATTATTACTAAAGTTTTTCTTTGATTATTTGGCATCCTCGGAGTCTTTAAAACTTCATTTGAAAAGATTTGTTAACCAAATTACTGTGGTATCCCCATGACTTCAAATTTCATAAGGCATCTCATTTGGAGTAAGTCGTACTTTTATACATCTTTTTAGATTTAACTTCACTTTCTTTCTTTAGATTAATTTAATGAAAATTGAATTTAATAATTCTTAAAATAGCAATTTTCTCTTTCCTTAATATCTTCATTTTTAATCTTTATTATGGCAAAACAATTATCACTGTAAAAGCACGAAGATGGAAACACATTTGAATTAGGAGTTTTTTATTTTGAACTTTTATTTAATACTAAAAAGGATGTCATGCAACTTATATATAATATTTATCTATGCATGAAATGAGAGCGCTATTGATTAAAGTTGGCTCTATTCAATATAACAAATAATAAGATATTTAAATTTGACGCATGATTGTCTTGTTTAATCATTTGATACATTGTGATTTTTATTCATTTTCATTCCTAATTTGACTAGGCCAACCCATTACTCAGTAATGTTGTATCGAATAAAGCTCATTACTTATCATGTAAGTCGCAAGACTTAGCAAATTGGTCAATCAAATTCCTAGCAGAATTTGACTAACTGAATCTGTTGGTGTAGGATATGGATCATGTATTGTGCGCAGGCATCAGAATGCTTGTTGGTTGGTTTCATACTCATGTATCATATTCTCGTTTGTGCCTAGGCATGTGCAAGAGAATTCCAAAACTACAACAACTTGCACGTCACATTTTGGTTGCCTTATGGTCACATTACTTGTTCTTATGGTGCATCGATTTAATGTTGATGGCCCTTACGAGCCAAAATTTTGACATCAAAGCTTCGACCACAAATTTTGCCAGTTCTGGTCATGATCTACCCCATTTGTTAACCATGATTGAAGTGGAAGAATTATACTGAGAAATAATCATATTTGAGGGACGGTAAGGGTAAACATTTTTTGAAGATAAGATATTAGATAGTAAACTCTGGTGATTTGGTTATGTATAATGAATTAGATAAAATTACTCTCAAAGGATTAAGGAGGACAAGGAAATTTTTTTTGCATATGAAGTTTAACATCCCATGCATTGTATGATATAAATGAATAGAATGAGGATTCAAAAAGCCCCTTCCATATTATTGAGATAAGTATAATGGTGATGACAAAGGGGGAAAATTATAAATATCCTTTCAGTGCCCCCTTTTATTTTGTTTGACCATGGCTTTTCCTACTCTACCCGAGTTTTGGTGTAGCAGTGTTGCATCATAGCACAATCAACAAGTGAAGAAAAAGTGTGAGTAGTGATTGTCTTCTTCTAATTGGGTCAATTCAATCCATATTTGATCCCAAATTTTTATGTTTTGGATTGAAATTCAGATCTGGTTATGGTGGACCTAGATTCGATCTATTGACCTGTCTGGTCAGATTTTGGGATTAGTTTTTTCGTTGACCTGAAATTTTGTGATTGTATTGGGCAATACATATTGGGAGAGGAAATGTTTATCTAATAATTTTGTGTTTAGAGCTCTTAATATTAGAAAATAAATGGGGTTAATGAAGATCGTGGGAAAAGGAAGGCAGTTGAAGAGTTGTTCAAATTTTAAGCTTATATATATATATATATATATATATATATATGGTGGTCCTTTATCCTTGACCATACCCAACATTTGATGAGCATATATATCAGTTTATCTGGTTGTGTTAGTGTTATGCTTTTTGATCTACATCAAAAAGGCTTTGACACCTTTCAAGTAGGTGTAGACTCCTTGGAGAAGGAGAGGAAAATAGATTAGAAAGGGAGAAACCAAAAATCTTTCATTCCATATCTTTTCTTACAATAAGTGGTGTATTTATAATATTTGGATAGACCAAGTTTATAATATTGAACCGGTCTACCTAACCAAACATAAAAGAAATACTAGACTAGTGCTTTATTATATATGTGAACTCATTTTTCATGCATGCTTGTGGAATGTGTTTGTGCCTTCTTCTTTGGTATGCTTCATAGTTGTTAGTTGTCCCGCCATGTTTGTACCCGATGCTACGCAACTGATTTTTGGATCCAATCCCATATGCTCATATCTAACAATTAACAGTTGATCTAAACTCCCGAATGCATGGATCATTAGATTGGATTTTGGGATGGATTGCGTCAAGGTCTGATTGAATGACTATCCTGACGATCCTATATGCAGTGATCCTTAGCCAACCTTTTAACATGGAGACACAGCTTCAGAATTAGGGGCTAGAACTTATTCGGAAAGATTCAGGAATTTTCCTGGAGGTTCTTTATTAGTTTATCAATCAATTAAAGAATTAAAGGTATCTGGAGCAATATTTCATGCTGTAATTGACTTTCTCTTACTGTTTCACATCCTTTCTCTTATGGAGAACTTTTTTTTTTTATTAATATTGTTTTTCTCGAGGACAACAAATTATTGATTTCTCATCTAGATTGCTGCAAATGACAATCCATTTTTCTACATTGGCTTGAAATCGACAGTAGTGGCAACAATCAGCAACAAGCAAACATCAACTGCGACAACCAATAATAAGCAAAATAGCAAGCAAAAAACAACCATTAACATGTTTCTATGATTATGCTACTCTTTATAGCTTGCAAAATGAATGAGACACTGCCTTTTTATCATCCTTTTTCTTACTCAAATTGTAAAAGGGGTAGTGTTACGATTGAACCGGTCTGGTTCTACACCCGGCGGCCCAAGCTGGGTGGAAATCAGGCAGAAAAAGGTTGGGGGGGGGGGGGGGGGGGCATGCGTGCGGGCGGGCGGCAACCCTTGTGGGCCTAAGCAATGAATGTATTAAACTTTGGGAGGAAAATTTTGAATGAAGGGGCTGTTTAGGGATTTTTAATTAGTCCTTCTGCTTTAATTAGGTGGATGGTGTGAGTTTGGGTTTCATCTTGAATTTGAATGTATTTTTGAGATCTAGGGTTTCTTGCATTGGGCTCTTGGCGTTGCCGGAGATTTGGAGAGTTATTCCTTCCTCTCGAATTGAAGGAAATTGTATATTTGCTTGTTTTCTTGAATCTACTAGTGAAATATAATTGCTCTATTGGTTTTTATACAAGTTTTCTCTCAGATTTCCTCTATTTTCCACTGTTTCTGGCTGTTTTACTGCTGTGAACAGCAGTTTTCCCTACTGTGGTACTTGATCTTGGTTAGGTTTGCTTGTGCATACAAGTATTTTCTATCAAATTGGTATCAGAGCATCGATTGGGGACCTTAGGCGGCTGAAATCCTGATTTTTCAGCAAACTTTTGGCTTCCTGAAGTGAGTTACTTGAGATCCGTTGCGAAAAACGATGGCCGGAAAGAAGGTAGAAGTCTTGGAAGGCGAAGTCGGACAATTGAAATCCGATTTGGAGGGAAGAATTTTCAATTTTCAAAATCAAATCACCACCAACAATGAAAGTTTGGAGGGGAAGTTTACCTTGATGGAAGAAATGTTTAAAAAATTACTTGAGATGAAGACAAATCCGACGACATCGGAAGTAAGAGAGACCACCGGAGGCCATGTCGGAGGAGGATATCCGAACCTGTTTAGGGGGAGGAGAAATCCGAAAGTGGAGATCCTTGAGGGAGAAGACGACATGCCACCTCTAGAGCCACTTTCTAGAGAGGAGATGAGTATAGGAAATGACCGAAGGGGTGCTGATTTCGGAGGGAGAAGGGAATATTTTCATCGCCGAGGGGTTGATTTTGAAGGGAGAAGAGGGGAATATGAGGAAGGGTTCAGGTATAATCGCCGGAGGGAAGATCGTGATAGTTGGGGAGCACCTCATCTTCGAGGAATGGGAGGCTATCGAGGATTCAGGGGAAACGGGGGAGACTCACGGGCGAGGAAGTTGAAGATGCCCGTCTTTGAGGGGGAAGACGGCCATGGCTGGATCTACAAGGTGGAGCGTTACTTCGCTGTCAGCGGGTTGACAGAGGAAGAAAAGCTGACGGCGGCGGGATTGTGTTTGGAAGGAAAAACCTTAGCCTGGTATCAGTGGCGTGATAGGAGGGAGCCCATTCGGAGCTGGAGAGAGTTCAAGGATTGCTAATTGGAGCGTTTTCGAGCCGATGGGGGAGGAGACTTCTATGAGTAATTCTTTGCTTTGACTCAGGAGGGGACTATGGAAGACTACCGGGACAAGTTCGAGTACTTGGCTAGCAGATTGGATCACATTTCAGAGTCAGCCCTGGAAGGAAACTTCATGAAGGGGCTAAAACTAGAGATCCGAACAACAGTCAGGGTGTTGGAGCCAAGGAACCTAGGAAAGGCTATGGAGCTGGCGCTGTTGGTGGAAGATCAGAAGAAATCAGAAAGAGGAGCCTGAGGGAACTATTCTGGAGGATCATACAAGATGACTACCACTTTCCTACCATCAAAAGGGGCAGCACCAAGGAGTTTGAAGGAAGCGTCAAAGGAGAAAACTGGAGGGGGAAATGGGGGACAATTCAAAAAGCTGACAGAGAAGGAGATGCAGGACTAGAGGGCAAAGGGGTTGTGCTTCTGATGTGATAAGAAGTACATGCCGGGGCATAGGTGCAATGACTGAACTCTTCAGGTTCTCCTTATCTGTGAAGACGAGGAAGACGAAGAAGACGAGGAGGGAGGTGGGAGCAGATCAGAAGAGGAGGAGAAGTTGCACCTGGATGTGGCAGAAGTCTCTCTGAACTCCATAGTGAGATTCACTCCTAGTCACACTATGAAAGTGATAGGAGAGATAGCTGATCGTGAAGTGGTGGTGCTGATTGATAGTGGGGCGACCCACAATTTCATTTCCAACCAGATCGTTGAGCTGTTGGGGATGGAGTTGGTGGATACAGGAGGCTATGGGGTGATGATGGGCAAGGGAAAGGTGAAAATGGGTAGAGGAGTTTGTAGAGGGGTGGTGCTGAAGATTCAGGAGATCCAGGTGAGGGAGGACTTCCTTCCTTGGAATTGGAGAGCACTTACGTCATCCTGGGGATGAAGTGGCTGCAAACATTGGGGGAGACCAAGATCAATTGGGGTACACTGAGGATGGAGTTGGTGGTGGGAGGAAGGAGGATGATTCAGGGTGATGCCGGGCTGATCAAGGCAGGGGTTTCTCTCAAATCCCTAATCAGAACCATTCAGGAGGAGGGAGGAGGCTACTTAGTGGAGTTGCAACGCTTAGAAGGGGTCAGATTAGATGAAGAAGGCGATGTTCCCAGTACAGTTCAATCGCTCATACACCAGTTCAGTGAGGTCTTTCAACCTCCCCAAGGGTTACCTCCACAGAGGGAGTTGGAGCATACCATTACGTTGAAAGAAGGGGAGACACGATCAGCGTCTGCCCTTACCTTTAACCACAGATTCAGAAAGATGATTGAGAAGTTGATCTGGAAATTGTTGGAGGCAGAGATCATCAGACTCATGAACAACCCTTTTTCTAGTCCAGTTCTCCTGGTCCAGAAGAAGGATGGGAATTGGAGATTTTGTGTGGATTACAGGACTTTGAATAAAGGCACTGTACCAGACAAGTTCCCAATTCCAGTGATTAATGAGCTTCTAAATGAGCTACATGGAACAGTGGTGTTTTCCAAGCTGGACTTAAAATTCGGATATCACCAGATCAGAATGAGGGAGGCAGATGTTCCAAAGACAGCATTCAGGACACATGAAGGGCATTATGAATTTTTGGTAATGCCTTTTGGATTGACTAACGCTCCTGCTACGTTTCAGTCCTTGATGAACAAGGTGTTCAAGCAGTACCTCAGGAAGTTTGTCCTGGTTTTCTTTGACGACATTTTGGTATACAACAAGACTGGGGAAGAGCACTTGGAGCAATTGAGAAGGGGCTTAGAAGTACTGCAGGAGCACCAACTTAGAGCCAATATGAAGAAATGCAGTTTTGCTCAGTCCAATGTGAAATAGTTGGGACACGTGGGTATCCCAAGGAGTGTCGGCGGACCAAACCAAAATTGAAGCAATGCAAAAACAACCACTACCTAGGAACATAAGAGAGTTGAGGGGTTTCCTAGGATTGATTGGCTATTACAGGAAGTTTGTGAAGGGGTATGGTACCTTTGTATGGCCTTTGACTGAGCAGTTGAAGAAAGACAACTTTTCTTGGGGAGATGCAGCGACCCAGGCTTTCGAGATGTTGAAGAAAGCCAGGAACAGTACTGTTCCTGTTCTAGCTCTTCCAGATTTCAGCCAGGCCTTTGTTGTAGAGACCGATGCATCAGGATATGGGTTGGGAGCAATGTTGATGCAGAACCACAGGCTTGTAGCATACTTCAGTCAAGTGCTATCAACCAGGGCAAGACTGAAGTCAGTGTACGAGAGGGAACTAATTTAGTGGCTCCCCTATCTTTTGGTTCGAATTTCATTTTCCGAACTAATAAGAGGAGTTTAAAGTACCTCTTGGAGCAAAGGATGGTGACTGAGGAGCATCAGCGGTGGCTATCCAAACTTTTGGGATACTATTTCGAGATCTAGTACAGGCCTGGTTTGGAAAATACAGCAGTGGATGCCCTATCCAGATGCGTGGGGAGCTCCATGAGTTAGCTCTGTTTGTACCCTTGATGGTCGACTGGGCGGCCATCAAGGAAGAAAGACTATTAGACGAGGAATTGGGAAAGATCAGGGAGGGTTTGAGAAAGGATAAGAATAGCCACCCTGGTTACTGCATACTATTGTATTAAGGGAGGTTTGTGATGCCAGGAACCTCCATACATATCCCCCACTTGTTGCAGGAGTTGCACGACAGTGCAGTTAGAGGCTATTCAGGAGTTCAAAAGACATACAGGAGGCTAGTAGCAGAGCTCTATTGGAAGGGGATGCATAAAGATGTGGAGGAGTTGGTGGCGAGGTGTGAAGTGTGCCAGAGAAACAAATACATGGCCATGGCTCCAGGAAGATTGCTACAACCATTGACACTTCCAAACAAAGTTTGGGAGGAGGTGACAATGGACTTCATCGACGGATTACGACGATCAGAAGGATACACTGTCATCATGGTGGTGGTGGACAGACTTAGTAAGTATGCACACTTCATCCTCTTGCGACATCCCTACATCGTGGTATCAGTGGAAGCAGCTTTTATCAGGGAAGTGGTTAGATTACATGGGTTGCCTGAATCAATTGTGTCCGATAGAGACAAAGTGTTTCTTAGTCAGTTTTGGAAGGAATTGTTCAGAATGCAGGGTACTGTTCTCAAGAGAAGTACTGCCTAACATCCTCACACAGATGGACAAATGGAGGTGGTAAACCGGAGCGTGGAGATATATTTGAGGTGTTTTGCTTCATAAACACCACGGAAGTGGGCTAAATGGTTATCATGGGCTGAGTACTAGTACAACACCTCGTACCATTCTGCTTCTCAGATGACCCCGTTCAAAGTGTTGTATGGGAGGGATCCCCCACACATAGTGCACTATGGGAGAGGAAGTACACCTATCTCTTCAATTAAACAATAGCTAGAGGAAACAGACCTGGTGTTGGAGGAATTGAAGAGACATTTGGGAAGCACAACAAATCATGTAGAAGCGAGCAGATACACACAGGAGAGACATACAATATGAAGTGGGGGAGAAGGCGTACTTGAAGCTAAGGCCCTACAGGCAAAAATCAGCGGCTAATAGGAGAAGCGAGAAATTGGCCCCGAGATACTTTGGTCCTTATGAGATCTTGGGGAAGATTGGAGCAGTGACATATTGTATGAAGTTATCATCCTCCACTACCATACACCCGATGTTTCATGTGTCACAGCTGAGGAAAGCACTAGGAGAGCATGCAGCTAGTGCTGAATTACTAGCATCATTGACAGAGGATTTGGAGGTGGTCATGGAACCCGTGGAGCTGGAAGGGGTAAGGTTGGATAAAAAGGGAAACAAAGAGGTGTTTGATCAAATGAAAGGATCTTCCCGACTACAAGACCACTTGGGAGCCCTATGAGATGGTGAATCAGCAATTCCCATACTTTGACCTTGAGGACAAGGTGAATCTTTGGGAGGGGAGGAATGTTACGCTTGGACTGGTCCCAGCTGGACCGGTCCGGTTCTACACCCGGAGGCCCAAGCTGGGTGGAAATCAGGCAGAAAAAGGGGGGGGGGGGGGGGTTGGCCCAAGCAATGAATGTATTAAACTTTGGGAGGGAAAATTTGAATGAAGGGGCTGTTTAGGGATTTTTAATTAGTCCTTTTGCTTTAATTAGCTGGATGGTGTGAGTTTGGGTTTCATCTTGAATTTTAATGTATTTTTGAGATCTAGGGTTTCTTGCATTGGGCTCTTGGCGTTGCCGGAGATTTGGAGAGTTATTCCTTCCTCTCGAATTGAAGGAAATTATATCTTTGTTTGTTTTCTTGAATCTACTAGTGAAATACAATTGCTCTATTGGTTTTCCTACAAGTTTTCTCTCAGATTTCCTCTGTTTTCCACTGTTTCTGCTGTTTTACTGCTGTGAACAGCAGTTTTCCCTGCTGTGGTACTTGATCTTGGTTAGGTTTGCTTGTGCATACAAGTATTTCCTATCAGGTAGCTCTCCAAGCTCTTCTAGTAATGAAGGTTTCTTAATTTTTAGCAGCTCTGGCTCGATTGATTTTTGGGAAGAAGTGCTTTTAATCCTTTTTTATGCTTTTGAGCTATTGAAGATGCAAAATTGTGCAACTTCACATGGCCTTGACCACTTCTTGATTGTCTTCACGTTGATATATTCAATCTTGATGACAATTTGGTATATTCCATCTTGATGACCACCCCAATTTTGGCCCCATTGACATATTTGGCAACATCATGCTGCAGATAGGGATGTAAGAAACCAGAGCCGTCTTGAACTTAGCTCGCCAATTAGCTCACAATTCGAGCTTATTTAGTCGTGAGCTCGATCTAGAGCTTTAGATTAAAGCTTATATATTATACAAGCTTGAGTTTAAGCTTGTTAAAAGTTGGCTTGTTGGCTAATGTCCTAAATCCAGTTTCTTTCTCATTTGTTTGATTTCAATCCAACGTTGATCTCATCGATTTCTTCTTGAGCTTGAACTATAGTCTTGTCTTACAAACTCTTCTTCAAATGACAACATCAAGACTGTTAATTTGTTCTCCAATGAGCTCCTATTTTTGTCATTATTTCCCTCGATCACCACTTGTCCGATGGATGCCTTATTTAATGATCTCCCATTGCGATCTTAGCCATTGGTCACATCAATGCATTCTCCCCCAAGTTCTCATTGCAAGTCTGCTTGTTGCTGTTGATGCCACCTCTTTCAAGTTCCTGTCGTGACTTCATCATTTCTTCAGCGAATTCACATTGCGATCTCGCTGGTCCTGTTGTATTTAATTCCTGTATGCCTTAAATTAAGCTTTTGTTATCAGGCCTTTGCAAGAAGATTAGGTAATTTTTTTTTTGCTCTTGCTTGACGTGTATTGCTTGAAACTACGCTTCAGGCAATTGATTCCCATAGGTACTTCATGCGGTTTTAGAAACTAAAACTCATTCGATCATGCATCTCGCCAATTTAGTTTCTGCTTATTGTGACTAATTGTTTTTGCTAATCTTGCTAGCTTGTTCCCTCGGGAGTCTTAAGTGAGTTATGTTCATGTGAGGGTTTCACCATACATTTTGAAATGATCCTAGACATTCAACTCTCAACATTTTTATGTATATAAGTAGAATCCAAGGCATGTAAAACAAAACATTTTGCTTGATAAAATTTTAGATTCCCTTCTATCTTGTGTGTTCTTTTTGGATGCTGAATTCTCAAAATGTGGTGCGAGCGTGGCTAATAATTTTTGGGACAAGTTATATACTTGTCCTAATGTGAGCTTTTGATTTTGTGTTTGATGATCTGTTACATTCTATTTTTCTACGTATGATTGGTTATTAGTTTTGCAAGCACATTGATTCTAGTCAAATTTTTTATAATTGGGCCTTTTGTTTGTGGTGTGAATCTTAGGAAACTTGGGGCATTTTTGTGGTTTCAATTTTTCACTGAACTTACTGATTTAAGCAATATATAACTATCTTTTGGCACAACTTACATGAATTTTTGAGTTTAAATCCAAAAAGAGAATATTTCGGTTTTACAGGTGGCCTTTAGAATTGTGAATTTCAAATTTGATTTGGGTGTTTTCATTCATTCCATAATTTACTTGTATTACAAACCTTAATTTAAATTTGTTTCGATGATAGATTTTAAATTATGTTTTAAGTAATTGGCCTGTTGTCTGTATATCATATCATAGACGCATCTAATTTCAAGCTTCATGACGATGAATTAATAGTCCAGGTCGTTTATGTGAAGAAGTTTTGTAAAAGAAGCGCATATCCACCTTCCAGCTTTATCCTCGTTGGTCCCCACTGAACAAACAAAAGGCTTTGGTTTTAACACTCAGTATGAGTAAGAGTTGATTAATTGAACCCCTAATCGCTTGTGAGATTTCATATGATTCCTAAATGAATAATCCTGAATTCTGATTAGTTCCCATGTTTCACATTTTCTATTGGATTTCAAGATCTTATAATCTAAATGATTCTTTGCAATTTACAAGCAGGTTGTGATTAAAATTTTGTAATATTCTTTTCTTTCTTCCTTGCGAGCTTTAAACAAAATATAACTTATGAAGATAAATTAGATTATAAATATCAGAAAAGCTATTATTTGAAGGAATGCACTAATTATTGGTAATGGCACGATATTAAAGATTCATAAAGAAACATATTCGGTATGATTAGCTGCATGGAATCCTTCAGTTTTTGAAGAGATTATTCAAGCATCTATATGTAAGGACAAGTAGAGAAAGAAGAGATACAAGATGCTTTGAAGCAATTTTAGTTCTTCTTGGACTATCCAATCACTCTTATTTATAATTAAATCCTTAAATCATTCTGAAAGAATATGCTTGAAAAAATTCAAACTTTGACAAATTAAATATTTAATTTTTGTTAAGCAAAGGTGGATAACTGGTGTGTTTCTTTTAATGTAATCCTTAAATTATTTGTAAGTATGTCATCCCAAAACTCAAGAACTTCATGATATCCACCAGCAGTGTTGGATATATTTTCTACATATAAGATAGCTTCTAGAATAAGATGAGTAGATATGTTTGGTAAGGTGTTGGATGTAAATTTCCAAAGTGAGTAGATCTGTATGATATCCTCCATTAATAGCGGACACATTCTATGCATGTAAGAATCCACAACGATAGTAGCAAGTTCATGAATTGAAGTCAAATTAATCCGAGCTAATACCATTTGTTGTTGAAATTTTTAGTTTATAAGCAATTGTCCTGCTGTGTTGTATAATTTTTTGTGTATGTCATTTTTTTAATTCATTTCTTAAATAATTTCATAGGAGACCTTTCAAAATTCAGATGTATCATTAATTTATTATCTTGCTTGAATTTGATTTATCTTATTCACATCTCCAATAGACTCATAATTGTCATTGTTGATAGTTAATTTTTATTTTGAAGATATTTTCATGCAAATCTAATAGCATTTATGCATTGAAAGAAGACGATGCTTGATAGCTGGTAATTTAGAATTATTGCCATTATGAGCAGTATTTAGTAGTAAATATGAAGAATTCGAAACCCTCTAAATCTTCAATGCTTGATGGAAGATCATAATAAATCCTCCCTACCATGGATAATCTACCATGGAGTAATAAGTAGCATTAGAATTGAGCATTCTCTTTGGAAAAAAAGACTTCTAAAACCAAAATGGTTATTTGCATTGCAAAGAAATGTTAGTTATCAAGCAAAGCCAAATAATACATCAAGGAAGTTGGGCAAGAAATTCTTCCTCATTAGAGTTTTAATTTCATTGGAATCAAATCCTCATATATTGTGGATTCATCATTGGGGATCATATCTTGTAGGTGATCAATTATATCATTTATGGAAATAATTTGGGTATTAGATTATAGAAGATGATATAAATTATGTTCGTTGAAGACTTGAAGTTTTAACAATCCAATTTTTTGATGTAAATTGGCAATATAGGCAATTCTTAAATCACGCAATTGATATCAAAGGGAATGATACTAAAAGTCAATAGATGCCATTAGCTAATCAATTAAATACCATATGAGAGAGATTATGGCCCTATAAGTTTGATCATGAATTAGAGTTCAGATTATAGCAGACAAGGATAAATTTAAAACTTGTTTGAATAAGCATATTTTTGAAATTGTAATATTATGATAATTCTTGTTGGAATGATCTTTTAATTTGTAACTTGTCTAGATTGTTATTATCGATTTTTTTTTAATTTGTTTACATATTGATGCTTAGAGAGAGAATGCGAAATGAGTATATACGGGGAAAGGTTGGAGTAGCTCTAGTGATGGATAAGATTAGAGAGTCACCTTAGATGATTTAGTCATTTAAATTTTCGGCCTTCCGATGACTTTCTTAGGAGAGTAGATGTATTAGATCTGTCCTAATTTAAGAAAGGTAGGGGTAGACCTAAAAAGACTGAGAAAGTATTAAAAAATAAAAATGACATTTTTTATTAGCTTTAAATGAGAATTTGACTTATAATAGGATACTATGAAAAAAATGATTCGTATAGTTGACCCCATGTAATGAGATAAATGCTTGTTGTTGCTGTATCGATTACATTAATCCATCTTGTGATTGTCTATTTAAAGGCTTGCAATTATGTGGGAAGTGGTGTCTTCAGAACCTAGAACCTGAGAAGAAAGCTATCTACAACAAAAAAAATTAGGCTAAGAAGTTTGGTTTATGGATCATGTTTGTAATGGTTTGCCTCTGATAGGAAACATTTGTAGATCTCAAGTATTTCTCATCAATCTTTGGAAAACAACAAGAATTCTCCACAAAAATTCTCACAAAACTACAAAACAGTAGATAATTTGTATCATTTGATGAAAGGGAAATGGAAAATACCAAGATACAATTGATCCTCTATTGATCCTCTATTCGAGAGGAGGATGTTTCTCTCCCAAATCTCTAGACGCCGCTAGAGCCCAAAGAAACTAAGAGATCTCAAATTTCTGCTATATTCAAGATGCCCTAACCCTAGGAAAACAAACTATTTAGTGCATACAATTCAAAAGGAAATTTCTAAACAGTCCCTACATTCAATTTCCCTTCTAAACTCCCTTCAAAATCCTTCCTAAACAGTCATTTTTTTGCTCCTGTCGATTTGCGCGATATGCAGGAGGTGGAATCCTCCGCTTCCGTTTGCTGGGCCGGTCCCGTGTGGACCGGCCTAGCCGGTATAACAGCCTCCTAGTTTCAGTGCATGCCAATTTTGTCTTGTGCAGTGTCTTCTTCTTCTTCAATTATTTGCCCTCAAGTTTTTGATGCCACAATGTAAGTGACTGTGACCTAGGCCCTTCCTATCTCCTCTTGTTTTCTCTATGCAAAGAAAGAATATCCGCTCTAAATAAACCAATCTTGAGCTTGGGGGAAACATCTGGGTTGATATAAAGTGGCAAAGACTTGAACTAGGTAAATTATATACAAGCTGACAATGATCTCCAAATGTTCAAGGCAAGCTCAAGCATATATTTTGCTTACTTTACCTCTTCTTATTTGCAACCTTAGCTACAACAACTTTTGTAGGTACTTAGTGCTCTAAACCTTTACTTTTTGAATACACATGGGTCGGAGATTCTTAGAATCACATATTGCTCATCAGGACAAATCAAAGAATGGATTTCTGTACGTATCTTGGCACTCAGAAAAGGAAAGAGATGTTATTATGTTAAACATCTATGGGGATCCTTATCATTGAAACATTGGATGTATGCATTAATGGATAAAATTATGATGCTTGGGAGGAATTTTTCATGATTTTGATAAGGTGCAGGCCTAAGTTTGCATGTCGAACAATTGAACGAACATATGAAGAACTTCAAATTATATGTGAATCAAATGAATTATTTCACTTGTGCTAATTATGCTCATGTATCATATCTCAATATTCAAGCCATATTTGTATTTGTATTTATGAATAAATGCGCGGATTTATCTACCAGCATATGTGCATGTGTGTGTGAGGTTATGTATTCAATGTTTTAGCTTTCTGTTTGATATAATTCTTACTGTTTTTGGGTTTTGGGTGGCATATGACCGACACAGTTCAAAGTTCAAGTTGTGGGGTTAGAGAGGCCTGCCTCTTGAAATTTGACAATCAAAGTCTTACTCTTTATTTTCATACAATAAGATTCTTACATGAATTCAATTGTAGTTTAAAAAATTTATGTGGTTTAATTTATTTGTTTTCTAAAATATGGCTAACACTCAAACTTACGTCCAATGGTTGAAGTGAAGGATTGCATCGGGCTTTTTGTCCGATAGACAAGTCCCCCTCAAACTTAAGGGAAAATTCTATAAGATGTTGATGAAACTTGCAATGCTTTATGGTGCTGAATGTTGGCCATTAAAAGAGAAGCATAATACTAAGTTAAGTGTTGTAGAGATGAGGATGCTTAGATGGATGAGTAGCTTTACCCTTAGAGATATGATACAATATGAGCATATACGTGAAAAGGTTGGAGTAGCGCCAGTGGTAGATAATATTAGAGAGAGTCGCCTTAGATGATTTAGTCACATTAAACGGAGGCCTTCCGATGATCCGGTTAGGAAAGTTGAGGTATTAGATTTGACTTATGTTAAGAAGGTAGAGGTAGACCTAAAAAGATTTGATTAGAAAATATTAGAAATGATATTTCTTTATTAGATTTAAATGATAATTTGACTTTTAACATGCCACAATGGCAAAAAAGGATTCATGTAGCCGACCCCACGTAGTGGGACAAAGGCTGGATGTTGTTTTTGCTGTTGTACTCAAACTTACAACCATCTCTGCTTACCCATGCAAACATGTTCTTCAACATTTTTTTTAATGACGATTGTAGGGATTCCTAGGGTTTAAATTCACCAAAAAAAAAAAAAAAATCATAATCAAACAATGATGCACCAACATATCTTATTTGAAAGGTTTAATAGAAAAAATCTGTTTGTATTTTCCAGCTTTTACTGGCCTATTCTTAACAGTTTTCTTACCCGAACCATTCAAATATACCTACCATTGCAGACAGAATGGGAAGGCGGTTACTTTCCTCTAACACTCCACTTCAGCGAGGACTACCCTAGCAAACCCCCCAAGTGCAAGTTCCCTCCAGGCTTCTTTCATCCAAATGTATATCCATCTGGTACAGTATGCCTATCCATTCTCAACGAGGACAGTGTAAGTGAACTTTCTGCAGCCCATCTAACCAGAGAAATAAATAAACTTGCGAATATTATCATATTGGCTTGGCAATTTTTTCTTCCTGTAGGGATGGAGACCTGCCATCACTGTAAAACAAATTCTTGTAGGAATACAGGATTTGCTTGATCAGCCTAATCCAGCTGATCCTGCTCAGACTGATGGATACCATCTCTTCATTCAGGATCCGGTGGAGTACAAAATAAGGGTGAAGCATCAGGCGAAGCAATACCCTCCGCTTGTTTAGGGTATGTTTGATAGCTTTTGCAACTTGTTTGGTTCATTGAACATTTGTGATTACTGCTGTGAAGGATATTGGATTGGAACTGGAGTGCGTGTGTGTGTACTACGATGCCCTTACGACAACCAACTGAAGGCATTACATGTACTTGATACAGGGGTTACCTGCTGTTTGATATGAAGTTTGTGCTTAACTTTTGCCTGTTCATCTGCTTAGCTCGTTCCTATTGCTAAAATAAGTAATTACATAGGCAAAGACTTATTACAACTCTATGATTGAGAGAAGCAGTTGGTAGAGCAACAATAAAAAAACAACACAACAACAATAACAACATCAAGCCTTTATCCTACTATGTGGGGTTGGATACATGAATCTTTTTTCTCAATTGTGCCATGTTAAAAATTAAATTTTTATTTAAATCTATCTAATAAAGAAATGTCATTTCTAATATTTTCTAACTAAGTCTTTTTTAGGCTTACCTCTACCATTTTGAACACAACTCAAATATAATACATCTACTTTTCTAATAAGGTTATCGGAAGGTAGTCGTTTTATGTAACCAAGCCATCTAAGGTGACTCTCTCTAATCTTATTTTCCATTGGAGCTTCTCCATTTTTTTCATGTATATGCTCATTTCGTATTGTCTCTAAGAGTAAAGTCACTCATCTGTCTCATCTCTACAACACTTAACTTAATATTATGCCTCTCTTTTAATGGCCAACATTTTGTACCATAAAACATTGTAGTCTAACCATCATCTTATAGAAATTTTCCTTGAAAGTTTGAAGGGGACTTTTCTATCACACTATAAGCTTGATGCATTCCTCTACTTCAACCATCCAATTTGAGTTATACTAATAATATCCCCATCTATTTCACAAGTAGTTTGAACAATAGACCCAAGATATCTAAATTGTATAATCTTATTCATGACTTGATCACCTAAAGTCACAATCCTCCAACTAGAACTATTATTACTAAAATTATATTTAATATATTCAGTTTTAGATCTACTCAAATGAAAGTCTTTAAACTTTAAGATTGACCTCCATAATTTAAGTTTGTCTTCAGCTCATATAGTCTTATCAATAAGAAGAATATCATCAACAAAACTCATACAACAGGGTACAACCTCTTGCAAATATCTAGTGAGAACATTCATGAATAAAGCAGAAAGATATGGCCTTAAGGTTGATCTTTGATGCAATCCAACTTAAATAGGAAAATACTTGGTCAAACCAACTTGTGTCTAGACACAACTTTTGTATACATATCCTTAATGGCTTGAATATAAGCATTATTAACTCCTTTCTTTTCTGAAACTCTCCATAAAACTTCTCTTGGAACTTTATCATATCATTTCTCTAAATCAATAAATATCATATGTAGATTGTCCTTATTCTCTCTATACTTCTCCATCAAACCTCTCAATAAATATATAGCTTCCATAGTAGACGTACACGACATGAACCCAAATTGATTTTGAGAAACGTTTGTATGACACCGCAACTTATGCTCCATAACTCTCTCCCGTAGCTTTAAAGTATTATTCATTAACTTAATTCCTCTGTATATCGCACAATCTTGTGCATCATCTTTATTCTTAAAAATAGGAATTGACACACTCATTCTCTATCTATCTGGCATCTTTTTAATTTTCAAAATAATATTAAAAAATTTAGTAAGACAAGAATTTTTTTTCCCCAAAGCATTTCCACATCTCTTTTGGGATATCATTAGGTCCAATAGCTTTTCCACACATCATTTTCTTTAAAACATTTCTAACTTCAATTTTACTAATACACCGATAAAAAGAAAATCTTTATTTTTATTTAGGGTGTTAATGTCACTAAAGTCAATCACATTCTCATAATCTTCATTGAATAGTTTATAAAAATATCCCATCCACCTTTATTTAATATCTTCATATAATAATAGTATTTTTTGATCTTCATCATTAATACATTTTAGTTGAACTAAATCATTACCACTCTTATCTCTTTGTTTGACTAACTTATACATATATCTTTCTCCCTCATTAGTATCTAATATATTATATAAATCATTAAAAAGTAAAATCTTTGCATCACATATTGCTTTTGTAGACTTTTTACTGTCATCTTTATATCTTTCCCAATTATCAGAATTTTTACATCTAAATCAATTTTTATTATTATTATTTTTTTCTTGAACATTTTAATTTTACCACAAATTATTTTTATTATTAGGAGCTTCTTCTATTGATATTCAAGCTCATCTTTTGCAATATTCTTTATATTACTAGCTATTTTTTCTTACATAACATTAGCTTTCTCTCGCACAGACAAAATATTAAAATTTAATATTTTACTCTCAAAAATATTTTTGTTAATATTCTTTAAATGCTCTCATTTAATCTTAGAACAATATTTTATTTTATTTGTTATTTTCTACCCCGTCTTCTTAAAGTCCAAAACTAATAAGTGATGTTGGGTACATAAATTTTCACTTAGAATAACTTTACAATCTAAACAATTTTTTTTTTCTTATAAAAAATCATCAATCTCAGTTTTACTATATCCATTCAAGTGATGAGGTGCTTATCTTTCTTAAAAAAAAATTATTAACAATTACAAAATCATAAGCTAAAGAAAAATATAATATGGTCTTACCACGTTCATTAGTCACTCCAAATTCATAGCCATTATGAATATTTTTAAAATCATCTATCTCTCTACTAATATGCCCATTTAAATCTCCTACAATAATTTTTTTTCTTCAAGAGTTGTTTTTTTTATTAATTCTTCTAAGTTATTCTAAAATTTTAATTGTGAAATAATATCCAAACATATTATTTTATCTATCAGTTTGTTTCGTAGAAATTATAGAATATTTTATATTAAAAATGATATTTATGGTATTTCTTATAATTCATTAAAGTCTTAAAATAATATTTTGCATGTCTTCTATGAATAATTTTCTCAAATGGTAAATGTTATGAATAATTACCCCCCACACACACGCACATATACATGTTTAATGTCATGATACATGTTAAATTAGTTAAATTATGCATGTGCATTCATGTTCAAATGGTATAAATTATGATGTATGAGATATTAAAGTGCACTACAAATTTTGTTATATGGGTCAAATTTGTATTATGTTATACTTCTGTTTAGGTACCATCTGTCTTGTTCACTTGTAAGAGATTATTTCTTGCCACATCTGTTTTATACGAGTGTGGAGGCTTAAGGGAGCTATAAGTGAAAGTTGAGTTATAAAAAAACTTGATTAGATCTCCTTCACCTAGTATGGCTTAATCTTGGGAGGCACAAGGCACAAATGAAAGTGGAGTTATAAGTATGTATTGAGTCATTTACATATCATGATTCATATATTGCATATCTTATTAAATATTAATAAGTTTAAGTATAAATGATGTTCTGTTAATAATTATACATTGATGTTTCTGTGAAAATACAAGTGAGATTCTATCAACGGGAGCACTCTGACCATGTGAAAGTACAAGTAATGTAAATGTTAATGTTCATAGTCTTTAAGTTCAAGTGATAAGTTATGGGAAATCATTTCTTATGCATATTCAAGTGTAAAACATATTTATTTTCGTTCTTCTTATAATGCAAACCAATAAGTCTAAGTAATCTCTCTATTCATATTTTAAAACTATAAAGTTATTTTCTAATACTTTAATTATAGATATTATTTAAGTTTTTTATTTTTATACTACAAATATGAGTATTGATTTATGTAATAGGATTTGGGTAAGCCTACTAATCATATGAAGGCTCACTCTATGGTTTATAAAATTTCATGAAAGGGGAAAGGTCTAACAGAGTAAAGGTTGATAAGATCAAGATTGTTATGAATGAATTTTGTTAGTCAAGTTTTATGTCTTATTGTATAAAAACACATTTATACTATATTAATTATTTATAATTCTTTTTGAAATAAAATTATGATTATTATTTATATTTTTAGATTACATTGGATTATTTAGATGGGTTTCATATATGTTGTATTGTGGATGAGATAACTAATTTCAAATTTTAATCCTTCTAATAGATTCTAGGGCATAATAGAGTGGTATTAGAGTGAATGTTTGAAAAGAGTGCATCATAATCAGAGTCATAGGGAATGATTTTTTGACATACGGAAGGAGTCATGTGTAGTTTAGTATTATTTTTAACCTATATATGTGTTATATGTGCATATAGTTAAACCTCATTTTCTTATTTTAAATGAATTTATTACTGATAATGGACCCCTAAGACCTAAAAATAGCTAATGGATAGAGTTCCAGTCAAACTGCAACTATTTAGAATGTTGTGAGGGAAATGAATTCTAACTCTATGTTGTTTGTTGGTTTAGTAGCCCATCTAATGGGGTGAAACACATAGTAGGACGATTAGCTTTAAAGTATATGAGATGGATAAGCAACTATAGTTATTTTTTAAGATTGAAGCTTCCTCATTTCTGAGGAGTAGTGAAAGCTAAGGCAGTTGATGATTGATAAATGAGGTTAGAAAAGTCCATAAATTCCATGCAGTGTTCTAAAGGTATAAACGAATAGCTAAATTTCTATTTTTTTAGAAGATGCAAATAATATTAAAATATAAAAAACTAATACAAACTAGATCTGAAAAACTACTAGGGAATCCTTTCAAAATATTGCGAAAGGAAGCCTTATTTAAAAGAAATTTAAGCAACAAAAAATATTTGAAAAAAAGGAAATATCATAATGAAAATAAGATCCTCTACTCCTCATTTTAAACCAGTTGGGGTGGAGGGGATACCAAAGATAAAACAACAAAAACGGTTGATTAATATTCAAGAATTTCCGATTAAGTAAAAAATAAGAAATATAATGATATTTAAATTCCATTATTCTAGCTCCGTTTTTCAAGTACCAAACTATTCTTAAATTAAATCTAAAAAAAGATAATAGCTAATCAAAGAAAAAGAAATGAAATGGAAGCAAGACTCTACAACCAAAGGAGAAAATCAGATCTTCACAGCTTCAAAGGCTCTGACTTTCACAAACTCCACCACCTTCACACAAACCACAAACCAGTCTTGAATTTCTAAAACCAGGCCAATAAGCTCCAGTCTTATAAAGAAAGAACTTCCTTTTAAAGACTACACCATCAATAGAAAATCCAAACAGCCATCCCAAAGTTTGCAATACCATAGGAATATTTAACACAATCCTCTTAATACACACCGTCTTCAAAAATCATAAGCTTGTTATGAGATAAATGGTGAAGTGCCTCCATCACTTTCACCAAGAATTCCCAATTTCCTTCCTCTAAGACTGCCTTTGATAGGGCCAAACAAATTCAAATATTTATTCAACTTTTTCTTATGTTGCACCGATTTAGATGGCAAATGGATCTTATTTCCACCTTCAATCAAACCTCCTCTACTCTTCACATTATCCTTATTGAACAAAGGAGGAGTCGCAATAGACTTTTCACTTCCATAATCTAGAACAATTCTAGCATTGTCTTAAAAAATATCAACATCACCTATAAATCAACATTTCCAGAATTGTCTTCTACCACACCTTCTACATTCTTCTCATCAAGCTTAGGTACTATGACATCCATAACACCATCATTATTAGCAATAACCCCCTTAGGAGCTAAAGAAACAATAGCAAGATTCAAAGGATTTTCAAAAGCTACATTGTTTTCACAGAGCACAACTTGATAACTTGGATTAGCATCATGTCCTTCTTTAACAACACCAAAATTTCCAGCATCTAGAACAAATTCACCATCTTCCATTGAAATCAGATCAACAACAAAATTGCAAACTCCACTATCACTCAATAACAACTGTGAAGACTCTTTATTACTAGGAATAACATAAGCACCATCCTCACTAACCACCTTATCAGCATTAGCCTTGTAATCATTCATAGACCGCATTAACTTTATCACCATATACAATTTTTGAAACATATTTGAATTTCACTCCATTTTCCCATAAAGTAGTAGACAAATTGGTTCTGTTTTTCTTTCTACCATAATTAACATGAATCCAAGGATCATACATATTAACCTCCATTTAAGCACCATTAGCAAAAGATTCATTTTTATCAACTTCAACTCCAAAATTTTGAAAGACATTATTAGAATAAACCAAAGTAGAATTTTTTGCATTTATCCCATTATCCAGATCATCAAGTTTACCTTGGTTCAATACTCCAGAACAATCTTACAAATAATGTCCAACTTCACCACATTTGAATTATAAAGAAGAAATTTTCTCATACTAAACATTTTGGAAGAAGCGATCAGAATTGCCTTCAACCCAAACAGCTTGAGGTAATTGTTCATCAAGATTGATACGAATATAGATTCTAACAAATTCTCTCCTACCTCAATTGAACATAGTATCATCAAGGAACAATGGTAAACCAATCATTGAAGCTATTCTTGTGATATTAGTCTCATTCCAATCGAATATGGGAGCTGTGGAAGACGGATCCACACAGGAGAGAACAAATGTTTCTAACTTGAGGTAGAAAAATTAGGAGTCCATTCTTCCATACCAATGACATGGCCATCTACAAATCATGGACCTCCACTCAATACAACTTCCTTAACTTCCTTAGAATGAAATGAACACAACATCCATTCCATACCTAAGTTGGTAAGATGAAAAGCCCCTAGATGGCTCCATTGTCTACACAACTCATTGCTAATGATAGGGTATGAAATTAAATTGCCAAAGACTTTGACAACAATAGAATTATGAAGCCTATAGATATTATTCTTCTCATTTTTAATCTGAAGCTTGACTACAATTCCATCCTCAGTCATAACAAAATTAATTTCTAAATTCACCACCTTAATATACTGCAATTTATTACAGGCGACACTAGAATTCTTAGACGCCACAATTTCATAAGCAATCTCATTTGATGCTTCCAAATCATTTTTTTGATGCAGCAAATCCTTTCTTTCCTTTTCAGGATCACCAATCTTCTCAACTATTAGACCTTTTCCCTTACCATAACAAATTTCTTTCATACGAAAACCTTTCGCAATCTCATTAACTAGCTGATCTTTAATAACCAAAGGAGATCACATCATCGGCATCAGAGTTGGATAGGCAAAAAAGAAGGGTTGCTCGACGACGAATGTCGCCGATCAACCTCCGTCATACGTAGAAAAACTGGGAAATCAATAACTTACTAGATTTTCTCTCACTAGAAAACGTGAGCTTCTCTCACGAGAAAAATGTTTTTAAACAATTTCAATAATTTTCCAACATATTATTCTAGCTAAATTTCTAATTGATGAAAAGTAGAGCGTTGGTGGATAGGCCAGCGCAGAGGAAGAACTTTCATGACAGACCGAATGTGGAGATTTCTTGGGAGCAATTTATGGAGACATTTAGGAGTTAGTTTGTGCCACCATCTTCAAGATAGCAGATGTAGAAGTCATTTCTAAGACTAGTCCAAAGGAGCAAGATAATGATGTAGTGTGAGGCAAAGTTTACTACTATTGCCATGTACTCTCAGCTAGTTAGTACTCCATAAGAAAAATGGTATATATTTTTGAGGAGCTTGAGAGAAAATTTGAGGCTCCCCTTAGTTCCTTTTCATATTCATGATGTTTTTTAGCTTATAAAAAGAGTGAGACGGGTGGGAAATGATATGATGTCCACCTAGCAGTGTTAGGATGTTAGTAGGAAAAGGTTTTGCTTTTGCTTTGGTTTGGAAGGATGCAAAGAAATTGAAATTATAATTTCAACCCATGACAAAGATACGATATTGACTTCATACTGAGGCATAATATTATTTTTTTATAGTATGGATATGGGTTCTACTATCTTCATCGAGGTTTTGGTTATATCGATTTATATGATTTTCTTATTGATTAAATGCAATGACTACTTTATTGATTTGATTAGATAACCATACTAGTTTACTAATTTTCATATTTTACTAGCTTATCTATCATACCTTTCTAATATTTCATAGATTTTATTGTTATTATATGCAGGCTTTACTATTTCTTCATAAAGTTATAATCATATTAACTATTAATGTTATAAATTAATTGATAACATGCATTTTCATTCTTTACTGTATTTTAAGTTCAATTGTAGAATTTAGTAACCTGCTAGACTTTTTAGCTCATTATACGTGGTTTAAATAATTTCAAATCAGGGTAGATGATCAGGAGTGTAAGATTGATCATGATTTTTCAAGTTTATTATTATTTATTTCTATTTTGTAGTTATTATTTTGTACTTAGGATTGGATGACTTTTATAATCATATGATTTTTGAGTATTTTATATGATTTTTTAAGCAATGAATACATACATATATTCATATTTTGATTACTAGATTAGTTCCAGCTGATATTGTTATTATTGATAAAAGATATTAAATAGCTATGGTGTTGTTATATTAAAAGATAAAATAGAAGAATTCTTCCGATTTAGATTTTAGGGCGTCAACCCTTAGTCCTTTAGAATCATCGCTTTCTCCGCCAACACTTCCAATCTCCTTAATCTCAACCACTAATATGTTCTTTCTCTCAACGATGATGGGGATACACCGACCCCTACTCCCGAGAACACTCGTGAGATAACTCTCTTAATCCATTCGAGGAAATCTATTAATCTAGTAAGCCCTTTTATGCCATTCTTCATCGCATCTATGTCAGCATTGTCATCGATATGGAGACTGAAAGGACGGAGGATGCCACACTCTTCGTGCGGGTGACATTCAGTGTAGCTTTTGTTTGGGGTCAGTGAGTCAGGTCATGTCGGGTTGAATTGGCGGCGGGTCAAGTTCTGGTATGAGATTTTAACTTGTCTAGATAAACGGATTAACTTCGGGTCGGGCATATTAATAGCGGCTCAATTTCATGTTGGACCTGAACCCGACCCAAAAACCAATTTTAACACCCCTAGTTAAGTATTCAAAGCTAGATAGCTACTCAACAAGCACATCAAGTTCTATAACACCATTTAGAAAGATACTTTGAAATCTATTTGATTCCTTGAATCATACAATTGCAAGTAACAATCTAATAACCTCAATCATGCTACCACTGCAAAGATTTTCTTAAAATACATTCTTTCTATCTAATTAAACCCTTTTGTAACTGTGGGATAGCTTACATGCTAATGTGATATTGCATGAAAAATGATGAGTTCATCAACACCAAAATATCAAAAGCTTCCTTCAAGCAAATCAAACATTATGTTTCTCTAGTTTCAAAGGTTTTGCTATGAGAAAGAGGTCCAAGACTCGCTTTGAAGTGGAGGCCTAGGGTTTCATATAAGCAATAGATTTTAGGACAATGGTGTAAGAGAATATAAATAATTAAACATAATGAAATAAAGGATTCCCATATTTTTACTAACATCCAACATTCAAAATTCATACTATTTTTCAAATGCTTAGGCTCCAAATGACTAGGATCCATTATTTGTCCAACTCCGAAGCTGACCTTAAGAGACACAATGAACTTTTGTGGAGACCCGCTAGCTTTACATAAGTCTGCTAAAGTTTATCAATGTATGTTAAATATGTTTATGGAGTGGCCCATGCATGATTTGTCTCATTCATATTTTATTTCTTCATTATTTGCAAACTATCTTAGAACTAATGTTCAAAAACTCTATTTATTTAATTACTAATAAGATATTGTGTCGTATTTTTTTTTTTTTACTTTGAAAGTAAATATTTTGATGCTATGAGTATATAATCTAACATTACTATATAAGAAAATCACCCCTTTTGCTTGCTTGCTTTATATAATTTTATAAAAGTCATGATAATTTGAAGAATTAATCTAAATTTGAATAAGGATCCTTAGTAAATTTTATTATAACTGTTATTTATGGTTGTATTATATATAGGGTGAAATTTTAATTTGGAGTACATTTCAAACGAAAATAAGTTAAAGGAGCATAACTTAAATTTCATTCAAATAGGTACAAAAACACAAATTAAATTTATGATTTTTTAGAAAACGTAAATTGAATTAACGTTTTCTCATAAAATTGAGAAAACACAAATTGAATTTATGTTTTTTTAAGAAAATGCAAATTAAATTTACATTTTTTGAAGAAAACATAAAATTTAATTTATGTTTTCAATGTTTTTCTTATTTCGCCCTTTTGCTTTCCTATTTAAATTATAGCTTATTAATATATTTTCTGAAATTAAAAATTTCAATGTAATATTTAAGAAATCTAATATTATAAGAAAGGTTTTATTAGAATGTTATAAAAATAAAATTTAATATCAAGATATAGTTATTTATATTTAATATATTTAGATAAAATTAATGTTGCTTACTTCATATTTATTAAATATATTTTGCTCATTAAAATTTTTATTAACTAAGTAAATTGAATATAGTTAATATAAAAATAATGAATTAAAAATAAATTTAATGAAACAATATGTTTAGTTAAATGATTTTTTGTACATTAATTTTTAATTTAATTGAGATTTACTATTTTTTTTAATTTTAAATAAAAATTATTTTTATTAATCATCAAAAAGTAAGATATGATCCTTTAGAAGTTTGGAGTTGAGTGACTTATGGTTTAATGATGGCCACCACATGGTGAAGGTCCAAAGGTGATGACTGGTTAATATAAGGTTCAATGGCGACATTCGATAATTAATGATTCGACGATAGAGGGTAGACAACAGAGGCCTGATGCATGTAGTGGGGTGACACATGTAAGAGACCAATGATCGGGCAGCGGATGTCCGTCAATGGCGCTTTGCCGGCAAACGTTCATTTGATTCGTCTTGTCGAGGTCCTCAATTTGACTAAAATCATGCCAAATTTTGAGACCACTTAGTCATCCAATTATGTCTTGAAGTTTTCAATTACACTTTTAGCCTTGATTTGAACTCAAATTAGATCACTTCTAATATTTAGGATTTCTATTGTCAAGGCATTTGATTCGGCCATAAATATGATGATTAAGAAAGTCATTATTTTATTTAAAATAATAAAATTAAGTAGTAAATAAAAATAAACTAAAAATTACTACATAATAGTTTCATTTTAATTTAACTTATTATTTGATGAAGGCTTCATTTCATACAACATTCTTACTACTTTGCTTTTTAGATGGTCATTAATTTTTTATTCATTAAATTTTAATTAAATAAATTTAATTTACATTTAAAAATTAATGAGCATAAATAATATTAATTTTAACTAAGTATATTAAATAAATAATTATATCTTATAGTCAAATTTTATTTTTATAATTTTAGATTTCTTAAATGTTTAATAAAAAAAAGTTAATTTCTAGAAAATATATGAATAAGTAATAATTAAAAAAAGAAATGCATGATTATGGTATAAGGGAAATACAGAAAACGTTAATCCAATTTACGTTTTCTGAAAAAGTGTAAATATTTATTGAGAAAACATAAATCCATTTCATATTTGTGCTCCTATTTAAATTAAATTCATATTATTGTTCCTTTTACTTATTTTTATTTAAATTATGCTCATATTAAAAATTTCTCCTATATCTAGCAATACTTGTGAAATGTGAGTTCGCATGTGCGCACACATATACATACACAGACTCTCTCTCTTACACGTACACATATACATACACTCTCTCTCTTACAGGTACAGACGTATGTGTTTGTGTCAGTTTTAGGCTTGATTTGAGATAACTTTAGACCACTATTTTTTTTTTCTGATTTCAAGACATTTTTGTACTAAAATGTAGCTTTACGAAGTACTAAAAAAGCTGTCTAAACTAAGGCTTCGTTTGGGACGACTTTTTTATTGCTTTTCAGTTTTAGTACAAAAATAAAAAAAATTATACTAGAACTCAATTTTAGAAAGCAATAAAAAAGCCGTCCCAAACGAATCCTAAGCCTTAAAGTTTTAATATTGCTGGTAACTCAAAATTGATTTAGGCTTTGTTTGAGATGGCTTACATTATTATTTAGTAAAAAAAATTAATTTTTGTACTCAAATTATCTTTAAAAAATTTTGTACTAAAAAGTTCCTTTAATAAGTAGTAAGAAAGCTATCCCAAATGATACCTTAATATCAATTTAATCAAATATAATATGATATATAGCTATTTATAAAATAATAAATATTTTTGAATATATCTATAATTTAAATTTTATTGTAAAATTATTTAAATGCATATATTATTATTTAAACTATTTAAAATTCATCTAATTTATATTAGAATTTAAATTTATTTGGAGAATATTAGATTCAAAATTTTTTTAAACAACTTTAATTTCTGAATTAATATCCAATAGGATCAATACATTTGATCATTTTTCTTTATAATCTTATTATTTGAATTTTCTGCCGGTCGGGTCGGATTCTCCCACCCGCTTGATAAATCCGAATCCGCTTTTACCCTCTTTCGATCCTAACCGTTCAAATTAGAAGGTTCGTAACTGACGGTCTTCCTCTTATTTTTCGTTTCGGTCCAATATTTAGCCGCGCCTCTTTGATTTCCCGTTCCATTGTGTTGCTTCTGTTGGCGTTCCTTCGGAGTATACTGCTAATCACCGAGGCTCGTCGGCGATCATCGGAGATGTCTTACGACGACGTAGAGATCGAGGACATGGAATGGAGCGAGGAAATCCAGGCGTTCACGTACCCTTGCCCCTGCGGCGATCTCTTTCAGATCACCAAGGAGGAACTCCGCATCGGCGAGGAAATCGCTCGCTGCCCTAGCTGTTCTCTTTACATCACCGTTATCTACAATCCCGACGACTTTAGAGATTCCGCTGAAGAAAGGCCTCCATCCGAGCAGCTAAAGCCTATCGCGGTATCCTAAGCGTTGCTGGCATACGCCGCCAGGTTAGGGTTTAAACTCTTTAACCTTGAAAACGACACGATTGTTTTGTTTGCAAATCGTTGAGATTAACTGAGAAA
Source organism: Dendrobium officinale (assembly GCA_019514585.1). Classification (NCBI taxonomy): domain Eukaryota; kingdom Viridiplantae; phylum Streptophyta; class Magnoliopsida; order Asparagales; family Orchidaceae; genus Dendrobium; species Dendrobium officinale. The sequence continues at coordinate 65,187,992 of CM033687.1, forward strand.
ATTATGTGGTTAGCATGATTTATCCTCTTAACTTCACATGTGGATTTGCCTAACGTCTTATTTGTTTTCCGAGAATTCTATTATTGCACATCTGCGTTGATCGTGTTGTATTTTGAAGCCCCGATATGGACTTCTATCACCAAGACCGTGCTTTGAACTGATGCTTTTCTTCGATTGTTAGTTACACGCTCTGGTTACCAATGAGATTACTGATGTGAAGATTTTGTTTGAGGCCATAATAATTCATCTAAATTTTCATTCATCCAAATTGGCAAAGCTAGAATTCTAGCATAAGAGGGTGGTAAACAATGCTAGATTTAAATCTTCTAATGATTTATATAATTCGCTAGGTATTAAGAAAAGGAAATAACTTTGACATATAAAACAACTAGGGTACGAGATCCGAGATTAGACTTTGGAGAATTTAATTTCATTAAACTCAATGGTAGCAAGTTCCACTTAAAAGATGATAACATCAAGCTACTTCGAATAATGATTTATTTGAAATTTAAGAAAGAAATATTTTTGGTATAACATAAGGAATAAAATAATGATGTATATTATTGAGTTTTCCAAAAAAGTTGAAGTGGGATTTGCTTTGAAAAAGATCCACATAAAGGTAAAAATCTATGTTGCACCGATATAGATACGTCGACATGGATACGACACGATATGAATACGGGACACGACAATTCTTAAAAATACATGATACGGATACGACACAAATACAATATTATAATATATAAATCATACATAAAAAATAACAAATTAATCAAAGCATAATATTTGAAATGACAAAAAAAATTAAAAGCAACATCATTTGTAGCATTGTATCTTATAATATCAAAATAAAAGTAAGCATTAAATATTTAAATGTCTAGTACAACAACAAAAACAAAAACATAAATTGTCCAGCAGATGAAGTTTCAACTATTCAATAGAAGGAATGATATGATTAGCTTCTTCAGTGGTTTGTCTTTGAATTTCTATAAATCATAAATTGTCCACCAGATGAAATTTCAACTACTCAATAGAAGGAATGATATGATTAGCTTCTTCAGTGGTTTTTCTTTGAATTTCTATATCATCTTCAATGAATATCATAGCTTCCAATTTAGACTCAATTCCTACGCCACTAGAGCTCATTATCCTACGAAGGATCAACACAAATAAAACCATTTGAATTTGAAACATAAAAATTTTTAAGTAAAAATGTAGATATGTTGCGGATATGCTGGGGGTCCAAGGGGGCGCTGCCCCCTGGTGGGGTTCTTAGGGTCAAGGGGCAATGCCCCTGCGGGGGTTTCTGGGGGCAGTGCTCCATGAACAAATTTTTATCGTAAGAGTTGTTTTAAAGCTTTCTCTAGCTTCTCGGCACCTCTTGGTACCATTTGGTACCCATCGGTACCGAGCATTGATACTGAGCACGGTACCGAGCGTCGCGAAGAGGTACTGAGCGGTACCGAGTTCCGGTACAGAGCAGTATCGAGTGGTACCGAGTACTGAGCGGTACCGAGTACTGAGTACTGAGCTGTACTGAGCGGTACCGAGCAGTACCTTCACTGTTCGCGTCGTTGAGCCGCTCCATCGACGAGGATGATCCTGTCGGCTTTAATGCTCGCGTTGTTGAGCCTCTTCGTCGACGCAGGATGATCCTGTCCTCTTCTATGCTCGTGTCATCGAGCCTCTTCGTCGACGAAGGATGATCATGTCTGCTTCTATGCTCGCGACTATAACGAAGAAGGCGAACGCCTGTGCAGAAACAAAAAACCTAGCTCGCCAAAATATTTAAGCCGCATGAATGACTAGGGATAACGAGCGTATAGAAGAAATGAATAGGGAAAATTGTGACTCCGTCTTTTTTTAAAATAGGACACACGTATTCGATACGGGTGTCTGGTCAAATTTAAATAATATTTTAATTGGACATGACAAAGCCGTATCCGACATGTATCCGTGCCGTATTGGAGGCGTATTCGTATCCGACACGTGTCCGATACAGCATGCCTTGTAAATAGGAGTATCCATGCTACATAGGTAAAAATTTATTTCTATATGAGATGCCTATTGAAATTTTGAGAGTTATAGATGATATTGAAGCAATTTGGTTTATAAATATTTTAATTAATTTTTTAAGATTTTGAGGATGTCAAATAATTGAGAGGATGGGCTTCATTCAGTGTGTTTTGGAGTTGATCATTGTTTGTAAATGATTTGAATTTTTTTTCAGAGGAAATTAATATAAAATATAAATTATAGAGAGCTAAGAAATGATCATTTGAATTTTGTTGATATTGAAAAGTCATATGATCAATTACCTTTTGAATTTGATTGATGTGTTTTTAAGATTTTTTTTTTTTTTTTTTTGTGTTAAAGGTGGTAATGTTAAAGGCGAGCTTTAGATTTCCTAGGTGCTTGGGGAAGGTAAGGAGAGGCAGGTAGAGTCTGACACATATCTTAGGTGGGCATGATTATTAAGATGTGTCAAAGCAAGTGCTTTATCTAAAGGTGCATTGCCGTGAGCTGAGTGCCTAAAAAAGGAGTTGGTGATAATACTTCAAATGTAAAAGATGATTTAGTTTTATTATGATAAATTGACATGCGTTTATATGAAAAGAGCATCAAGGGTATGCGAAACACATGTGCATTTGGATCATATTCGATAAACTATAGATATATGAGATATAAGTTTTTTGTAGTACTAAGTTTAAGGATAAAGAAGAGTGCTAGGAGGTAGAGTAGGAAATGAATGGCTAGAAATCTGTACTATAAAGGAGAAATTGAATGATGAAGGTGGAATAGATAATTGTGATTTTTGGTTAGATTGTAGGCTATGCATGCTACAAACTTTAGTAGTTTACTAGTTTAAAGTAATCTATTTACTTTAAATCTTGAACTTGAAATATAATAGCTTTTAAAAAATCATATTTAGCCCCGCTCATTTTATTGGGATGAGTTTGTTAGATCGGTCCAGCCGGTCCGACGGGATTAGCTTACGTGAACAAAGGCAAAAATGTTCGCCTCCGGCACGTGCCTCACGCATGCCCGGCTTGCGTGAGCTGTTTAGGAAAGATTTCTGAGGGAGTTAGGAGGGAAATTTGAATGTAGGGATTGTTTAAGGATTTCTCTTTGATTTGTATGCATTAAATAGTTTGTTTTCCTAGGGTTAGGGCATCTTGAATTTGGCTGAAATTTGAGATCGCTTAGGTTTTGGTTTCCTTTGGGCTCTAGCGGAGTATAGAGAATTATGAGAGATTGATCATCCTCTCGAATTGAGGATCACTTGTATCTTGTTTGTTTTTCTTTCGTTAGTTGATTTTTCTCAATAAAGTGGGCTGTTTTTCTTTGATTTTTCCTCTAGTTGTTGTGTATCCTCGCTGATTTTGTCAAGATCGTTGAGATCTTCAAGTGTTTCCTATCAAAGTGTTGCATCACTTTACCTAGACAAACACTTTTGAGTGGTGCCTAGATCCTTTATTGTTTGGAAATCACTGATGATAACTCCTAACATATTGATATCATCATTGAATGAGTTGTTTTACATTATTTGAATTCATATCCTATGATTTTGATTTTTTTTTTAAAATATGTATAATTAAGTTCAGATTCTTCAGAGCTTATTAAAGATCACAATAGGTTCATTAATCAGTTAGCTTCTTAAATAAATTTGTTTAATATGACTTCAAAAATTCCTTGATTAGTACTCTCCACATTTTATAAATAATTTCTTAATCCGGACTCAATAACAACCTGTCATCAAGATCTATATTGCTTTTAGTTTTATTAATTCAACGTTCAATAAGTTCAAATGTCATCTATAGTTTTATATAACATACTTTTTTAAAATATAATATTAGGATAACACGATATAACAATATGATTTATTTTTAACTTTAATACTATTATTATTAAATCACAATAATATTTGGATATTATTTTATTATGTATTGTTACATAATAATATTATTTTTAATAATATAAAAATATGTCAATTCTTTAATAAGATTACAATTAAGAAATATTAAACTAAAGAAATCTCATACACATTATATTCTTTATATAGCTATTACTTATTTCATCATAGGAATGCTTTCTCTCATTAATTCCAGCATAATAATTTTTTTATCATAATAATACTTTAATTTTTATAATAGATAACATTCAAAATGAAGAATCAGATTCACTTGAAATATTTTTTTCATATTGGAGTATTTGAACTTCTTATTGCGATTGCTTGAATGGTGAAACATTGTATTTTTTTTAATTTTACAAATTAATATGCCTATTAAATTTGTCAATTAAAATTCTTAGAATAAACCTAAAAAAATGTATATTCTTTTTTTCTATCTTAATCTTCTAAATTAAGTATTTTTTTTGTCATGTAGGTGCTTCTCTATGCTTATTTACATAACTTTTTACATATCCTTGTATAGGCATAGTATCAAAATCACAATTTTTAGTGATTAATATTATGTGTCATTTATTATTATAGTATAAATGCACTATATATTCAGTGTTTTAGAAATTTGAACTATTCTTCATACTTTAAAACTCTTAATTTATGAAATACAAATAATATATGAGGTTTAAACAAATTGTTAAAAGGATGAGTTATGAATAATAAACTATATATGTTGAAGATCATCATTTGCTTAGCATAAAATGACCATAATTATTATTTATTATTTTATAATTTTATTACCTTATTTTATGATAATCACAATTAAAATTAAATTTAACATTTCATAACCTATAACTGATTTTAATTACTTTTAATATTACATGGAACCTAATTAATTTTAATTTGAGGAAGTCTTATAATAAAATAATAAAGATTGTCAAATAACTTTCTTTTTTAAATTTTTTTCATGCTTTTATTACATTAGATTGAACTTGATTTTATTCAATGATCTATCTCAATTGTAATAGGTTTTCATGTATTTATGTTTATGGAATACTTAATTTTTTATTTTTCTCTTAAATTTAGCTTTACCTTAGATGGACTCACTTGAAATATACGATCATATTTCTTGGGTTGATTTATTTAAAATAAAAAAATGTAAAGAAGAGGAAGATGAATACACATGATTTTTTTTTGAGGAGGAGAAGTTCAATTCAAATTCGAAGAATACCAAACTCTCCATAGATGAGAGAAAACAACAAGTTTTAGAAGATTCTACATGAAGAAAGATTATGTTTGCCTTGAGAGGATAAATAGAAGAATTGTGAATATTTTGGATGTCCTACAATTGCATATTAGTATTTTTAATTTTATGGAATAAAAAAAATTGTGCAATTTATCTATGATTTGCAAAATAAAGGAAGAAATAATGAATTTAGAGGGATGTGAAAAGTTGTTTATTTTTTCTTTTAAATTCATTTAGAAAGTTTTTTTTATATATTCTTATTATATTTGTAATATCATATTTGAAGCTACTTATATAAAAAAATATTAAACTATAACTTCATATTCATATTTGTTTAAGTTTAGGATTATATATACTTGCTTATGTTTTTTTTCTTAATTAGTTATTTGATTAATTCATCTAAAATTTTAACATTTATTTTTCTAATCAAGTGATAGATAAGTTTATTAGCCAATATACAAAATTGTCAAGTTATACTAGAAAAAAAATCATTTTATTTACAAAATTTTTTTAGATTGATACTCTCAATATTTTATCGATAATTGTTTAATTCAAATTCAGTAAATTCTGCTATCAAGATTTGTATTTAATTTAGCCTCAATTACATTCTTATGTTTTTTTGCTTTATCTGAGATTTTTATAAGTTTTATGATTGAAAAAAATTTATTAACGAAATGTCATCAAAATATATATTTCTTTTGTAATACTTATCTAAGCATATATGAGATGTTTATATTTTTTCTCATTTTTTTAGAATTTTATCATATCTTATTATCTATAACACCTGATAAAATTTAAAATATTATTTTAGAGCACACATATTCTAAATTAAAAAAATGGATGTGTGGCAAATGACATATGACAATACAATTCATATGTTGTTATAACTATGCAGTTGTAATTTAAACTTATTATTATTTTTCTTTTTTTATTTAAAAATAAATATAAAACTAACAACAACAACAACAACAACATCAAGCCTTTATCCCACTACGTGGGGTCGGCTACATGAATCCTTTTTCTCCATTGTGTTCTATTAAAAGTCAAATTCTCATTTAAACCTAAATATAAAACTAACAATGATATTAATTACAGGAAAAGAATGAGATCCCTCCTGGTATATTTCGTAATGAGATTGTTGATCCTATTCCAAATCTCTTCAAGATTATGATAAAGAAATTAATTACATCACATGTTCTGCCTATTAGTTGTGTACCTGATAGCTACATTATTAATATCTATGAACTTGATGACTGCATACCACCTCATATTGAAGAATTTGAACTTTACTATACATATTTAAAAAAAATTCAAAATCATAGGATATGAATTCAAATAATGTAAATAAATAATTTTCTTATTCATGATATTCATATAATCAATGATGTTCACCATAAATCAGATTCCTTTTCTAGTACAAGTTGAAAATTTTGTATATTGTACAAAGACATTGATTGTAATTATGGTTTATCTAAAGAAAATAAGAATTATTCAATCATGCAAAATCTCTCATTTAAATTTATATTATTTTATCACTAAAAATTTCATATCTTTTTGATGTTCAACTAAATTTATTTTCATTGCTGCAAAAATACTTCATGACAAAGTAATAGTTGAAGCATCCATTAGATCAGGTTATGATCTACGAAAAATAATCAAACATGAAGTGAAATTTATAAAGCATTCATGCATACAACTAAAAAAAGAAAATATAGAAACATTCCTATTGCCATCAAAGAATTCAATCAAGTCTGAATCACTTGTATCATAGTTTATTAAAATAATGATGAAACAAATAAGTATAAATTGGAAAAAAAACATTCAAGCTCTCAATTATGACATTTACATACCCAGATTTGCTTGGTAAGAATCCTTAAACGACACATTCAATTAATTAAATGATTAAAGAAGTCTAATAAAGTTAGCTATCATTTTATTAGAAAACTAACTACTATACTTTTAGACAGATTAATCAAGGAACTAATTAAACAAAACATAACCAACTATATATGCCAAAACACAAATAAATATGATTATGAAGTCATCATAGACACTAATGATCAGGGTTCTGATGAAAGCACTAAAATTAAGAAAGATGAAACTCAGTATGATTCTTCACATTTGAATAGTGAAGATAAGTCTAAGGAGATTCCTCAGAATCATGAACTTGAGGATTCTAAGGAAAGCAATATGAATAATGGTGAGAAAGAAAATACACAGGAGGTATGCTGATTCTCATGCTAATGATGGAGAGGAAATTTTGCACTTGCCCAGGGAGAGGGAGAGGACTTTTGACCAAAATGAGAGTACTAATGTAGGAAACACACATGAATAAAATGAGCATGTAAATAAAAATAGAGTAAGTGAAGAGGTGAAAAGTGGTTGGACTGTTGGTGATGAAGTTGAAGAGACAATGACTGGTGAGGAGACCACTTCAGTCTCTGTTGATCAAACTGTAAGCTATGAGAATGATGGAAATAGAACGAACAATGAAATGGTGAAGAGGAAGAATAAGAAAATAGAGAAAAGGAAGGAAAAAAAAAGGAGAAAAAGAAGGGAAGAAAGGGAAAAAAAAAAGAGAAGCAAGGAAAAAGGATGAACTTTAAAATAAAGAATAAGCATAACCTTTTAAAAATTTCTAAGAATATGAGATAAAATAAGCATAAACTTAAAAAAAATCAAGAAAAAAAAACATGAATGAATAAACTTAAAATAGAAATTTCAGGTTAATGATTGAGTAATAGTTAAAGAGTTAATGATTGAGGAGTAACAGGTATATAGTTAATATAATGTCTAAGAGATTTGGTTAGTTTAATATTTTATAATTGTAATCTATTCAAAGAATTGACATATTTTTTATACTATTAAAATATACTATTAAAAGCAGATTAATATAATTATGTAAAAATACATAGTAAAACATTATCCAAATATTATTGTGATTTAATAATAATAGTATTATATGTAAAAATAAATCATTTCATTATATTGTGTTATCATAATATTGCATTTTAAAATAGTACTTTATCTAAAACTATAGATGACATTTGAACTTAGTCAACATTGAATTAATAAAACTATTTAATTCAAGGTCTTAATTGAAGGCTTAATAATCAGAATTGTGCTTATATTAATCTTTCATTTTCCTCAAAGTTGTTTCAAAACATTTTTAAGCACATCTTTTATAAAACAGTTTTCTCCATTTTTTTTTTGAGTTTATTGGGGAGATTTTTACATTGCAAAATAAGTATCCTAAAGATTTAAATAATATAAATTTTTTCAAATAAAAATGGTAAGCATGAGAAAAGGAAGGATAGGAAAATAAATAAGAACAAGAATAAGAAGAAGAAGGGGACAGGAAGATGAAGAAGGGAAAAAAGTTGAAAAAAAAAGAATAGAGAAAGAAGAAGAAAAAGAAGAAGCAAGAAGCAAGAAGAAAAAATGTGGTAGGATCGATGGAAGGCGACAAGGAGAGTGATAGATGACAGTAAGAAGAAAAAAATATGGTATTAATGAAGTTACCTGGGCGTGAGAGATGGCCGGGGACAGGGAGCATGCGAGTAGCTTGGATCGATTGGATGGGAGATATATATATTTTTTAAAAAGCTCTTGTCATACAAAAGGTCGTTCACTTTAAATCATACATCCTAAATCTTACACAACTATCTCTCTTAGGCAAAAATAAAAATAAAAATAATGAGAAGATCTTGCCCACCCCATATGATATCTCCATATTAAAAAAACCAGCATAGATAATATCACCCTGCTAAGGCATTTTGCCATGCAACTAGCATGCAATGCATGTGAGAGAAAAAACAAAGGGAAGAGCAAACTTCATGAAGAACAAATTTGAAGTGCAAATTAGAATATGCCACGTGTACATGGTGCATGTGAATAAAAATTTAAAAATAAAAAAAATATATAACAAAAAAATTATTTTATGATATATCAAAGAGATAAAATTCTATATCAATATGAAATTTTAAATTTGTATAAATATAAATGATTTATAATTCCATTATACATGAATTAAGATAAATTGAAATAAAATATTATATTTGTAATAACATCTAATTTATGTTTATAATACAATTTAGATTTATAATTTATTTCATTTATCTTTGCTAAAGATTCTAATAAATTTTATTTTGAGAAAAAAAAAAATCAAGTTTTAAGAGATTGAAAAAATTCCGAACAAATATGTGTTTTTATCAATAGTTAAGGGAATTAATGAGTTAATTAAGTTTGACGCATAATCATTGAACATTTTCAAATGTTTGAAGCAATTACAAAATAATTAAGGTAATGTAAACCTTAAACATATTGTATAATTAAAATAGCTTATGTCACAACAATCATAAAATTATCAATCAAACTCGAAATATAACAATTGTTAAGTGAAGGAAAAAGAAAAAAATATAGTATTTGCATTGAAAATATATATGGAAATGGAACCATTATAAAAAGAAAAACGATTAGATATTGTCATCCCATAAGGGCACCCCTTTTTTGTGTGGTATGATTCAGAAGTATCACTAAAATCAGAAGACTTTATATTCTGAAAATCTAAGTCAAGTATGAAGTTATGTGGTCATTTTGCCTTATCTATCTTTATAAAAGTAACAAAAATTCTATAGCATGTAAGAATTTTTTTTTTAGTTAATAAGAAATTCAAGATAGATGTATAATTGAAAATGAAATTAAATTATGAACCTTTTATAAGAAACTACAGGAATACAATGCTTAGCAAGATTAGCTCTATTACCTTTTAAGACAAGCACATATCTGAATATTTGATATTAGAAGTTAATAATATAAATGGTATTAAATTATCTAATATTCATAAAAGATTCTATGATATAACTTACTAAAAAATATTAAAATATGATGAGACAAAAAATAATATCTTATACTTACCCAACAGGAAGGGGAATTGAAGCTGATCTAATAAATTCGTCGCGTTCAACAACTTTTATCTTATGTCCAAATATTATTATACACTTGCTTAAAAATGACACGGTACAGAATGACCTTATAAAATCATGACTATAAATATGAGGTGGTATGCAGTTACCAGGTTCATAAATATTAATAATGCAGCTATCAGGTACATAGCTAATATACAGAATATGTGATGTAATTAATTTGTTTATCATAATCTTGAAGATATTTGGAATAGAATCAACAATCTCATTACAAAGTATACCAGTAGGTATCCTGTTCTTTTTCTATAATTAATATCATTGCTAGTTTATATTTATTTTTAAATGAAAAAAGAAAAAAAAGTTTAAATTATAACCGCATAGTTATAACAACATCCGAATTGTATTGTTACCCGTCCTTTACCACACATCTATTTTTTTGGTTCAGAATATGTGTGCTCTAAAAAAATATTTTAAATTTTATCATATGTTATAGATGATAAGATACGATAAAATTATATAGAAATGAGAAAAAATATAAACATCTCATATGCTTAAATAAATATTATAAAAGAAATATAGATTTTGATGGCATTTAGTTAATAAAATTTTTTCATTCATAAAACTTACAAAAATATCGGAGAAAGCAAAATAATATAAGAATGAAATTGAGGTTAAATTAAATAAAAATCTTGATGGCAAGTTTTTTTGAATTTGAATTAAGCAATTATCGATAAAATGTTGAGAGTATCAATTTAGAAATTTCTAAAGTCATCTAAAGATTTTTTATAAATAAAATGAATTTTTTCTAATATAACTTGACAATTTTGTATATTGGCTAATAAACTTATCTATCACTTGATTAAAAAAATAAATGTTAAAAATTTAGATGAATTAATTAAGGAACTAATTAAGAAAAAATATAAGAAAGTATATATAATCTTAAACTTAAATAAATATGAATATAAAGTCATAGTTTAATATTTTCTTATATAAGTAGCTTCAAATATGATGTTACAAATATAATAAGTAAAAAATTTTCTAAATAAATTTAAAAGAAAAAAAATGACAATTTTAACATACCTCTAAGTTCATTATTCCTTCCTCTATTTTGCAAATCATAGATAAATTGCACAATTTCTTTTTGTTCAATAGAATTAAAAACAGCAATGTGCAATTGTAGGTCATCCAAAATATTCACAATTCTTCTATTTATTCTCTCAAGGAAAACATAATATTTCTTCATATAGAATCTTTTAAAGACTCGTTGTTTTCTATCCTCTATGAAGAGTGGTATTCTTCGGATTTGAATCGAACGTCTCCTAAAAAAATTCTTATGTATTCATCTTCGTCTTTACAATCTTTTGACTTCTAGATAAATCAATCCAAGAAATATGATCGTATATTTCAGGTGAGCCCATCTAAGGTAAAGATAAATTTAAGAAAAAAATAAAAAATTAGGCATTCCATAAATATAAATACATGAAAACCTATTAAACAATTGAGATAGATCATAGAATAAAGACAAGTTCAATCTACTGTAATAAAAGCATGAAGCAAATTTCAAAAAAAAAAGTTATTTGACCATCTTTATTATTTTATTATAAGATTTCCTCAAATTAAAATTAATTGTGTTCTATGTAATATTAAAAATAATTAAAATCAGTTGTAGGTTAAAAATGTTAAATTTAATTTTAATTGTGACTATCATAAAATCAGTTAAAATAATTATAAAATGATAAATAATAACTATGGTCATTTTATGCTAATCAAGTGATGATCTTCAACATATATAGTTGATTATTCATAACTCGTTCTTTTAACAATTTGTTTAAATCTCATATATTATTTGTATTTCATAAAAATAAATCATATTAATCTTGATGACAGGTTATTTAATCCGGATTAAGAAATTATTTATACAATGTGGAGAGTACTAATCAAGGAATTTTTGAAGTTATATTAAACAAATTTAGTTAAGAAGCTAACTGATTAACGAACCTATTATGATCTTTGATAAGATCTGAAGAATCTGAACTAATTATACATATTTTTTAAAAAATTCAAAATCATAGGATATGAATTCAATGATATTAAGAAAATCAATTATGTTCACCATAAATCATATTTCTTTTCTAGCACAAGTTGAAAATTTTGTATATTGTACAAAGACATCGATTGTAATTATTGTTTATCTAAAGGAAATAAGAATTATTCAATCATTCAAAATCTCTCATTTAAATTTATATTATTTTATCACTAAAAATTTCATATCCTTTTGATGTCCAACTAAATTTATTTTAATTTCTGCGAAAATATAATGACAAATTCATACTTGAAGCATCCATTAGATCAGGTTATGGTCTAGGAAAATATTCAAACATGAAGTGAAATTTATAAAGCATTCATACATACAACTAAAAAAAGAAAATATAGAAACATTCCTATTGCCATCAAAGAATTCAATCAAGTTCAAATATCTTGTATCATAGTTTATTAAAATAATGATGAAACAAAGAAGTATAAATTGGAAACAAAAAAATCAAGCTCTCAATTATAACATTTCCATACCCAGATTTGCTTGGTAAGAATCCTTAAACGACACATTCAATTAATTAAATGATTAAAGAAGTCTAATAAAGTTAGCTATCATTTTATTAGAAAACTAACTTCTATACTTTTAGCCAGATTAATCAAGGAACTAATTAAGCAAAACATAAACAACTATATATGTCAAAACTCAAATAAATATGAATATGAAGTCATCATAGACACTAATTGTCAAGGTTCTGATGAAAGCACTAAAATCAAGAAAGATGAAATTCAGCATGATTGTTCACATTTAAATAATGAAGATAAGAAGATTCCTCATAATCATGAACTTGAGGATTCTAAGGAAAGTAATATGAATAATGGTGAGAAAGAAAATACACAGGAGGTATGTTGTTTTTCATGCTAATGATGGAGATGAAATTTTGCAGTTGCCTAGTGAGAGGGAGAGGACTTTTGACCAAAATAAGAGTACTAATGTAGGAAGCACACATGAAGAAAATGAGCATGTAAAGAAAAATGGAGTAAGTGAACAGGTCAAAAGTGGTTGGACTGTTGGTGATAAAGTTGAAGCAACAATGACTGGTGAGTAGACCACTTTAGTCTCTGGTGATCAAACTATAAGCAATGAGAATGATGGAAATGAGAACGAACAAGGAAATGGTGAAGAGGACGAATAAGAAAATAGAGAAAAAGAAGGGAAGAAAGGGAAAAAAAATAGTATTATATCTAAAAATAAATCATTTCGTTATATTGTGTTATCATAATATTGTATTTTAAAATAGTACTTTATCTAAAACTATAGATGACATTTGAACTTAGTGAACATTGAATTTATAAAACTATTTAATTCAAGGTCTTTTTTGAAGGCTTAATAATCAGGATTGTGCTTATATTAATCTTTCATTTTCCTCAAAGCCGCTTCAAAACATTATTTTTAAAGCACGTCTTTTTAAAGTAGTTTTCTCCCTTTTTTTAATTTTATTGGGGAGATTTTTACATTGCAAAATAATTGTCCTAAAGATTTAAATAATATAAATTTTATCAGATTAAAATTGTAAGCATGAGAAAAGGAAGGATAGGAAAATAATTAAGAACAAGAATAATAAGAAGAAGGGGAGAGGAAGATGAAGAAGGGAAAAAAGTTGGAAAAAAAAAAAAAGAAAAGTGAAAGAAGAAGAAGAAGAAGCAAGAAGAAAAAATATGGTAGGATCGATGTAAGGCGGCAAGGAGAGTGAGAGATGGCGGTAAGAAGAAAAAATGTGGTATTAATGAAGTTACCTGGGTGTGAGAGATGGCCGAGGGCAGGGAGCATGCAAGTGGCTAGGATCGATCAGATGGGAGGTCGAGCTAGGTCGGAGGGAAGAGATCGGGCTTTTTGGTAGGTCTAGAGGTGGGCGAGGTGGTTGGTACTGAGGTTGAAGGGTTTTGGGTAGCGTGAGAGAGAGAGAGGCGAAGGTGCTTCTTTCTAGAGACAAAGTCTAGGGTGTGCGAACGAGAGGAGAGGGAGAAGAGCACGGGAGTTGATTGAGATAGCAAACAACAAAATGCGACATTTCGTTTTATTTGAAGATGCGATTCTACGAATAGTCAAGAATTAAGTTTGCAGATTTGCTTAGTGTTTTATATTATAGTTCTCATGAAGGAACCCTCATTTTTACATAGTTCTAGAAGAACTAATTTGCACACATGCATAAAAACTTGTACATTGAAATACTTAAGAAACCCTAAGTTCTAATTTATGCTAGCCTTAAACTAGTTCTTGATTCTTGCAAGTAACTCTAAAGTTTTCCAAATACTCTAGAGTTCACAACTTCACATAAAGCCTACGTTATCCTACTGTTTTCAGAAGTCCTCCACATCATAATTCTTTGATAAGTTCTTGCATCTATATTGTGTTCACAACCAATACTAATAATAGTAGTTATAGATAATTTTTTATATGTGTATAAAATGCATGTACATAAAATAAAAAAAAATAAAAATAAAAATAATATCATAAAATATTTAATAAAATTTTTTACTTATAAAGATAAAACATTTATTTTTATGTGCTTTATTATTACAAGTAATTCTAATTATTATTTATATTAGTGAGAAGTAATATATTTTTCTTAAAAATATTGTATAAAAATATATAAATATAATTTTACAATTCAATACTAAAAAATAAATATTTTTTTAAGTATAAATGTAAAAGTAATAATGTCATAAGAATAGATATAAAAAATTTGCAATACGTTTAGAGAGTTGTTGCTATTTTGCTTAAGCAATTATAATTTCCTTTGATGTGAAATAATTACATGAATGTATGAATCGAATTGCTACTGATTTGTTAGAAAGTTGAATTTTATGAAGTAATAGATAGTTCTTAAAAGGAAGTGAACAATTTAATATAAGATAGCTAATATGCATTTATGGTTTAAAGCATAAGATCAACTTCAAAATTACAAAATTGCAATGTCAAGTAGGATAAGGTTAATAATAATATATATAAGTTTTAATGTTAAATTCCTATTTCAAATAGAAAAAAAAAATTATAAAATGAAGTAGCAACAGTAAATAGTGTGCATTCCTTAATGCTAAGACAATGTGTTTTCTAAGAAAATTCGATTTATATTTTGATGTCATACAACTTCTCCATTTGAGAATAGAATAGGATATTGCATAGGGTCATAACATCCAAAATAATGCTTGATCTTTCAACATGTCCCAGAATGTGAAGTCAATATGATATTACGTTCAATACAACATGTACATTGTCCTTCACGAATCAAGTATGATGAAGACACGAAATAAATAAGAAAGAGACCAAGTTATAGAAATATTATATTATCTATGTGGTTCCGCTAAACATGGAGATAATTAGATTTACTAAGAAAAAGATAAATAGATATACAAACAAATGAGGGAGAA
Organism: Dendrobium officinale; assembly: GCA_019514585.1. Taxonomy (NCBI): domain Eukaryota; kingdom Viridiplantae; phylum Streptophyta; class Magnoliopsida; order Asparagales; family Orchidaceae; genus Dendrobium; species Dendrobium officinale. The sequence continues at coordinate 65,203,527 of CM033687.1, forward strand.
AAAGCTCACAAAATTCAAGTATACCATTCGCATGGTAAAAGAGTAACTCCGAATATGTCAAATACAAGTGAAATAGTCAACACTGAGCTTTGAATAATGCTAAGATTCTACCAATGCTTCTCAAACTACATCACCATGTGTGCCCAGAACATCATCCTTCTCTTTTAACTCTCGCAAAATAAATTTCGCTTTAGCAAGAACGAAACAATATCTAATTTATTTTTTCTAATTGCTACTCCAAGGCAAAGTTTTCAGCCTCCCCATATTTATTTATTACATATGTTGCAGGAGCTATCTATTTCTTCTCTATAGAACCTACTACATCTACTCTTTAATTTCCAAAAGGAAAAAAAAAAAAAATCATCCATGGCTGATTGAACATCCACTGGACTCATACAAGCAAAATCACCCATATTTCCAAGCGATATCTTTACTGCTTTTCGTATTTTTAGAACGTGGATTTTAAATCTAAATCATGTTTGGATTTAATTTGGAGTTAATAAAAAAAAATTACCTCTAGGTTTTTGTAAGAGAACTGTAGCGGGAATAGAATTTTGGAGTAAATAAAAAAAATTTACGTCTAGGTTTTTCCAAGATAACTGTAGCGGGAATAGAACTTTGGAGTTAATTAAAAAAAAATTACCTCCAGGTTTTTGCAAGAGAACTGCAGCGGGAATAGAACCAGTTAGGAAGAAGATAATAGAGATGTTTCCAAATCGTGTAATAGCTGCGTTAGATCTAGCGGGAGAGGGAGAAGAGCGTGGGAGATTTATTTGATAGCATACGGTTTGACGAGAGGGAGAAGACTGTGGGAGAGGTAGAATAGCAGTAGAGTTTCTTGATAGTTGTTGGACATAAGAACCTAATGTGACAACTCGTGGAAGACGCGATGATACGAAGAGACGTACGGACAGTGAAAGAGTAAGGGTGGAGATTAATTTAGAGATTTTAAACGTAGGAACAGGATCACTTATGGGAAGAATCACAAGCGACACTTTAATATGATGTGAAAAAATATCGGGATTGCACGGAGACATAATAAGACGACGGAGTAAGTAAGTCAATATAAAGATTAACGAGTCACAATTAATGATTTAAAGAGATCTCAATTGCAGAATTGCTTAGGCATTGTTACAAACTCATTAGGCACAACAATTTAAAACAATAACAAACATGCGAGTAATGGCGAGTGCATTTTAACAATAATCCGCGGGTTAATATTTAGAAAAGTCACCTTGAGTTTCCCTCACTCAAGCTCTCTTGCGGTTAATAGAAGAAAGATATTAGCAACACTAATGTGATCACCACGAGGAAGAGGGAGCTTACAATACTGTCCACGGGAAAGCTATTCGGAGCTGGAGGAGTTGATGAATAGTGCAAGAGTGTATTCCCGGAAGGTTTAACAGCAATTTTTCTTACTAGCGTTCTTGGGACAACAATCTGTCAATATCCAAAAATTCTGGACAGCAAATGAGACCGTTCCAGCAACCTGGACATCAAACTACCTTGCTGAAAATTGCAGGACAGCAATCCTGTGAGGTGGACAGAACTCTGGGTAGCAGTTATGGGGAGACTAGGGCTGCTGGACAGCTAGCCGTGGCCTTCAAGTGGTGCAGGACAGCAGGTTGTCCTCTTAGAAATTCTGGGGCAGCAATTTGTGGCCTCCCTAAGGTGCATCCAATGAAGAAATGCAAGCCTGAAAGGGCGACCAAGGTGGGGAGAAGAGGTGGGGTGATTTGGGTGAGGAGCTTGGAGTGGGCTAGGCGATTGGAGGAAAAAATCTGTATTTTAATGTCAGATTTTTTTAAAAGGAAAGGGGTCAATTTGAAATTCAAATTAACCTCAATTAAGGGAGTAATGAGGGGAGGGGGCCGGCGATTATGATGGGGTTATGGGGGATTTAAATGGTGCTTAGGTGGCAAAGTGGAGAGAGGAGGGAGGGAGAGAGGAGCCGGCCCTATGGGGTTTTAATTTTTGTGTTTAAATGAAATGAGAGTGGGGCCCATGTGATTGAGTAAAGCAATTAATTCAAATTCTGAATTAATTTCAGATTTGATGAGGTGTAAAGGGTTTCCTAATTGAATTCCATCATTTAAGGAGGGATTTAAAATTCAAATTTCAATTTGAATTTCGAATCCGAAATTTCCTAAATGATAGGGGGACGAATTAGGAAAGTAATGAAAGCTGAATTGAATTTGAGAAGTCTCAAATCCATGGCTGATTTGGAGTGGCCGGCGGTGGGGGATTCCCTGGATTGACCGACGGGTCTTGGGGGGTGTTAGGACGGGTGGAGGAGATGGAACGGGTGGCTGGCGGAGGGAAGGATGGATGGGATCTAAGTTTTAACGGCAAGGGAGGGGGTTGGTGGTTTGCCGATCAAGTGGTGGGGGTATTGGAGGAAAACCGGCGGCTAGGGGAGAAGTGAAGAAGAAGAAAAATAGAAAAAAAACCAAGAGCTCCACCAAGGGGCTGTTGGGTATTGCGTTGAGCCTCTCCTAGGCCAATCCTCACTGGAGAACTCACAAAGAGAACTCTAGAACTCACAAAGAGATCCAAAATCCAAAATTTTCATTAGCGATAATCATCTTTTCTCCTACATAAAAAAATGGTCATATATATAGGCCTCAAAATGACAAAGAAAAATAAAAGACTAAAATGCCCCTTGGGCTACAATAGCGACCAAATACCCATAAGGGCAAAAACGGAAAAACTAAAAAATAAAATAAACTATTACATAAAAAGACTCAAAATAAAACTCCTGATCGTGGCCGTAGATCTCCGGCGTCTCCGATGGTACACGTGTCGAAATCGCTGATGATGTCCTCATCATTCTCCCCTGGTGGGGGAAAACTCGACCCCGTCGAGTAATCATATGTAGAGCTCTCGTACCACTCTAGTAAGTCGGGGTCCACTCATCTGCAGCTCCTCCGGATCAAACCACATGTCCTCCGTCTCTGATTTCCCTTTCCAATGAACTATGTACCTTTGGCACCCACCTTCTTTGGTGGATATGATCAAGTATTGCTTCAATCTTTTTGTATTGGGTAAATATGGCAAATTGGGGGGTGGGGGTCTGGGGTTCTCATTGGCAAAGGTTCACACAAGGCTCATTATATAGTGGATTGGTAGGACTAAACTCTGGTCCCTCAAAGGCTACAAGATCTTCAATATTAAACGTAGGATTAATGTTGAAACCTTCAGAAAGGTCTAGCACATAGGCATTACTGTTTATCTTTGAAATTAATTTAAAAGGTCCTGCGCTTCGAGCATGTAACTTAACGGTTCCTTGAGGAAACCATTCTGGACGAATCCACGCCATCACAAAATCACCAACTTTGAATTCTTTAAATATTTTATCATGACCAGCATTAAGCTTATAATTAACATTTCTTAACTCAATTTTCTTATTAATCTCATTGTGCAATTCCTGAAGGAGAGATGCAAATGCTGATGCGACAAACCCGATGTGCATGATGAATGACAAGACTTGGGGCTTACACCAAAGCTTTAAACAGAGACAAACTCGACGGGAAACGAACATGCAAACACACAGACTCACAAGCACACATAGATAAGCATAACGATGGGTTAAACATAAAATGTGGGGACTTAAAGTTCCCAAATTTAAGGGAATTGGTTTAGGGGGAGCAATAAAGACATCCTTAGCTACTAAGGCACTTCCATGTAAAGTTTCAGCTAGGGTCGAGGTTAGTCTCCTAGGAGTAGCGGTGTAATCTTTCAAATTCATCCAACTAGGAGAGGGGGGGTCCTTAATAGGGGAGGACAAGACTAAAGAGGACATGTTGGAGGAGTCATGGATATGATAAGAAGATGGGTCCTGACTCACTACCATAAGGGGATAGTCCAAAGAGTCACCAGTAGGTATGAGACTCAAGAAATGGGGTAAGGTATTCCTATCAGAAGTGGGCACAACAATTAGAGTGGGAGCAATAAAGACATCCTTAGCTACTAAGGCACTTCCATGTAAAGTTTCAGCTAGGGTCGAGGTTAGTCTCCTAGGGGTAGCGGTGTAATCTATCAAATTCATCCAACTAGGAGAGGGGGGGGGGGGTCCTTAATAGGGGAGGACAAGACTAAAGAGGACATGTTGGAGGAGTCATGGATATGATAAGAAGATGGGCCCTGACTCACTACCATAAGGGGACAGTCCAAAGAGTCACCAGTAGTTATGAGACTCAAGAAATGGGGTAAGGTATTCCTATCAGAGGTGGGCACAACAATTAGAATGGTGACATTAAAGCATGGGCTAAGATTCTCTCTAGTGTTGTTGTCGGTACGAGGAATGGAGAGATAAGTCCAATCAAGAAAGACACACTTGTTAAAATGTAACTCTCGATGAGTCACTCCTAAACTAGACTCCAATAAAACAAAAGGAGATTCATTACTCAAATTCGGCTCAAAAACTTTCAGACCCAAATTAGTATCATCCGAACTCATAGTGCTATGCTCAATAGAATCAGGATAAATGGGTTTAGGGTTAATTAAATCGGGAATTAAATCAGGTAGTAAGTGTCGTTGAACCACTTCCGACTCGAGACTATTACCATCAAGATTCTCCAAAGTCAACTCAGTATGTAATACGACTAAATCAGGATCTTTTGAATTTAAATACAATGTGTGCAATGCCAGATTGGCTTCTTCCAAGATCATATTCCTATCGTCCCGGCATACTTTGTCCAAAGACTTATCCTCGAGGAGACTAGGATCGGGGTGGGTGAAGGTGTCGACGTTTACAGGTTCTAACTTTCCTAGCTCAGGGTTTAAGTCATTCTGGGAGTCTGATTCAATCACTTCTGTTTCATCCTCAAAGAATTCTTCGTCATTAGTGATATCACTAGCATCCACGAAATGGATGCACTCAGTCTCAGGTTCAGGGAACCTCTTCTTCTTAATGTTTTCCTTTATTATAATCATGCTTGCAGGGTCAAGGACTAGGGAGGCTAAAGGTTGACTGGGATGGTTAGAAGTCGATCCAAGTGGGGAGTCATATGGGCTCGAACCAACAGAAGACCCACTAAAGGATCGGTCACCAAGACTGAATGAAGACCTACAGGGTGGGACAGCTACCCTGTCGTTACTAAAGGATGGGTGGTCTCGACCCTAGTAATGTTCACGGTTTGTTCCAACAGAAAAGGTGGGGCGGGGCTCTAGATGGTGGTCACTGGTAGAGGGTCGGTATTTTAAATTAAGATCTCGCCTCATGTCTTTCCAAGTAGGGTACTCACCGCGAGACTCTTTATGATCTTCCAATCTTGCCCAAAATTGAAGAGCTCGACCTTTTAGGTGAGATTTAGCGATGAGAACTTGGTGGGATTCAGGGATATGACATGATTCAAAATAGTCATCTAGTTGTCTCGCCCATTCCCTAAAGTGATAAGGGTCCAAGGAACCATCAAAGGTGGGTAGACGGTAAGGTGACTGAAAGTGAGGTCGTTGTGGCTTAAACTTGGGTCTAGGTTGAAAAGTAGAGTGGGACACATAATTCGAGTAGGGATAGTCAATAGGTTTCTCCGTCATAATTCTAGTCATATTGCCCACTAGGTTAACGATGTCATCTAAACTCTTTTGGAGTCTTATCGGGTCCATTGAAAAGTGCTAAGATGTTTAAGGAAGAATGGGCGTAAGGGACATCATTTAGACACTAAGTTAAGCTCACTTAGACTCACTACAGGGTGCAAAAAAAGTTTGGACATCAAGCTAAGCTAGTGGGCTAAATAGCCTAGGCACTTAGGGAGGTTGTTAGGTTGAGGACAGCACCCAAACGTTTAAGAAACTGGCCTATATTTCACTAGATGTGTGCAGGAAAGATGTGGACAGCAAAACTACAACAAGGCATAAAGTAATCTAAGTGTTTAGGCAGGATTTTAGGATGTGGACAGCACCTAAACACTAGATTAGGTTCACCTAACAGCAGGTAAACGATGCAGAAATTTCCTGGACAGCACACTACAAGGCTTGAATAAATACGCTAAGTGTTGGGTTAGGTGTCTAGAGTGTGGACAGCACTTAGGTACATGAAATGCTAAACCAAAACTCACTAAATGCGTGCAGGAATTGTAAAGACAGCAATGTAAACAGTGAATAAAATTTAGATATGCGATGATATGCATGCAAAATTAAATTATAACGCAAGGTTAGACCCAAGGATGTTTTTCTAACATGTCGTGCATGCCTACCATGCTCTGATACCAAGATGATGTGAAACAATATCGGAATTGCACGGAGACATAATAAGGCAACGGAATAAGTAAGTCAATATAAAGATTAACGAGTCACAATTAATGATTTAAAGAGATCTCAGTTGCATAATTGCTTAGGCATTGTTACAAACTCATTAGGCACAACAATTTAAAACAATAACAAACATGTGAGTAATGGCGAGTGTATCGGCGGGTTAATATTTAGAAAAGTCACCTTGAGTTTCCCCACTCAAGCTCTCTTGCGGTTAACAGAAGAAAGATATTAGCGACACTAATGTGATCACCACGAGGAAGAGGGAGCTTACAATACTGTCCACGGGAAAGCTATTCGGAGCTGGAGGAGTTGATGAATAGTGCAAGAGTGTATTCCCGGAGGGTTAAACAGCAATTCTTCTTACTAGCGTTCTTGGGACAACAATATGTCAATATCCAGAAATTCTGGACAACAAATGAGACCGTTCCAGCAACCTGGACACAAACTACCTTGCTGAAAATTGCAGGACAACAATCCTGTGAGGTGGACAGAACTCTGGGTAGCAGTTATGGGGAGACTAGGGCTGCTGGACAGCTAGCCGTTGCCTTCAAGTGGTGCAGGACAGCAGGTTGTCCTCTCAGAAATTCCGGGACAGCAATTTGTGGCCTCCCTAAGGTGCAGCCAATGAAGAAACGCAAGCCTGAAAGGGCGACCAAGGTGGGGAGAAGAGGTGGGTTGATTTGGGTGAGGAGCTTGGAGTGGGCTAGGCGATTGGAGGGAAACATTTGAATTTTAATGTCAGATTTTATTAAAAGGAAAGGGGTCAATTTGAAATTCAAATTAACCTCAATTAAGGGAGTAATGGGGGGAGGGGGGCGGCGGTTATGATGGGGTTATGGGGGATTTAAATGGTGCTTAGGTGGCAAAGTGGTGAGAGGAGGGAGGGAGAGAGGAGCCGGCCTATGGGGTTTTAATTTTTGTGTTTAAATGAAATGAGAGTGGGGCCCATGTGATTGAGTAAAGCAATTAATTCAAATTCTGAATTAATTTCAGATTTGATGAGGTGTAAAGGGTTTCCTAATTGATATCCATCATTTAAGGAGGGATTTAAAATTCAAATTTCAATTTGAATTTCGAATCCGAAATTTCCTAAATGATAGGGGGACGAATTAGGAAAGTAATGAAAGCTGAATTGAATTTGAGAAGTCTCAAATCCATGGCTGATTTGGAGTGGCCGGCGGTGGAGGATTCCCTGGATTGACCGACGGATCTAGGGGGGAGTTGGGACGGGAGGAGGAGATGGAACGGGTGGCCGACGGAGGGAAGGATGGGTGGGATCTAAGTTTTAACGGCAAGGGAGGGGGTTGGTGGTTTGCCGATCAAGTGGTGGGGGTATTGGAGGAAAACCGGCGGCTAGGGGAGAAGTGAAAAAGAAGAAAAATAGAAAAAAAAAAACCAAGAGCTCCACCGAGGGGCTGTTGGGTATTGCGTTGAGCCTCTCCTAGGCCAATCCTCACTGGAGAACTCACAAAGAGAACTCTAAAACTCACAAAGAGATCCAAAATCCAAAATTTTCATTAGTAATAATCATCTTTTCTCCTACATAAGAAAATGGTCATATATATAGGCCTCAAAATGACAAAGAAAAATAAAAGACTAAAATGCCCCTTGGGCTACAATAGAGACCAAATACCCATAAGGGCAAAAACGGAAAAATTGAAAAATAAAATAAACTATTACATAAAAAGACTCAAAATAAAACTCCTGATCGTGGCCGTCGATCTCCGGCGTCTTCGATGGTACACGTGTCGAAATCGCTGATGATGTCCTCATCATTCTCCCCTGGTGGGGGAAAACTCGACCCCGTCGAGTAATCATCTGTAGAGGTCTCGTACCACTCTAGTAAGTCGGGGTCCACTCATCTGCAGCTCCTCCGGATCAAACCACATGTCCTCCGTCTCTGATTTCCCTTTCCAATGAACTATGTACCTTTGGCACCCACCTTCTTTGGTGGATATGATCAAGTATTGCTTCAATCTTTCTGTATTGGGTAAATATGGCAAATTGGGGAGTGGGGGTCTGGGGTTCTCATTGGGAAAGGTTCACACAAGGCTCATTATATAGTGGATTGGTAGGGCTAAACTCTGGTCCCTCAAAGGCTACAAGATCTTCAATATTAAACGTAGGATTAATGTTGAAACCTTCAGAAAGGTCTAGCACATAGGCATTACTGTTTATCTTTTAAATTATTTTAAAAGGTTCTGCGCTTCGAGCATGTAACTTAACGGTTCCTTGAGGAAACCGTTCTGGACGAATCCACGCCATCACAAAATCACCAACTTTGAATTCTTTAAATATTTTATCATGACCAGCATTAAGCTTATAATTAACATTTCTTAACTCAATTTTCTTATTAATCTCATTGTGCAATTCCTGAAGGAGAGATGCAAATGCTGATGCGACAAACCCGATGTGCATGATGAATGACAAGACTTGGGGCTTACACCAAAGCTTTAAACAGAGACAAACTCGACTGGAAACGAACATGCAAACACACAGACTCACAAGCACACATAGATAAGCATAACGATGGGTTAAACATAAAATGTGGGGACTTAAAGTTCCCAAATTTAAGGGAATTGGTTTAGGGGGAGAAATAAAGACATCCTTAGCTACTAAGGCACTTCCATGTAAAGTTTCAGCTAGGGTCAAGGTTAGTCTCCTAGGGGTAGCGGTGTAATCTATCAAATTCATCCAACTAGGAGAGGGGGGGTCCTTAATAGGGGAGGACAAGACTAAAGAGGACATGTTGGAGGAGTCATGGATATGATAAGAAGATGGGTCCTGACTCACTACCATTAGGGGATAGTCAAAAGAGGCACCAGTAGGTATGAGACTCAAGAAATGGGGTAAGGTATTCCTATCAGAAGTGGGCACAACAATTAGAGTGGGAGCAATAAAGACATCCTTAGCTACTAAAGCACTTCCATGTAAAAGTTTCAGCTAGGGTCGAGGTTAGTCTCCTAGGGGTAGCGGTGTAATCTATCAAATTCATCCAACTAGGAGAGGGGGGGTCCTTAATAGGGGAGAACAAGACTAAAGAGGACATGTTGGAGGAGTCATGGATATGATAAGAAGATGGGCCCTGACTCACTACAATAAGGGGATAGTCCAAAGAGTCACCAGTAGGTATGAGACTCAAGAAATGGGGTAAGGTATTCCTATCAGAGGTGGGCACAACAATTAGAGTGGTGACATTAAAGCATGGGCTAAGATTCTCTCTAGTGTTGTTGACGGTACAAGGAATGGAGAGATAAGTCCAATCAAGAAAGACACACTTGTTAAAATGTAACTCTCGATGAGTCACTCCTAAACTAGACTCCAATAAAACAAAAGGAGATTCATTACTCAAATTCGGCTCAAAAACTTTCAGACCCAAATCAGTATCATCCGAACTCATAGTGTTATGCTCAATAGAATCAGGATAAATGGGTTTAGGGTTAATTAAATCGGGAATTAAATCAGGTAGTAAGTGTCGTTGAACCACTTCCGACTCGAGACTATTACCATCAAGATTCTCCAAAGTCAACTCAGTAGGTAATACGACTAAATCAGGATCTTCCGAATTTAAATAAAATGTGTCCAATGCCAGATTGGCTTCTTCCAAGATCATATTCCTAACGTCCCGGCATACTTTGTCCAAAGACTTATCCTCAAGGAGACTAGGATCGGGGTGGGTGAAGGTGTCGTCGTTTACAGGTTCTAACTTTCCTATCTCAGGGTTTAAGTCATTCTGTGTAACACCCCACATTACCCTTGAATAGTACTGTAGAGTGTAACAACTAAAACATATTATTTTCCTTCCATAAAGTTTTTGAATATAGTTAACCACTTGCATAACTATACGACATATCTCATAAACCTTTCATTAATACATTAACTGAAGTACTTCACATTTTCTTTTTTTTTTTTAAACTTCCACAACATAGTTACAGAGCCACTAAGGAACATCCAAACAAAATACTTCAAATGAGTAATTACATACCCTTAGATAATCCTTACTAACAAATATAGAAATAACACATAATATTGAGGTACTTGAAATCTAATCAGCAACAACTTTATCTTTTCCTTTACCTGTAAAAACAGCCAGAAGAAAGTTCTGGTGAGCTATGAGGCTCACATAAGCTATGCAAAATTAAATAACAATAAAAAATTGATCAAATGAAATACAATATTGAGCTAATCATTGCACTAACTTATCATTATTTGAAAAGCATCAAAAGCATCATATTGAACATCATCCTTTATGTTATTAGAGATATATATTGAATATTTAATCTTGTAAAAGATTTGGCTATACTTTAACATTTTCAATGGAGTCCAGATAAATCTGGCATTATTACCATTGAATTTCATAGAGGTCCCTTTTGCCTCTTTAGGGGTCCCTTTTGCCCCACCTGCTATGCAGGTATTCATTTCCTTGGGGTCCCTTTTGCCCCATCTACAATTCAGGTTTCATATTGGGTCCCTTTTGCCCACCTGACCATGTAGATATCATAATATAACCTAGCCAATCTTTATTAAATAAATATTCAATAAATCTCATTTTCATAATTCATCTCTTTTATCACTTATATAGTTGTACAAGTGTTATAAGAAAAGTTGACAATGCATTATCTAACAAATGCAAACTTCTTTCTTTAACATATACCATCAAGCGATTGAAACAGCATATTTGATCAAATATCATTTCACTTTCCACATCAAGTACATTTGTTTATACATGAACACTTCAATGAAATCTATTATGGTTTCCATACAAGTATTCACAATGCATTAAATTACTCAAACTATTGAAAAGAGATAATAAATATAAATTCAGTGATTAACTTTACATAACTTACCTTCTTGACGAATCGTTTCTTCCAATTCTCTATTTCGCACCCTTCTACGATTGTAAGTCGCTATGAAATTTCCTCTTTGCATAAGACTTTATTTCAATCTTCTATCCTTCTTCTTTTAAATTTTCCTCTCTTAAGCTTCCTTTACCATGTCCTCAATTTACTCGTCTTTAAATCAACTACAGATTATCACAAACTTTCATATTAATTCTATTTAAATCTGGATTAAAACTTTTACTAATCTCTATTTAATACTATAGTAATACTACTATAGTAATACTTGCATCAATTTCTTACTAACCGTGCCAAAATTTCTCACCAAAATGTTGAACTTCTCCACCCGAAGACCCGCTGCCGCTGCCCAGAACTTCCGCCCTTTTGCTACAGGACTTCCTGCGAATTTCCTTTGCAGTTCTGCGACTTTTGCTACAGTCCCGGGCAAGCCTTCCTGCGAATTTCTTTTACAGTTTTGCGATTCTTGGTACAGTCCCGGGAGAAGTCGTCCTCTGAAAGCTTCCGTCGAACAACAGAAATTTCAGGATTCCTGGCAAAAGAAAACTCACGACTTTTCTCTTCACTCAACCGAACCTAGCCAAGCCTTTTCTCTGAAGGTTATGATGATAAGAATACTTAGAAGTGGGTCCCGCCTTCTAACTACTCACCAAAAGCCTCTTTTAATACATCCCTTCAGAATTATTTTGATTTAAAATATTCTAATAATTATCCATAAACTAAATCTATTTATTTAAACAAGAAAATAAATTAACTGATATTTAGATAAATACCTGATCTCTTTTGGTTCTCACAAATCTTCCCTCCTTTAAAATTTCGTCCCCGAAATTCAACATTTCATACTTTTTCAAACAAGTGAGGAAACTTCTGTTTTAATTCTGCTTCCCTTTCCCAAGTAGCATGCTTTATTGATCTATGCTTCCATTTCACTTTTACAAAAGGAATCATTTTGCTTCTAAGTTTTCGAACATCCCTATCCAAAACCAACTCAGGTTCTTCCACATATGTCAAATCTTTTTGAAGTTCAATATCTTTCTTAAGAACTCTTTGATTTTCATCTGTAACCCACTTTCTGAGCATTGATACATGAAAAAACATTATGTATTTCGGACATATCTGAAGGTAGAGCCAATTTGTAAGCTACTTGTCCCACTCTTTCAATAATTTCAAACGGACCAATAAATCTAGGACTGAGTTTCCCACTTTGGCCAAATCTAGAAATACCTTTCATTGGCCTCACCTTCAAGAATACAAAATCTCCCACATCAAATTCTATCATTTTATGCTTGGGATCATAATATTTTTGTTGGCGGTCTTGAGCTGCTTTTAATCTGTCTCTGATCAGTCTTACTTTTTCAGTAGCTTGATCCACTAACTGTGAACCCAACAATTGTCTTTCACCAACTTCAAACCAACTCAAGGGAGTTATGCATCTTCTGCCATATAAAGCTTCATATGGAGCCATTTTGATGCTGGACTGGTAGCTATTATTATAAGTGAACTCGATCAATGGAACATGATCTTCCCAGTGACCTCCAAAATCCAATATACATAATCTTAATAAATCTTCTAACACTTGAATCAGCCTTTCTGATTGACCATCTGACTGTGGATGAAATGCAGTGCTAAAGTTCAATTAAGATAGATGTGTTGTAGGGGTTTGAGTGTTGGGTGGTATGGCATGAAACCAATGAAAATGGTGCCATAGATGTGCTCATATACAAACATGATAAATTGAGATATGATTATGTTAAAGGAATGGTGAGAGTATCATTTATTAAAATTTAGTTAATGATAAATATACTTAGTTTGTTTGGACATGCAAAATAAAAGATAGAAAATGTATCAATAAGATGAGATGAGATGACAAAAGTAATATTAAAATTTCAAGATGAAAATGGGTAGAATTTAAAGAAAAGTAGAAGTAATTTGTGTAAAATAGATTAACACCTCAAGCACTCACTTAGCATGAGCGAACGGAGAAGAGGATTTATAAAGCCTATCCCAATTACTTGGTATGAAACTAATTTTAGTGATGAATCATGCATCTAAGTTCTTAATCCTTTGCTAGTAGTGTTGTTTGTTATGACATAAAGTCATACTACTCAATGCATAAATTATTTGCCAAAATCCAGCTAATCAAGAATTTAACAATGCCATTTCAATGTCTGAACTGATACTTCAATTCTATGAAAGACATTCATATTCATCTTTAAAAAATAAGATACTAATGCATATCGAGAAGCATAGTAGAGGGATGAAAATTCAGTACGTCGCCTCTTTGATGTAGTTTTAGGCTAAAAGTTGTTGCATATTTTAAGCTGTTAACTCCAGCAATCGTGCTGCAATTTATAGTGAGAATCTTTTGCGTTTTCTGTTTAAAATATTGGGTTTGGGCTAACAAAAAATTTGGCTCATAGAAAATCGGAGCGATTCATTTCTAAGCCAATGAAAGGGGGGGGGACCTTAAGTATAATGTGAAGATAAGAGATGACCATTAACATAATTTTTGCATGCTGACTTTAACCAAATAGAACAAGTTAAAAACATCACCATTTGTACCTGCATGCATTTAAAACATGTTTTAAGGATTTGCTTGGTTGAATGTTAAATACATTAACATTGCTTTTTTAAACAAAAATATTATTTAGATAACATTTTTATCTTTGAAATTTATTGCGTTTGGCTTATGTTAGTTTACTTTAAAAAATTTCGATGTTATTTAAAATAATAAATACTACAACAACAACAACATCAAGCTTTATCCCACTACGTAGGGTCGGCTACATGAATCCTTTTTCTCCATTGTGTCATATTAAAAGTCAAATTCTCTTTTAAATCTAATAAAGAAAGGTCATTCCTAATATTTTCTAACCAAGTCTTTTTAGTTCTACCCCTACCTTTCTTAACATAAGTCAAATCTAATACCTCTACTCTCCTAACCGGGTCATCGAAAGGCCGCCGTTTTATGTGACCAAACCATCTAAGGCGACTCTCTCTAATCTTATCTTCTACTGGAGCTACTCCAACATTTTCACGTATATGCTCATTTCGTATCCTATCTCTAAGGGTAAAGCCACTCATCCACCAGAGCATCCTTATCTCTGCCACACTTAACTTAGTATTATGCTTCTCTTTTAATGGCCAACATTCAGCACCATAAAGCATTGCAGGCCTCACTACCATCTTATAAAATTTTCCCTTAAGCTTGAGGGGTACATTTCTATCACATAATAAGCCCGATGCATTCCTCCACTTCAACCATCCAACTTGAATTATGCTGATAATATCCCCATCTATTTCACCATCACTCTAAACAATAGATCCAATATATCTAAAACGTGCACTCTTATTAATGACTTGATCGCCCAAAGTCACAATCCCCTCACCATATCTATTACTACTAAAATTACACTCCATATATTCCACTTTAGATCTACTCAAGAGAAAACCTTTAGACTCTAAGGTTGACCTCCATAATTCAAGTTTACCTTCAACTCCCTCTCTAGTCTTATCAATAAGAAGAATATCATCAGCAAAATGCATACACCAAGGTACATCCTCTTGCAAATGTCTAGTGAGAACATCCATGACTAAAGCAAAAAGATATGGGCTTAAGGCTGATCCTTGATGTAACCCAACCGAAATAGGGAAATACTTGGTCAATCCACCTTGTGTTTGAACACAAGTAATAACTCCTGCATACATATCTTTAAAGATTTGAATATAAGCATTATTGACTCCTTTCTTTTCAAGAACTCTCCATAGCACTTCTCTTGGAACTTTATCATATGCTTTTTCTAAATCAATAAATATCATATGTAGATCCTCCTTATTTTCTCTATATTTCTCCATCAAACCTCTTAATAAATGTATGGCTTCCATAGTCGACTTACCCGGCATGAATCCAAATTGATTTTGAGAAACATTAGTATCACGCCGCAACTTATGCTCCTTAACTCGCTCCCAAAGTTTTAAAGTATGACACATTAACTTAATACCTCTATAATTCGCACAATCTTGTGCATCACCTTTATTCTTAAAAATAGGAATTAACACACTCATTCTCCACTCATCTGGCATCTTTTTAGTCATCAAAATAGTATTAAAAAGTTTAGTAAGCCATGAAATTCCTTCATCTCCTAAGCATTTCCACACCTCTATTGGAATATCATCAGGTCCAACAGCTTTTCCACCCTTCATTTTCTTTAAAGCCTCTCTAACCTCAGTTTTACTAATACGCCGATAAAAACATAAATCTTTATTTTCATTTAGGGTGCTAAGGTCACTATAGTCAATCTTATTTTCACAATCTTCATTAAAAAGTTTAGCAAAATATCTCATCCATCTTTGTTGAATATCATCTTCTAAGAAAAGTATGTTTTGATCTTCAGCTTTAATACACTTCACTTGACCTAAATCCTTACTACTCCTATCTCTTTGTTTGGCTAACTTATACATATATTTTTCTCCGTCTTTAGTATCTAATATATTATATAAATCACTAAATGCTCTTTGCATTACGTATTGCTTTCTTAGCATCCTTACAAGCCACTTTATATATTTCCCAATTATCAGAATTTTTAAAATTAAACCAATTTTTATAACAAAGCTTCTTATTTCTAATCTTTTCTTGCACATTTGGAATCCACCACCATCTACTTTTACTATTAGGAGCTTTTCCCTTTGATACTCTAAGGACATCTTTTGCAATATTCTTAATATCACTAGTTACTTTTTCCCACATAAAATTAGCATCCTCATGCACAGACAAAATCTTAAGATCTAAAATCTTATTTCCAAAAATATTTTTGTTAATATTCTTTAAATGCCCCCATCTAATCCTAGAAAATCGTTTTATTTTATTTTTTATTATATGCCTCTTTATCTTAACGTCCAAAATCAATAATCGATGTTGGGTACATAAATTTTCACTCGGAATAACTTTACAATCTTTGCAATCTAAACGATTTAGTTTTCTAATAAGAAAATAGTCAATTTGTGTTGTACTATATCCATTTTTATAAGTGATGAGATGCTTATTCCTTTTCTTAAATAAGGTATTAGCAATTGAAAAATCATAAGCTAAACAAAAATCCAATATGGTCTTGCCACCTTCATTCGTCGTTCCAAATCCATGGCCACCATGAATGCTTTTAAAATCATCTACCTCTCTATCAACATGTCCATTTAAATCTCCTCCAATAAAAACTCTTTCTTCAAGAGTATTTTTTGTATTAATTCTTCTAAGTCATTCCAAAAATTTAATTTAGAACTCATATCCAAACCTACTTGAGGAGCATAAGCACTTATAATATTAACAATCTTATCATCAACAACAATCTTTAAGATAAATGATGATTAAAAATTTAAAATATATATTTTATTAGCAACCAATATGTGCGGTTTTTAGATTACATCATTCTTGGCTACAAATACTATTCAAAGTACCTCAATATGAGAGAGAACATTAAGTTAAATATTTTTTATCATAAAGAACATAACGTTTTAGCGAAGAAAAACATTGAACCAAACAAAATCCTAATTCGCATGATTGTTATTCTTCATGACCTCACTTCAAACCCAAAGAACAAGTTGTAATATAGTACTTGCCCATACAAATTCTAAAAAGGGAAAATAAAATAACGGACATGTCCACACATTTTTCTCCCCTTTTGAAATTTTCAGAAAATATTTCACCTTTTCTTTTGAGGCCACTAAAAAAGAAAAGCAATAATCTACTCATCGTTGGCGAGTCCTTCAATGCCTAGAACTTGAAATAAGCATTACTATATTTTTCAAAGTTTAAAAATGTGAAATCGGGAATCAAGGCATTTTGTTGTAGTGAGGCAAGGTGTAAGCCTTGAGACGAATCCAAGCGTAAGCCTCAAAATAAAAAATAAAATACTAAATTTTTTTTTAAATAATTCATAAAATGACAAAATGAAATAAATCATCAACATAATAACTTGTTTCAAAGTAAATATTTTTATAACACAAAAGTTTGGAATTAGATTCAAATTTAAGATTCATTTAAAACTAAAATAAGCCTTGAGGACTAAGATCCAAGGCGGTCTTATCCTCACTTTTACATTCTTATAAGAATTCTTATAGTCTGTGTCAACGTCATCTTCAAAATGTTCTTCAATTATAATATATTTTTTTCTTACTCCCTATTCTAATTAATATTGTGTTAGATATAATTGAAAATAAAATAACAAATTAATAACAAATAAATAACCGATTAAACTTAATATTACCTTTTGATTTTTTTGAAGCTCCAACCTTTCTTTGTTTTGCTTTTCATACGATTGTGAAGTAGAAGCTGTTTCCAATTCAATAAAATATTCAATGTCAACATTGATTTCTTTATTCTCCTTATCATTATAAATGTCGTTCAACTTCAACTTCAAGACCTTCACTATTTCTAAGTGTTACCAAGTGGTCCTTTAGTCTGTTTCTCACAAAAATTGTATTTCATGTAAATACACCTCTTCTCACACTTTCACTTGACACTTAAAACTTGCGTGTCATATTTTCAAGTTGGATTTTTTTTCTTGCGCCATCAATCATTCTAATAAATCAAGAAATTAATAAAAGACCATCAAATAAAAAAAATGATCTTAACAAAATATATTTACAAGAACTTTTGATAAGATAATCCAAATAAGATGGAACAGGGCGATAAAACAAGTAAAATTCTATAAGACAATTCAAGCATGTCTAGAGTGAAGAGCAGTAAATGGAACAAATTTCAGGAAATTATAAATGATACGATGCACAAAAAATAAAGAATGCAAATGAAAATATCCATACTTCTTCGAGATTTACTCAAATCACCAACTTTCTTATCACATGATTGTAGATTTAATACAAATCAGATTATAATTATTAAATCACAATATTCTTATCACATGAGCATGACTTAGACTAAATCCTGTTAAAAGCAAAAATGACAGCATTAAATCATACGGAAACTTAAATCACATTCCTTTTTCTATGGATTTGAGCCAGATTTAAGCATGATTTAGCCTAAATCCTACCAAAAAAAGAAAAGAAAATATTACTTTAAATCCTACATAAACTTCAATTCCATTCCTTCTTTGGTGGATTTGAGTAAGATTTAATCATGGTTAGCTTAAATCTGCCAAACAGAAAAAATGACATCTTTTAATCCTATAGAAACTTAAATCCCATTGCTTTTATGCCGAATTCGAACACTATTTAAGCATGATTTAGCCTAAATCTTGCCAAACAACAAAAATGACAATTTTAAATCTGACAAAAACTTTCCTTCTTCAGTGGATTTGAGTAGGATTTAAGCATGGTTTAGCCTAAATCCTGTCACAACAACAAAAATGACTACTTTATATCCTAACTTAAATCTCATTCCTTCTCTATTTTGCTTTAACGGAATTTAGTCGAAGAAGCGCGTGAAAGGGAAGAAAGATACTTACTTTTGCTGCGAGCTCTCGTTGTAACTTCTGATCTGTCAGGAACATCGTTGTCAAAGGAGCAAAGAAGCTTCATTGAGTGACTCTTTCAAAACTATACATCATGTGATGCAGGCGAAGCAAGGGAAGTTGAAGCATCAACGAAGAAACCTTGAGTGCGTGTTGGGGATGTACTCAATGCTAAGTGCTGATTGCGTGTTGGAGACAGGCTGGATGTTGAAGTGCTGCCTATGTTGCACCGATACACCTATTTATGAAGGCGTGCTGTATCCGATACACCGATACACGGATATGCCTCCGATACTCCACTGATACGTGTTGGATACGCCAAAGACGTATCCAATTAAAATACTATTTAATTTCAAAAGGATACACGTATCCGATACACGTGTCCGTTGAAAAACAAAAAGAAATCAAAAAAAAAAAAAAAGATGCGTCGTATTTACTTCCGCGGCTGCGAGCAAAGTTCTCTCATTTCCGAGATGCATTTGAGTCTCTTGATGATGTGAGAATATTAGAAATTACTAATCTTTCACTTGATGAGCCTGAATTAAAAGCTATGATATTTATTGAAGATGATATAGAAGTTCAAAGACAAACCACTGAAGAAGCTAATCATATCATTCCTTCTATTGAATAGTTGAAACTTTATGTGCTAGACAATTTATGTTTATGCTTTTGTTGTTGTTCTAGATATTTAATGCTTACTTATATTTTGATATTATAACCTACAAGGCTACAAATGATGTTGTTGTCATTTTTTTTTTGTAATTTCAAATATTATGCTTTGATTGCTTTCTTAATTTTTATGTATGATTTATAAATTATGATGCCGTGTCCGCGCCGTACCCGTATCCTGTATTTTAAAGAATTGACGTGTCCCGTATTCGTATCGTGTCATATCCGTGTCGCCGTATCCGTATCGGTGCAACATAGAGTGCTGCATTGCATCTCACATGTTGGAGATGAACTTGATGCTGAGAAGTTGCAAAGGATCGACAAAGAACTCTTGCAGAATTTCTTTATCTCGGGACCTACCTGATCCAATTCGAAAAACAGATGCTCACGTGAGAGTGACTGGGGTCGGAAAGTTAAATGTTGAGTAATAAAAAAAATCTTAAGTTAAATCTAATTGTTTGTGGCAGCGGCTCATGGCTTCCTCAAGTAGTCTTAAGCCTCACTAAAACTTGTGAGGCTTAAGCCTTGAGGCACCCCATCATGCGCCTGGAGGCGCACCCCTCCATTGCTTTTTAAGAACATGATATTTTTGAATTCTATCATATATGTAGAGATTCAATCCTCAAGACAATGCTATATGCTGTGTGTGCTGTGAGGTTTAATCTTGCAGGCTTATTAGTGTCATTTTGTTGCACGAGTCATCACAACCCTTCTTAGTAGAACTCTTCTATGCAGAAATAGAAGAAGCTTTTGAAGCACTGTGTACCCCACCTTATTTGGTCCAATCATCTATAGGAGGATCCCTTGAATTGCGGAACTTGCAATGGCTATGAGAACCTCTATTAATGCTTCACGACTCGTGCAAGATATAGGACCTTTTTGTTCTTCCCTACATGTTTCCCCCTTGGCTCATCCCTATTCCATGTGAACTTCTTTTTCGTTCCTTTAACCACTGTAGCTGATTTTGCTACTTTTTCAGGGGCCTGCCTAGGCTGCGGATTTTCTATGATTTTTACATAAGGTTGGTGTCGAGTAGAAGCTATTGATCTTGTATGCAACAAGTTTGATTTAAATGAAATTTAGGTTTTGTTTGGGATGGCTTTCTTACTGCTTCTTAAAATAGATTTATAGT
Source organism: Dendrobium officinale (assembly GCA_019514585.1). Taxonomy (NCBI): domain Eukaryota; kingdom Viridiplantae; phylum Streptophyta; class Magnoliopsida; order Asparagales; family Orchidaceae; genus Dendrobium; species Dendrobium officinale. Next base: position 65,223,902 of record CM033687.1, read on the forward strand.
ACAAAAGTTGAAATTTTTGTACTCGAAAGCTGCTTTAAGCAGCAATAAAAAAGCCATCCCAAACGAAACCTTAATCTTTCCAAAAACCTAATTAGCAGCAGATTACCTTATGCCTTCTGGAATTTGTATGCATTGTTTTGTTTAATTTTCTATTTTTAAATATAGTTTGGCTACCTGAGTGAGCTATGCTAATTTCCATCATGAACTTTTACAGGTTAGCTGCCTGCATATACTCTGCAATATTGTTCTTTTGCTGCTCCTGATTCCTTGTTGTTTACCACTGGAATAAGAGTTTTAGGTTTTAAAAGCTGATGTAACACTATTTTCTTTATCATTCATGTCAATTTTGTTGAACTATGGAGTCTAAATGAGATGAGGCTTTTACCTATATATTATTTATGGTTCCCGAGAACAACATTGTTGTAACCTCAGAAGGGAGCACTTACGCTTTAAATATTTTACTACATGATTATGAACTGTTTCGTATGAAACCAAATGAATTAATCACTGACATTTACACTTGTTTCACTCAAGTAGTTATTTCATTGCACGTATTAGGTAGAAAACTAACGAATGCTAAGAAAGTGAATAAAATACTTGTATTTTTTGCCTACTGCTTATGATGTAAAAATAAATGTTATTACAGAGTCTAAAAATTTGAATATCTATTCTATTAATAATCTTCTTGGATCACTAATTGCTTACGAGCAAGAAGTGACTCAAAGATAAATTGATATAGGAGAAAAGAAAAAGGAAAAGAATATAGCGTTGAAAGTGGATGACTCGAGAGAAAAAATTGATTTTGCTTGAAGTGTAGATGGTAGTGGTGAATATATTGATAGAGCCAGTAAATTAATTATGCTGAAAAATTGGAGTAAATATATGCCCTATAATTTGTGAGACTTTGGGTTTGTTTGAGACAGCTTTACGGTTGCTTTGCTTTTAGATAATAAAAATAATAATAATTTTTTTGCTTTCTCACTATTTTTTTAAAAAAATTTGTGTTAGAATGTTGTTTGCTGCAATTATAGTAGTCATATGATTTTTCTGTAATAACTTTACAATTAATTTTATAAATGTTGTTTCTGTCCCAAGCAGATCCTTCATAGCATATCAAAAGTGATTACGGAGCAGCGTTTTCATAATTTAACTTTGTAGACGTCAGAAACACTTTAGTTTGATTATTATTTTTTGGTAGATTTTCTATAGTTTTTGTGATTGTTATTTATTACGATCAGATATACTAATATCTGATAAAAAATTATATTACTCAATAATTTTACAAAAAAAGTTGGTTCTATTGTAATAGTTTTATAACATTTTTTTTAATAAAATATGGTCACAGCAAATAACTCTTATAACTTGTTGACATGGAAGGTTTGCTTTTAGGCTGTGTATAACGTTTGCTTTTCGGCCATGTAAGATTTTTGGTTCTTCATAAGCTTTAGGTATGCATAATTGATTTGGTAGACGTGTGCTTAGTATTAAGTAGATTTTCAAATGCAGCATTATCTCATTTTAAGTTTTGTTTCGTACGGTTTTTTTTTTCTGCTTCTTAATTAGGGCATCTTCAACTGAAAAACTCATTTTTCACTTCAAAATACAGTAAAACTCCAAAATGCTGGAATTCCTCTTCAATCGGACTTCATTTTTTTCCTCTTTCGTATGTTTTTTATCTCATTCCAAAGGAACAATCTTTCTCCTCTTTGACGCACTTCTTTTGCAAATCTCATAAGTCAATTTTTTTTGGCGTAGGTGAACAATGCGGCGTCAATATTGTTATCGCATTGCTCACTCCCAAGGATTAACACACTTGTTTATCGTTCGATTGTGAATGATTTTAAAGTAATTTTTTTAGTACAAACGAAGCCTTATTCGTGTAAATTGATTTGGTTGAAAATTTCGAATAAGTATATGTTATCAATATTGTGAGATTTTTAGCATACTAAATGGTGATATATTTGATTAAGGCTTCGTATATTTTTAATAAAATGGATAGAATTAAAAAAAAATTAAAATTTAATAGTTTGATAGTTTATAATTTAATGTAAGCTAAGCTATATCATGGTATTATTTCGATCCTTGGGAATAGTTTCGAAATATCAGAAGGATAGGAAAAGATTTGGAAATATTTTGGCTAAAATTTTCTATGTTTTGATATGGCTAAATTTTTATATGTTTTAACGTTGCAAAATTTGGCCTAACTTAGAAGGATTTCTTTCTATCGCATGCGTTTTATTATTTGAATACTCTCACACAATATGAACATAACATGATGGTGAAGGAATCATAACTCTTCATAGTGAATGCTACATAATTATATCTTGGTTATAATGAACTATCCATATGATGATACATATAAAAAATCTCGCATTGAACCTTGATTGTTTATATGTTATAAATAAAATGATTAAATGACCATGAGATTTATAAATTTTCATCTCTTTACATGATATCTTGCATATCATAAACATATGAACCTAAACTTTATGTTGTTACCAAAAATTATAAGTTTACATGACAATCTTTCCATAAAATTCATACACTATGTGTAGCATATGGGTTTAAAAGAGTAAAATAACAAAAGCAATTCTCATGAACATGATACCTTGTAAATGATGTTTTATGTTTCATCATCAACTAGAACTTGCTTGTGTCATAGTTGATGTGGCATTAGGATTTATGATACGATTTTATATATATCACAATCATCCCGTCAAAATACTTATCATAATAATCATACCATAAGATCTATATCATAGTTGTTATCAGCAAGATCAGTGGCATAATCATCTATAGTAAATCTTAACCATCATATTCTACAACCAAGATCACACTGTCAAATAATAATCTTGTCATATATAATATTCACAACCAATTTGCTTGAGGCCCTATTCTAGAACCCTCAACTGCTTTCTCCACTTACTCAAGGGGGCATCTTGCACTAGAATAATTCTAATTAGTTGAAGGTGGAATTTTCATGTGCTATTTTTTTTGTAAATAATTGATGTTGTTTAATTGGGCTATGCCCAATGATATTTTAATGTTTGCTTGCTATCACTTTCTATTTCTATTTACTTTTATTTTAAAAAATATTGGATAAAATATGCTTGATAAGCTTTTCTTTATTTTAAAAACTTAATCATCTTATTCTTAAAGTCACTCAAAGAATTTAAGATTGAAAAGGAATCCTCAGTTTCAATAGGTTATAAACTAGCTACTATAAGCTGTGGCAAGTGAAAAATACTAGCCACTATGATTATAGAAAATGGGAAAAGTTGCCTCTAACCTACCAATATCCCACCATTAATATATTTGAGAGTTTTAATGGCTAAATTGTGGAAGCCATTCATAATAAAGATTATTTTATGTCACACTAATGAGAGCAAGAGCTCATACAAGAGATCCTTCTAAAAACAATGCATTTCAAAAAGATTAAAGGCATGATCCATATGACTATTGAGACCTTCATAATCTAATATAAGAGTAATTAAAGGCATAAACCTAAATGAGTTTATTTTGGCTAACATAGGGAGGAAATAGAGTAAAGCCCTAATAAAATAAAGAAATGAACTAGTGTTAGCCCAAAATATTCAGATTGCTAGAGTACTCAAAGTTATTCTTGGAGGATATGTATAACACCTTTAAGATTGGAGTATTGTTCAATCCATTCTAACCTGAAAAAAAATTGTAACCTATTAAAATTTTCCATTTAAACCCTTTTGCATGTGCCTAAGAGCATTTTGTATGCATGTGAGAGTCTGTATGTGTTTTGGAGTGGGTTACGGGGGTTTGTTTGCATATTTGTGAAAATTGAATTTTTTCTCCTAGGGAACTACGGTGTTAGTGTTTTCAACACCTTGGGGGGAGTGAGTTCTGAAAATTTTGCTTTTAAATTGGCATTCAGTGCATGGCATGTGCGGTAGCACTGTAAGTTTTCTTAGGAGCATCATGTCCAATGCCATGTGACACATTGAAGCCAGAGCAAATTTAAATATTAAAAATATTATTTTCCACTATTTACTCCAGTCATTCTAACATAAGCAGCCGATAAGAGAGAGGAGGGAGATTTCTAGAGGGAGAAAGTCAATTTTTAGCCTCTTTGGCTAATTTTTTGCTATTAATCTAATTTTGAAAGATGCCCAGATTGAGGAAGACCACATCTTGTCTATCTCAATTTTTAAAAATATAGAGTTTTCTGAATATTATGATTAAATTTATATTTCTGTCATAAGAAAATAAGAATAACTTTGCATCCAAAATACTTTCATAATATAACTTTTTGTATGTTGTAGAGATAATAGATATGTATTTTTTTCTTAAAATTTTACCCTAGGGATTTTGAGGTTTAAGTTATTTTAATTGAATAAAAAATAATCTGGACTATGAAAAATAAGGTTGCAGTATAATTAAATTTCTTACATTAATATTTTACGCAATCTTTGATAATTTGATTTTTTTTCTACAAAATATAAATTTTTGCTCGATAGGATTTTTTTGTTTCCTACAATTAAAGTATTTTTGTTGATGCCTACTAAAATATGTGAGTTATGTAATTTCTTAGGAATGGCTAGTTATTACACAAAGTTCGTGAAAATATTTTCTAAGCTGTTTGCACATTTATCGAGACTATCTTAAAAATCAATGGCTTTTATATATATAGACACTTGATTATGAGGCTAGTTTTTTAGAAGCTGAAAGATTATTTGATTTATGCTCAAGTTCTAAGTCTTCCATCTAGTACTGAAAGATTTAAGGCATTCAATGATGCTTCACTGAAAGGACTAGGATGTGTACTGACACAGCCTGGCAAGGTTGTAGTTTATGTTTCCGAATAATTAAAACCACATGAAAAGAAATATTTGACACACAATCTAGAACTTATTTTTATTGTATTTGCTTTGAAGATCTAAAGATATTATTTATATGTAGTCATATGTGAGATCTTTACTAATCATCAGAATTTGAAGTACATATTCACTCATAAGGATATGAATTTGAGGCAAAGAAGATGCCTTGAGTTGATTAAAGACTAAGATCTAACTATTTAATATTAGTTTGGCGAGGCTAATGTTGTGGCAGACACTCAAATTCAAGATTAAGGTAAATATTTAGCAGAAAACTTGGCATTTCAAGATTCAAGTAAGTATCATAATATTTTGTTAAATTTTTTAGCATTAAAAATATCTCTACCTAAAGCATGCATGGATGTTATAATTTTAGTAAACTTAGTGTACATTCCAGTGAAAGACTTGGTAGAGTTCATGCAAAATAATTCATAGTCATGTAAAAGAAATTCATGTGAGATTGCTTGACTTCACTTGTGCTTTTGTAGGCGATACATAATTTTCCCCATATGTCTTTACTTGTGGTACATGTAAGCACACACAAATAGTCTTCTCATTCTAGTGCACAAAAGAAATAAATATGACATTTAGCTTTTAACAGTTAAAGATCTTGATCTTCTAAACTCCATTCAATAAAGAAAATTTCAATTTTAGTACCATTCAAAATTCTATATATCAAGAAATAACCAATTTGAAGAATATGCCAAATATGGAAATTAATAGATTATAAAAGGTAGATATTCTAACTGTTTAGAAATCAAATGAGATATTGCCAAATAATAGCAATTGAGTAATAGAATAACCTTTTGAGGTATTTCTATTGCCAAATTATGACATATGGATCTAGTTAGATGATTAAACCAACTAAAGTGAGAACACTGCTTTGAGAAAATTTTAAACCTTTTAAAACCTTTTTCTTAAAACAAAATAATATGTTTAAGCAAAAATATATTTTAAAATAAAATACTAAAAATATATATAAGATTTTTTTTTATATAGTTTATGTAAGAGCCTAACTAAAATATTAAGTAACAACAATTATTACAGAGCTATACAATATAAACCAAAAGTAAAAAATTAAAAGTGCAAGAAAAATAAATAATGTAAACCTACAATTTTTATAGTGGTTCGATTAACATACCCACATCCACTCTCCAAAATCCATCTTCAAAATTTCACTATGTAGAAAACTCTTTTAGCACTCAGTTAGGCAGAGAAGCCCTTCTCACTTATAAGGTGGAGAATAATCTTTACACAACTCTTCTATCCTTGAAAAGTCTCCCTCCTTCCTACCAGCACGATAGGGATGTCAATCCCTCATTCTACTCTTCGCAACAACGGATCGAGATGTCACTCCTTCCTTCTTCTCCTCACATGCCTCTTCCCTAGTCTTCCCCGGTTAGTACCGAGTCTTCACCCAAGACTTCTATAGAGACCCTTATGAAAACGCATGACACAAGCTATGGAGGACAAGTGCAAGTTGATAAGACTCCCATGTTAATCCTTTCATACATTCCATGAACACCCTCAATGATTCTCTCAAGTTCACTCTCGCTCCTAAGAATTTACTCAATATTTTTTTTAATGAAGAGACCCACTTTCTCTCCCTAAGGACTCTCTCATAAAAACTCACATCGAGATCCTCTCAAAAGCTATTTCTAAAAAAAATTAAGTTAGGCTATTTAAATGAAACCATAATATTCAATTTTTAATGCTCTGATCTTATAATAAGATACCAAGTTCATTTTAGCTAAACACCCATTTTGAAGTCTGCCAGATTAGACTGTATGATTTTTGGTCATACAGTACGATCAATTAGATCAAATCAAGGGTTGTCCAGGATGAACAAAGGTTAATCTAATGAAGGTTTTGTTAAATTGTATAATATAATTACCAAATAAATTTGATCATAATTTGATTCCTTGATTAATGATCCAAGTTAGACAACATTCATTAATAATTGTATAGTATAAAATCTTTCATACAATATGATTACGTCAAATTTTTCTAATTTTGGTAACTTAGATCCAATGGCAAGGTTTTATCAACATATCTAATCATTATGTATTATCTTAAGTCGTATAGTATGGTTAGTTATTATTTAAATTAAATTAATTTAATAAAATATTTAATTTAATTTCTAAATGAGCTTGTCGAAAATTACGATTTAATAGCAAGAAATTGTTAAGCCATAGTATTGATTTCAATTTTATATAACTTGAATATAAACCTTGTTTTAGCCCAAAATCTTGGCTTGACAAATGTAGTCATTTGTACTTAAGTCTTATGCTTTCAATAATTTTATACAATCATGGGCTTCTCATTTAAAATTATTTTTCTTAAGTTAGTCTTGTTACTCTTGCTAATAATTTTCCAATATTACTCATATAGATTTTAGACCCAACAAAATTATTTGCATGGTAATTTAGTTTTTGTTTATTATAAGTTCTTACTTTTATAGATTTTTTTTTTTTTTTTCATTTGATTGTCCCCTTGTGTAATCCACTCGTTAAAGCTAACGTGCGGTTATATGCTCCATTTGGCGCATTAAAATTGTCGAGTATGTGTGGATATAGAAAAAAATATGTCATGACATCTTAATATAATTCATGATAGGAAGGGCTTTATTGCCCTTAAATTTATAATAAGATTAATGCTATATATGATATCCAATGGATGCATTAATCTCAACATATATTTAAGGGCAATGCAACCCATTTTGACATAAATTCTATCATAATATCCGGCCATAAATATTTTCCCATGAATAGAAGGGTTAGCATGAGGGAAAATTATTAGGTCTGGTCACCAGACTTAAAAATAGGTCCGAACACCCAATTAAAACTTGCCACGTGGACTGCGCTTTGACTGTGCTTTTTGACTGTGCTTTGATTTCGCTTTGACTACATTTTACATGCACTTTACTTGCGTTTTTGACGCGCTTGACTTAAAATTCTGCGGACACGTGTACATTCTACTTGTCAATATTTTATTCGTGACCGAACCTAATAATTTTCCAGAGAGGGCCTTCATACTTTTTTTTTGTTTTTGGAGAAAATTAATATAAATGAGGGAATTTTATAGAAAAAATAATAATTTAAAATAAATTCACTAAATTTTTAATTAAGATAAATTTGAACATCATTATATTTGCTTTAAAATAAATATAATATAAATTTAATTGATTGTTTATATAGTATATTTATTTCAAAATAAATTCATTGTCTTTAAGATTCATTGTGAAAATATTTTTTTAAGGGGCTGTTTGGTTGTCTAAAAAAAGAATGTAGTGTAAAAACAATATTATGTAAAAGGAATACTTAGGAATTATTTGGATGTGCGTAAATGGAATGCATGATTTCACTTTTTTTATTTGATTTGAAGTAAATAGAATGAAATATTATGTGCAAAAAGGTTGTGGCTAGGGTGGCTAAAGGTTGATGGTTGATGGAGCGGTGGTGGCAACAGTGGAGGAAGGCGGTGGCCAGTGGTGGTGTTGTCCAACAGTGGTGGCTGGTGGTAGTGGCCGATGGTGAAAGATGACTGCAGGTGAAGGACAATGTGGTGGTTGGAGGTGGTGGCCGACGATGGTGGATGGCCAACGATGGTGGCCGACGATGGTGGTCAGAGGTGGCGGATAGCCGAAGATGGTGGCCTGTGGTGACAAATGGTCGGCGGTGGTGGCGATGACAATTCGTTATTTGTATTAGAAAATCACCCAAGTCTGAGAAATTTCAAATACGCCCAAAAATGCACTAGCATGTGTATTTAGAATAGACTCATTTTACACTCTGTATTCCTTTTACTTCGAACAAAACCTAAATTATTTAAAAACCTCTGCATTTGAAATACTTTACACTCTAAATGCAACAAACCAAATCAATCCTAAAATTTATATTAACACATTCTTGTAGAATTACTAAAAAAAGTAAAAGTTTTTAAATTGATTTATAATGAGTGAAATTTATGAATAAATAATATTATACTAATTATAAAAAATTTTAAATTTGAAATCAGTTTTGATTAAAATTTTAGCCAATCAATTTTTTGTATTATAATATGATCAAATGATCGATTAGAAGAATAAATATATCGGATTTAACTTGTGTTAAAAAAGAATAGAGATAGATCTAAAGAGATTTGATTAGAGAATATAAAAAAAGTTTTTTTATTAGATCTAGATAATAATTTGACTCTTAATAAATAATAATAGAGTAAAGTAAATTTACTTAAAAATTTTTAAATAATTTTTTAGATAATTCTTAAACTGTTTTTTTAGCAATAATGTTTAATTTAAAAAATTTGTTTCTAAAAAAATTACTTTAAAAATAATAAAAAAGGTTATCGAAATTAAGCCTTAATAGGCCCACATATTAGGATAAAAATTTAATCGAATAAATATGGATAAATGACGGCGATAGGCACGAGATCATCCGCTTCATTTTTCTTCGCTCTTTCTGTTTCCGTGATTTTAGCCTAACCGAAGCTCCTCAACCGTTTCGTTCTCTTTCTTTCTTTCAGCATTTCAGGTCTCCTTCCCATTCTCTCTCTCTCTCGCCGGCCGGAAAATATAGCTGATCTGTCGGAGATGGCCCGGGAGATGGAGGATCTCGCTGCCCGCTTCGCTGTTTTTTGTGCCGAGGGAGTGAAATCCAGTAAGAAACGGCCGATACGATGGTTTTCCTCGGTACGTCAACAAGTGCCTCAAATACCTAGTAATTAGGGTTACTTTGCTTCTTGTTTGCTGTCTGAAGTTGGTCAGAAGGGATTCTATTGTTCCGTCGCCTGATCTCTTTGCTAGGATTCTGATTTCTAGGGTTTTCTTTAAAGAAAGGTTGGTGAACTTAGGTATTTGTTCCGTTCCGTTCACAAGATTATTAGTTCGTCTTGGTTTTTGAGTTTCCTGGTGGTGGGGAAGGCTAGTTTCCCTTCTTTAGCTTGTCTTTCTTCTCCAGGTGGATAAATTGTTTAGACGTCTGCGCTTTTCTGTAATTGAATTGAGGGCAATTGGAGAAGGAACCGAGGTTTAATGTTAGAGCTAGGGTTGAGTTTGGATATATTAGAGGATTCTAAGTAGTTTGAGGTAATGGGGAGAATAGAATTGTCAGTGAAGAAGATTGGCAAACTGAACTTAAGAGAAGAAGCGGCAAAGGCGACTCTGCGTACCGTGTGGCAACAGGGACATGTGTATATCGAGCTGAGAAGAATTACTAAACGCAGCATCTTCTTCTGCACACTTTGTCTTACACAGTGTTTCAGTGAAGCCGTGCTTTATGATCATCTCCGAGGAAATTTCCACTCTAAGAGATATAGTTCTGCTAAAATCACTCTTTTCCTTCCCAATCCTTGGCCGTTTAATGATGGCGTTCTTTTCTTTGATACCTCCCTGGCAAAGGATCTCAGCATCAAGTTTGTTTTGGAGTCTCAAAGGGGTGTTGTTTTGGGTGTTAATGGTGGAAGGAGTGGAGCCGCTGCTAAGGTAGATGAACTAAGATCGAAGTTCAGAGGTACCTCTGATCAAGATCTTACTAACCTAACGTCAGATCATATTAGTAATGCTCGGAATGCAGGCAAACCTGTTATTGGTCATGAGAAAATTAAGAAGTGCAAGGGTGTGCAGGAGCATTTTAGCATTTCTTATGTCCTTCCTAATGAGAAAACTTCAAAATTGGAGTTGGAAATCATTGGTTATGGACATATTGGTGCTAAACTCCATGAAGACAGTGAGAAAAGCTGCATGTTTAGCAGAATTTGGTGTGCTTGGTTGGGTGATGGCAATTCTGATGGTTGTGATGAGTTATTAGCATCCCCAAAGTGTGATTTTGCTATAGTGAGCATCTCTTACACCTATGATCTTGGAAAAAGGTGTGACATTCAAGATGAAATCAGGCCTCCCTCACCTGGTTCTTTCTTTGAGATTGATCAATCTGGAAGACGAACAAAGAAGAGAAAAAAATCATTCTCAGATCCAGAGGATAGTTCTGAATCTTTTCCTGACCAGTGTGCTTCCTCATGTGAGCAGTCTCATGTTGTAGGAAGCCTTGGCAATTCACATTCTAGACATTGTCGACGAACGCAAAGCAGGGATCTCAGGAAAGAATTAAGGGAACAAAACATTTTAACTGCTCAAAGGAAATGTGATATATGTCAGCAGCCAATGCTTCTAGGGAAGGATGTTGCTACCTTGTTGAATTTAAAAACTGGTAGATTTGCTTGCAGCAGCAGAAATATCAATGGAGTAAGCCTTTATGCTTTCTTTTTTCCAGTTATTTTACACAAATCTATTCTGACCTGAGGTATTTGTTGTTAAACTCTTTCTGCAACATACAGGCATTTCATGTGTTCCATGTCTCTTGCCTTATACACTGGGTATTGCTTTCTGAGTTTGAATTATGGACCAATCTGTCAACGAATCCGAAAAATACCCGAGGGCGCAGAGGGAAATCAGTTATTAATAACAACCTTATCTCTTCTATATTTTGTCCAGAATGTCATGGTAGTGGTATTCGTATCGAAGGCGATGCATTAGAGCAGCCCAGTCTTTCGCTATCCGAGGTATTCCCTCTTCCTTTTGTTGTGTATCGATCATTTCTATGGAGAAGATTTTTTTTTTCCCGTTTATTTTGTACAATTTGTCTTTTCAGACATTCCTTTACAAACTAAAGGCTATTAAAGCTCAAAAAGAATGGATGAAAAGTCCAGAAAATCTCCAGAACTGTTCTACTGGTCTTTGTTTTCCTTCTGAATCCACTGAGAAGTTGCAGGTTCAGCTGATTGTCTTTTTGTTTTTCTTCCGTTGTTTAACAAAGGATTTTTGCTATTATTAACTGGCTTTTTTCTTGCTGCAACAGGGAAAGGTGAGCCCGGCGAAGTTGTTGCTCTTCTACCGAGCTTGTAAATAGATTCTGGGGCTACCGTGCAATGCAAGAGCGTGGCTGGTTATTGATATAGCAGATTTCTAGTAAGTTCTTGTAAATTTCTTTCAGTAGGGTGATTTCTGTAGAAAGTTGACTTGATGTGGATGTGTTTGACGCTATGATTGATTCCTTAAAAGTTGGAAGTGTGTGTTTCTTTAGCTGAGAGTGAAGTATATATGCTTAGGTCCACTTGTACATGAAATTTCCGTGTTAGTTTGACTTGAAAGCTGATGGCTTTATGCCAACCTTATATTTCAATGGCTGATTGTTTCGTGCTTTTACGCTTTTTTATTTTTTGGGAACGGGGTATCCACCTGCTGCCACCCCTAAAAGGGTGCTTGGCGGTGTGATTAATCCTTGGAAAAGTTACCCACCTCAGAAACTTCTTAGCCCGCACTTGATTGGCCTCACTTAAGAGGCATTGCAGGTCGAGGGGAATCAAACACGGGTTGAGACGTTCCCAACCGTACTCGCCCACCAACCAAACTAAGCATCGGTGGGTCCTTTACGCTTTTTAAAATGACCTCATTGCATAAGTAAATGAAATTAAAAAAAAAAAATAATAATTTCCTATCAATGAAATAACATTACATATGTATTGTCAGTGAATCAAACGCCATATTAATTTTATTTAATCACAAAAACTTGCCACTGAACTTATAATAGTTCTACTGTACTTAAGCTCTACACATTATAAGTGGAGTTCGTCTTTAGGCCAATCAAATAAATATTTGATCATTTGGGTATTTACTTGGTAAAACCAATTTCTATTAAATCTTCTTGAGGAGCATTAAATTTGTACTTATGTAAAATTTTTGTTGGTCGTTGAAGATAATCTTACAACAATGAAAAAAAAAAAAAAAGAATATGGGGGAAACAATATGAAGAATTACATTTATATTATAGGTATTTAAAAACATAAGAAAAAGTTATGATGGGGATTAATTTGATTAATTTTATTCAAAGATTAAAATAGAAAAGAAAATAACAAAATATTTATTTTTTTAAAGGGCATATAGTCAAGTATAACAAAATAATAAGAGTAGAAAGTAGTCATCTTGATATATTCAAGAACTATATGTTATCGTTAAGCTCTCTCAAATAATGGGAACACCATTTGCCACATCAATAATTTATATTGTTCGGTGAACATTTGCTTTGAAACATTCAAAGGTTTATACTTAGTTGAAGAAGACTTTGCTGCTTAAGCATGACTACGTTTGTCTCAACAACAAACCATTTGGAGATTTCACTATGCAGAACAACTACTTATTCAAGGAAAGTAATTATGTATCCCAAACACCTTAACTCATAAGTGTATAATAAAAGGTTTGTATACTGGTAATGTTAGTAGTGCAACCGAGTCAAGCCAACTCGCAAGCCGGCTCACTTGTTAAAGAACTCGCGAGTTTAGCATATTGAGTTTTGAGACTCGAGCTTGTTGGATTATTAAGCTCGACTTCAATCCTTACGGTGCTCGGCTTGATAACCCATCTTGTGGCTCGAATGCGGAATCAGAACCGTGGAACTACGGAAGGAGGAATTGGGATGCGGGGTCGTATGCGGAAGGGGTAGTTTCAGAAAGCAAGAGCAAATTAGTGGCAACACTAACTCATACTTTCCTTGGGAAGCTAAACAAGTTCCAAGCCAATTTGAAACTTCTTCTATGCAACCCACAACATTCCAACCTCATCCGTTGCTGCAAGGTCTTCAATGCTAGGATTTGGTTATGATCCACCTCTACAAATAAAAGTTCACAACCGTTACTAACTCCAAAGTTAAAATCATGAAAGCTTAAATTATTTGCTATAACAACATGAATCAGTGACAACACCTACATATCGAACTATTGTTGGACTAAGCCATTTCCTCTATGTTCAAATCCTCCAACATTTATGCTTAAGGCTTCATTTGCGACAATTTTTCGCCACAATTTTTTCATTGGTTTCAAAAAATTTTTATACTAAAAATTTATTTAAAAAAGTTGTTAAAAAGTTGTCTCAAATAAAACCTAACTTGTGGTACACTCTTTCTCCTCTGCTTTTCGATTCTACGCCACTAAGAATCCCAAATAGTTGAGAGAAGGGAATACATATTTGTGCTAGATTCTAATGATGCTCATGTAAACATTCTAATCCCAAAGCAAACTTTTGCAAAGCTGAAATGAACCTGCATTAAAATTCAAAACTAAATAGTTAGCTAAAGACAAAGGAATAAATAGAGAAGAACTGCATCACAACAGCTACGCATCAAGTTTCATTTGTAAAGACAGCTAAAAAGCCAGACAAGTTAACATTTATCAGCTTGAGGCAAAGTTCTGAGATTTGAAACTTGTAATTATTAGCTGGGTCTCTTCATTCTGTTCTATACTCTCAGCTTTCATACTCTCCAAAACCTCCTCTACTCCTCTACCTGATCTAATATAACACTTAAGTAATGTGTGATACACATCCCTATTCACAGGAACTGCATTCTTCAACAACCCTACAAAATTTTCCACCATTTTGATTTCTCCTTCATCACCGAGGTACTGCAGTATACTTCTGACCACAGTTGGGTTTGGTAACCAACCACAACTTGGACTGTACACACAAAGAGCATTGGTCATGAACTCACAAGCTTTCCCTAACTCACCTTTCTCTGCATAGCCAGTGGCAACAATTCCCCAGGTATTTGATGGTGGAGTCTTCTTTTTCTTCAGAAAGTCATCGATCATCTCCTCAGCCTTCTCCATTAAACCTCTCTGTCGATATGCAACGAGAAGAACATTCGGAACTCGAAAATCAAAAGTTCCGCAGCTTGATTCCCATTCCTTTAGCAATTGCTCGGCTTCTTCCAGCTCCCCGAGCTTCACCAATGCTCCAAGCATGGTAGTGTAATCCCTATTGATGATTTTCTTGCAGTTCACCTTCTGAAGCTCCCACAACCTCCACATCTCTTGTTTGTTTCCCAAAACGCCATACAGTGAGATTAAGTGATTGTAGCAGAGGCCATTCTTCTTTTCTAACTTCTGTTCAGCTTTCTTCAGGGCAGAAACTGCCTTCAAATTGAGCCCAGATTTGATATAGTTGTTTGCAACGACTGAATATGTGTTCCAGTCCATGACAATTTGTGGCTGAAGTTCCATTTCATCCAAAACCTTTTCCATTCCTTCAATGTCAGATTTTGTACCAAAAGAATTGATACAAATCCTGTAGCTAAAGTTGTCGGGCAAAACCATATTGTTCTTCATCTCTTCCATCACCAAAGGAACCTTTTCATGCTGGCCAGTATTTGCATAAAGACACATTATGTTGTTGTAAGGGAGAGAGGAAGATGCCATTCCCATATCTTTCATCTTCTGCAAGTGAGATAAAGATTCATCTATCAGACGCTCTCTGACATAGCAGTTCAAGAGAGCTCCATAGGTTTTCTCATTCTTGTCCTTCTCTTTCAAGCTCTCGAAGTACTTTTTTGCGGAGGAGAGTCCAAGAACTTCTCCAATGAGATCCAGATGAACGGCGTGGTCGCTCGCCATGAACGATATGCCGCCTTTCTCTTTCATCCATTTGGCTTTCATCCATTCAGAAACCTATTTCCAATGAAGCATTAACTAAGATGAGCAAGTAGTCTAACAAGCAAATTAACAAACAGTTGGTGGGCACGATTGACGGAACAGGAAGAAATACAACCTCGAGAGCTTGCTTGTGTCTGCGGCGACTACGAAGGTCGCGGATTAGATTCTGGAGCTCTACGAGGCGGATGGCATTGCCGCTCAAGATCCAGCGGTCGAGTTCCAGCGAGAGGTCGAAGCTGGGGTGGCCCAACGGATAGATGGCAGAGGAAAGAGTCCGGCGAGGGAGTGGTCTTGTTTTCGTGGAGAGAAGCTTTGTTGCCGGAGGAAGGAGTGCCAGCGATAGTCGGAGACGAGCGAAGGCTCTCAGGCTATTCAGTCGGGTAAAGATGGCAGAATTCATCGGCCTCGGGCTTCAAAATTTCTGTACAGATGACGAGTTCAAGAGTCGAGACTTTTAAATCTTTAAACGGTTTAAAAAAAAAAAAAAACTATTAATGAAGAGCTCAACGTTCCACCAATTAATCAGGGTTCGATTCGATTAATGCTCATTCATAATCGTTTGATTAAGTGATAAAAAAAGCTTTTACATTTTTTTTAGATACCCTATGACGATGAAAATAGTAAGATTGAACAACCATGTGTTTGACTCGTTTATATTCATGAGCAATATAATGTAAAATTCATGAGCATGCTCGATTTAAAGCTTGTCAAAAAGCTCATTTCATGTTCACTATGGAGCTCATGAGCAAACTCGTTAAATAACTGGATTAATGTTTAATATAAAGAAATATTAAGGCTTCATTTGGGACAGCTTTTCCCCTGCTTCTAAAAATAACTTTTTTGTACAAAAATAAAAAAAAATTGTACTAGCCAGCTTTCTTACTGTTTCTTAAAGCAACTTTTTAGTACAAAAAATAAAATTTTTATATTAAAAAACTGCTTTAAGAAGAGCAGTCCCAAACGAAGTCTAAGGCTTCGTTTGGGACGGCTTTTTTATTGCTTCTGAAAACGGAGTTTTAGTACAAAAATTAAAAAATTTGTACTACAACTCCGTTTTAAAAAGCAATAAAAAAGCCGTCCCAAACGAAGCCTAAGTCTCTCTAGAAAATAGTTGAGTAATTTAATAGAAAGATGTGACAAGCAACCATGCATGTATTAATTTAAGTTAATTTAATAAAATGTGCAATATAAACTATGTTAATTTATTAATGTGCATTTGCAACTAGATCCGGTAGGATCTGATTTGCACTATTCAAATCTTATTAAAATATGCACTAATTCAGATCCTATTAACTATCTTAATTTAGCTACAAAGGTGAAATTAACATCATTATGCCTACGGTTTAAATTAGTTACAAAGTTTCCGCTACTATTAAGCAAAGCTAACTTTAATAACTTCTTTAACATTCTCTATGAGTCTTGCCCTACTTAGTTGGCTTAAACCCCTCATCCTTCCCTAACCATTTGTGTTATCTCTAACTATAATTTCTGTCACAAAATTCGCTACAACAACTTAATTCCACAGATGCAATACCCGATGTTTTGCAATTACCAATGTGTGACAGTCAATTCAGTGTTTAGTCGTCTTCAAGACCAACTATTGCAGCTATAGATGATCAAAATGAAAATCGTTCATTATACAGTTCTAACATGCCATTTTATTGAAGCTGATTGAAAACTTCAGACAAGAGTGCTTAACTTTGTTGAAGTTCCTCCACCTGATAAGGCTACTAATATACATGATATATGATACAATTGTTTGAAGGATTGAGATATTGATAATAAAGTTGCTACCATTATAGTAGACAATGCAGCTTATAAAATGACAGCAATCAACATGTTGAGGACTAGTCTTGAGTTTCATAATAAGCATTCTCTTGACGACAGAATATTTCATGTGTGGTAGTGTGCATATATTTTAAATTTATTAGTTCAAGACGGAATTCATGATAAAAAAAGGTATTATTGACATGGTTTGAGATAGTGTGAAATATTTAACAACTTCTTACACTACAAGAAAATCACCCATTTCAAGCTGTATTTTCTGACGGAAATTGAGCATTTTCCGACGGTTTTCCGGCGGAAAAAATTCCGCCGGTAAAAACTGCGCAGGAAAATAAATTCCGACTATTTTTTCCGGTGACAAATTATTCCGGTAGCTTGCTGGCGGGCTTAAACCGCCGGCCAAAATAAAAAAAATCCTAACGTGCCACATCCCCGTCCCCGCCCCGCGGCTACCGCCACCTTGCTCCTGCGCTGCCGGCGCCGTGCCAGCGCTCCCGCGTCTGCCGTGAGGTTCAAACAGCGGTCGGTTGGGAAGAATTTCAAGCAACCAATCGAATTGCTGAATATGTAAATACATTTCTATTGTAAATATTTTTTATTTAAACTATATTCAGATAGAAAATCAATTAGTTTTTAATTATACTAAAAACCCTAAACTAATTACTTTAAAATAAAAAATAATTAATAATTAATAAAAAAAAAAATTAACTAACTAATTAATTTTAAAATGAAAATTAATTAAATAGTTAATATAACTTTTAATAATTTTTGTTAAATCATTTAAATAGTTAAAATTTTAATCATTTTCATTAAATTTTTAAAAGTCGCCGGAAAATTGAAAAAACAGCCGGAAAAGTTACCGCCAGAAAGCCCCCCGAAAAATTCTGCCGGAAATTAGTAATTTTCCTGTAGTGTCAACAACGCATAAGAGTTTTAGTGAAATAGCACAACAATTGCACCTTACAAAAAAGAATTTGATCGTTGACTGTGTTACCCGATAGAATGCCACATATGGGATGTTATCAGTTGCTACATAAATTGTTACGATGAAAGGAGGAAGTTGGAGGATGCATGTTCATGTCATGAGGCGTTTAAGCAAGAAATCGAAATCGTTAGATCTCTAATCCTCTTACTTGTAGATTCTTTAACAAGATATTAACTTTTTTTTTATTACCCTATCTCAAACCTGTTTATGTATGAGCTCCATGGAATAAAAGAGATGTTATATGACAATTGTCTAAATGGACATGCACAAATTAGTGGAATGGCTCCGAAAAAGAAAGAGAAGTTTGACAAATATTGGATGATTGCAATCTATTAATCTCACTTGGTGAAATAATGGATCCCATAAATAAAAATGAAGATGATAACTTCACTTTCAATTCAATGTTTCTTGAAGATGTAGCACAGATGCATATTAATGATGCACGTCAATTGTCTAAAATATCATATTATGTCGAGGATGAGTTGTCATATTCTTCCCATTCTGATTACAATTGAAGACATATTTAGCGCCGGTGGAAGATTGATTAATCAGTATATATCGTCTCTAGGGATAGATACAGTGCAACATTTAATTTGTAGAAGTGTTTGGTATCACAATTTTTATGTGCTAAAGGGAAAAAACTAAAGTAAGCTTTGCTTTTATAAGCACTTCAAAGCTTTGTATCTTATGGGTCTATTACTTATTTTCCGTATTATGCTTCACAACGCAAAAAGGAAACAATGAAGATCTCGCTGGTTTAAAGAATGTGGAAAATCATTATTTTAGTGCTACTTTTGGTTTATTTTTGGCTATTTATTTGTACACTTTTTATGCTTGTGCTGTTCATTGGAATGATGTTCACTTGGTTCTAAGGAATTTCATGAAAGAGATGCTCTCATTTGTGTTATTATAGCAACTTGGTACTTCATAGCATGTTCTTTAATCAATCAAAAATAGTATATTGCATCATCATCCTTTCCACTTGAAGCAATAAAGTCCATTCTCCCTCGCATTGCACATTGTTCATTCACAAAGGCTTTAATGGTAAGCAGTTTAAGGCACTCACAATTTACTAGAACTTCTAATTTAGTTAATAACATATTATTTGGCATGAGAAGGTGGTTCAGGTAAAACAATGAGATTTCATTTGGGACGGTTTTCTTATTGCTTCTTAAAGCAGTTTTCTAGTTAAAAAATTTTAATTTTTATACTAGAAAACTGCTTTAAGAAGCAATAAGACAACAGTCCCAAACAAAACCTAGAACTATCATGCAATCTAAACTTAATTCTCTTTTTATTATGTGCAATAGAATATATTGATCTTATGCTTAGAGCATCAGTACAACTCAGCTTTTGAAAAGAAAAATTCTATTTCCTTAGTATCGGTTAGCTTATATTTTAAACTATGATACTAATATGCTAAAATCCCACAAACTATATTTTCTTGTTAAATCATTATTCTTTTTCCTCTGCAAGAATATAATCCACATATTGGATGGAATTCACGAAAGTGGTGATTGGAAAAAAATAGCTAATTTGTTGAATGATATTTTTGAGGTTGGTTTGCTATAATATCTATAACTTAAAAAAAATAACTTTAATTCTACTTAGTGAAATTCAGTGATGTTATTATCAAAATATCCACACTATTTATATCTATTATATACAAACAATTATACGATAAAAACTTGATAAACCAGAAGAAAATATATTTTATTAGTTTAGGAGAGAAGAAATCTGTCAAACTCAAAATCATTGAAAATTAAAATAAGATTTGAGTTGCATACAATGAATAGAAGAAATCTTTATACAAATCAACAAATGAAAAATCTTTGAATAGAATTCTCTCTCTTCTTTCTATCTTCCTTATTCGGCAAGGGATGATGATGAAATTCAAATTTTTTATTTATAAAATTCTAGTAATTACAATCTATCCACCTTAAAAAGATGTCATCCTCGACATTTTCTTTAAGGATTTGGGCACAAAATCAATAAAAAATTTTGTAAGATAAAAAATCAAATCAAATTGAAATAAATCATGAATCACAACTTGTCAAACTTAATCAATTCCTATCATGCACTCATATAGTTCATTCAATCATATATCATTCACCTATGCAACTAATTATGGATGCAAACCAATTCACATCAATCTACTCAATCTGTGTGACTCACATTCAATTTCCTATAATTTTGATAATAATCCGATTAATTCTTTCAGGTTGGCTGTTATAATTTAATACTCTGTGCAAGAGGTGGGCTAATAAACTTTCCTTTAAAGATGGTTTATGGTATTATCCTGATTGTAGCATATAATAGATGATTGAATTATGCTAACGGCAAAGAGTGATGACTCTTAATAATTTTTGGAAGGATGAAAATACCATATTAAAGTTGGATGACCTAGCTTGTTGAATCATATATTGATGCATGCATATACTGATAGCATTGATAGATAGAATAGTAATATGTGTATATATATAACATATGAATGGATACACGTACTGATTATATATAATTGATAGGATAAATGTAAGAAGATAAGAATGCTAATATTGACAAATGTGTATCTGCGATTCTTTTACTTACACTTGCATGATTATAATATTGTTGTTTTACTAATTTACTAATTCTCATGCCTATTATTGATTCCTAGATTTATTATACTGTTTTTTCTACTTTTATTATAGATCATTTTGAGCTTTAAAAATGATAACTAATCATTGATGATATTAATTTTATTGACTGAACTGAGTATGCATATTAATTCTAGCTTCTAGCCTTCTATTGAAAGCTTTGGCGAGATTGAGTTACTAATGGGTTTTTTAGCTCATTATATAGATTTTAATGATTTCAGGTGAGGGAATGGGTTAGGATCACACAAATTGAGATTGGTAGAGATTCTTAAATCTTTTTTTTTAAGATTATGTTATATATTTGTGGGCTCCAAAAATTCGGCCCCGGCCTCTCCGCCGCGCGATTTCTATTTTTTTTATTCATTCGGCGAGGGGAGTTTTAACGGAATAATTTCCGAGGTAAATTTTGGAAGGCAGATGGGTTTGTAGGTAAGACACTACCCAGAGATTTCGCCTTCATGTTGCTAGGACTTTATGATCTGAGTTCTGGTTTCCTATAGGCGCAAGCCCCTATAGTTAATTACCCCTCTCGATCATGAGAGAGAACTTTTGATTAAGGCTAGTCATCAATCAGATATGTAGAACATACGTGTTATCTGGCTATAGTAGCAGCAATGGATTTGAGATTGGAAAGATTGGATATTTGAGAATTTGTAGGGTTTGATATTTAAAACTTGAAATTACACAATCTCACACTTAAAGCGGGTGGTGGGGGAATGGATGATGGACTCGATCAAGATCCCATGGTTCCGTCGTCCCGGGCCATCATGGTCCCTGGTCTACTTAGTCAGAGGAGGTAGTCGACCCAACCTGACAGAAGGATCCTTGTCGGCAGCCATGGGTTGCTTCGTCCAAGGGTACCTTGTAGACCTGGGTTGAATATTTGTCTAAGGGGACAAATTTGAATCCACCTTAGCTAACAGAGGGCTTTGTTCCCTATCAATCATATCCTATTGATTCATATCTCAATGATTTGATGGCAATAAGGAACGTAAAGGCTCTGGCCATAACCGGTATTTCGTGGTGCCATTTGGCGGCAAAACCACTCGATTTAGAGGGCACCGGGTCGTCATAACTGTTTATCCTGCGGTGCCATTTGGCGGCAAACCGCCGGTTAGAGGACACGTACCACATCCTTACTGGCAGGAGATTGGTTTGAGAATGGATCCTAGTATTATTTTTGACTAGGCATTTGGCTCTTTGTAAGCAGAAGTAGATTTTGATTTGTCCACCTCGGCAAACTGTTGCGGAGGGTAGATGGATTTTGCTTTAAGTGTTTAATGGATTGATTTATTTTTAAATATATGGATTTGGAATGATCTTGAATTTCTGGAGTATTTGGGTGGAGCTTTGGATTAAATAGACCCCTCCGGTTGAGATCTACCTTTGACACGGCCATCATCAGGGTGTTTGGGGTCATTTCCATTTGACGGAACCTTGTCGACTCGACCAAGCTTTTTATCGAGGATCGGGTTTTGTAGGCTTCGTGCCTTTTGTTTAGTGAATTATTTTGATTGTGGGCCTTGAAGGCCTAATATGAATGTATAAGATAAATATTCCGGTCAACTTCGTGACCGTATATTCATGCAATGGGTTGAACCCTGTCTACTCCTATTTGATTGCTTAGGAGGATCGGGTTCTCACAGGCTTGGTGCCTTTTGTTAGAGAATTCTTTTGATTTTAGGTATTGAAGGCCTAAAATGAACGTATTTAAACAAATACATCGGTCGCTACAATCATGTATTTTGTTAGGTAGTTCGAATTTTGTCGACTTCTATTGATTTGTATAGAAGGATCGGATTCGAACTTGAATTCACTTATCAACCCGCGTAGCATCCCTAGGCGTCACGTGTGTACAAATAACATGCTCGCCGAGGCCCAAACGGGTTATTTTTTATATACCCCTTTGGTGTACATATGTGTATACAATTTATAATGCACGTGCAGAGGTACTTTAAAAGTGCTTGTAGACGCCTTCTGTCCGCTAGTATGAATGTTGCGGATCCGATGGTGTTGGATTGTAGATTGTAGACGCCTTATGTCTGCTTGTATTAGTGTTGTAGATCAAGTGGCGTTGGATTGTAGATTGTAGACGCCTTATGTCTGCTTGTATGAGTTTTGCAGATCCGGTGGCGTTGGATTGTAGATTGTAGACGCTTTCTGTCTGCTTGTATGAGTGTTGCAGATCCGGTGGCGTTGGATTGTAGATTGTAGACGCCTTTGTTGACCTCATTTTTTGCTCGAGCACATTCGATCGACGCGATTGTTCTCGTCGAGCTCAATTCGAACTCAAATCAATTTGAATTGAGTCGAATTAGACTCGATCATGTTCAATCAAACCCGATAATTTATTTTGACCATGACGAGTCCAATTTGACCTAATTTTGTCTCAATTTGAATTTAATTGAGCCTAATCTTAATTCTAAATCAAGCAAATCTGAATCAAGTTCATACTCAAATCAACCTAGATCAATTCTTATTAAATTCCAAAGTTTTTTTTAATCAATTTGAATCTCTTATCAAATCAGGAAATAGATCGAACGGTTTGAGTCAATTGACCGTTTATTCGAGGCTTCGGCGTAATATCTGTGATCTTCAGTGATATGAAGCAGAAAATCCACCCATTTACGTGATATGTTGCAGACTGGAGCTCGGGGCGACTAATAGTGGGCTTCCGTCTTGGCATCGGCTCACAGATAGCCTGTGTGAAGGCCCTAGGCGTGAAGAGGTTCGGGCATTGAGTAAAACCGGGCCTGCTCTCTCTCGATTTGGATCTCTCTCCCCCATCTCTCTCCCCCATCTCTCTGTCTCTCGCTCTCGGACTCTCGTTCGGAAGAAGCCCTAGGCAAATCCCGGCTCTCACGCCAATCTCCCTCCACCAAACCCGTGGCCTAGTCGACCGAAGCCCCAGCTCCCTCTCTTTTTCGGACCTCTCCAGTCCGTGAGTAGGAGAAGAGGCAAACAGTGGCCCGACTCCACTGGTTCGGCCTCTCTCGTGGTTCGCAAAATCCAAGGCCCGACCCTTGTCCCTTCTCTGTTTCTCATCCACGAATAACAGGAGCAAGTCGAAGTCTCTTCTTCCTAGCCGAGCTCGACATTGACGTAAGCCTTGCTGCCGATCTTGCTCTTCCTGGCCGAGCTTCTCTTCCAAGCAAGCAGAAGCACGAAGGAGCCGAAGACTCCCTCCCTGTTCGCGAATCCTGATCCCGTCGCCCCTAGCAGCTGCACGATCCCGTCGCCCCTTAGCAGCTGGCTGACCCCGACACCTCTGACTGAGCCCGTCGCATTCCCTTCTTGCTGGACCGATCTGGGCTAGCAGGTATAGCTTTCTCTCTTCCTCCCCTTTTCCCCTTCTTCTCCTTCTCTTCCCTACTCCATCAAACAAGAGGATGGGAAAGAGCAATAGGACATGCATCCTTTACCAAAATCTGAAATTGTATATTCTCTTGGCTTTACTTTGATCCTCCTTTTCCCATTTCCTCTTCCTTCCTCTCAACTTTCAGTCCACATTTACATGATTTATAGTCATGCAGTGAAGGTTTATATACTTTGCTTAGGATCCATGTCTTGACATCAATTAGTATGTTTTAATCTATGCATCTGAACTTGAGTAATCCATTTTGGAAATGCTATAGTAAGTTTTGGAAGGTTATAATTGTTTCTTTTTCATTCTAAAATCTCAATGAGCTTTATGTGGATGCTGTAGTAAGCTTAATCAAGTGTGTAAAAGATTTTCTCCCCTTTTATGATTATACGTGATCATAAATATCGCATGTTAGCTATTCGATGAAATGTTTCCAAAAGAGAGTCTTGATTACATTACTTATATCAAAGCTTTATGTGATAGTTTTGTTTATGTGAAAGTTTTCCCTAGCCCATCTCCTAGAAGTCCTTCAAAAAAAATGTGAATTTGTTTATTTGACGAGAGATATGGAGTTTTAGTTTTGTTTATTTTCCTTTTTTTTCATGAAGCATTTCTTCAAAAGAGATGATTTCTCTAAATTCATCTCTCTTGTATTGAGCTACTTTTCTTCTTTTTGTGGATGTATTTGTCTCCTTTTCTATTTGGAGAAATCTTATTGGTATGGAGAATAGTGGCTCTATGCATAGAGCTTTTGTTTGTTTAAAAGAAAAGGGGAAAACCCTTGGAGATGATAAATGGTTTGTTTAACGGTTGAAAGGTTGATGTATCTTTATTTTTCTCTTGGTGGTTGAAAAGAGGGAGCCATGTGGTAAGTTTGTTTTAAGAATACTTGTTGTTGTTATCACACCTCTTGAGTTGGATTTTGATATTCTATGTCTTACTTTACCTAGATTTGAGCTTTATCCTCATGACATGAGATATCACTTTCAGCAAAAGCATCATTGAGAACTTGTGAACTTCATGGCATTGAAAGGATGACTTTGTGTATGAACTGTTATGGATTTTCTCATTCTCATAGTTGCATGTGTACAAAAATTTTATGAAATATTTAATAGCATATAACTTGAAAGTTAAACTTATTGGAAAAGCTTCATATGCTCATGCGATCAACTTGGAAAGTCAATTCGATTCGATAAGAGGTCACATGATTTATATTGAATAATTTTCTTTGAGCTTTGGGAAGGATTTGAAGATTTGTGAAGAGGAAATGGGAAAAGGAGGATCATCCTGGAATAAGCGTGGCTAAGTGGTTAGGTAACTTAACTTTCGCCGCCCTACGACGGCGGCGTGTTAGGTTCGTTCTTCACTGAAGGATTTTCCGGCTGGTGCTGGGTGTGGTAGATGGCAGCTGCAAGGGATATGGGCATCATGCAGAGAGCTTTGGACTGCACTTGTATGTGGTTTAAAGTTAGATCAAAGCAAGTAAATGAGTGTTGAAACGTATTTGATCATGAAGTATGATGTGTGGTTGGGCACTTTTATTTTTCTTCGAATTTTGATATCTCTCTACTAGTTTGAAATTTATGAGAATGTGGTATTGGTAGTTGTTTTGAAAATTTCTATGGGGCCATATTTTTCTATTTCAAGCATGTTTCTGGTTTAATACGAGATGATTTAAATATAAAAAAAGATACACATGGCAATTAGAGCATTATTTCTAATATTTTGGGAAAGTGGTTTGGCATCGAATAATCTCTCTTCTTTTTCCTTACCAATAGCATAAGAATTGATCTTGAGTCCTTTGGCGAAATGTCGTATACTTAACACGATAGCAAATTCATGAATTTGGATTAGAGATTTATTTGAAATTTTTGTAGCATTAAAGTGGAATTTGATGGAGGATAGGTATGCATTCTATAGATTCAATGTGATGTTACTTATGCTATATTGTTGAGATACATTTTCCAACCTTTAGATAAAACAAATTGATATCAAAATTTTCTTTCCAAAATTTGTATTTTCACTAGTGTGTTGAGTTTTATTACTTGAAACATTTGTAGCTTGTGACTTGTTTCACTTACACTTTTTTTCAAGTTGGAAATAGGATGAGATGCACATGTACTTAAACAGTTAAACATGTCTTAAATAGTAGTGTGCTTAAAGATTTCGTATAATGTGATCAGAATTTGTGCTATGTTATCGTGACTAAAAAAAAGAAAAAGAAAAGAGAGTCGAATTTCCTTATTGTTGAAATTAATAACTGTTTCTTATGAATTGAAATTCTTTATGGAAGTGTTTGAAGTGAACTCCTTATGAGAGTAAAGGAATATGTTTTATTTCCTTTATTCTTGATATTGGGATGTTATTTCTTTAAACAAGTGGAGAATAATTTCAGAAAATGGTGGTAGATTGTATGCTGAAATCAATCATAGGTTAGTTTGAATATCTTGTTAGATTATGCTTGTCACTATACTGTGCTTCAATTATTACTTTTTATCTCGAATATTAGTATCATAAGTGACATATCTTTTGCATTTAAAAACCTTTTTATTCTAATCTCTTATTTGAATTCCTAAAAGAAAGTTGAGCTGCACTGAGTTTTCTTTCTTCCCTCAAGCTCATGTGATGACATTATTTATGTGTAGTTCCTTCACATTTTGTTTTTGAGGTTGAATCTTAAGCATTGATAAGTTTCATATATAATCGTTACTTGAGTATTTTTGCTTGTGCTGGAGGGTTATTTGAACTATTGGACGAATGCGAAGTTCTAAAAGTCTCTATTTCATTTCTTAAATTTGTTTGGCATAAACTTTGAGTTCGAATAATTAAGCTAGATAGAGATTGGTTGTTAGAATCTGCTTGCAAGATGAAATGTAGGAAAATCTCCTGAATTTCTTTCTGAGTAAACAACAGTATAAAATGCTTTGCAATGTTTCATGTGGAAATTAGAAAAGAGAAGCTGCACTATCACTCTTATATGTGGTATGAAATACTTCTCTCGAATTGTTGGTAGGAGATGAGATGTTTTCCATGCTTTCTTAAATCTGCATTTCTCTCTCTATTTTCTCTCTACTTGCTTAAACTCTACATGAAGGTCAAAACAGCATATGCATTAGAGGTATCATAAGTGGCTTTGTGTTGAGGTGTTCGCTATTTTCTTTATAAAAGATTTTGAGGAGGTTGCATGCTTTACATAAAAATTTTGTAAATTTGTTTAATGTGAGAGGTTTTGTGAACTTGCTTTATGTAGGAAAGACTTTGTTTTGCTTATGTTGAGATGGCTTAGCATTGGTTTTAAATCGATTTCGTTTTAAAAGCTTTTATACGATGTTTTTTTTATGAAAGCTTTACAACGAGGGGTTGTATACAACTTTCTTATTGGAGAGCTTTGTGATTTCTACCCCACTTCAAATGAGGGATAAGGCACTTGATTGTGGGTCTTTTTGTAGAATTTTGGGGCTAACGAAAAGGAGAGATTTTAGTAGATGACTTTTGTAGGATTTTGTGTAAGGTTTTGTTTAGAAATTTTCATAGAGTATTTTGAGACTTCTAATTTGGTGATTTGCTTAGTGTAGAAGAATCTCTTAGTAGTCTTTCTTAGAGCAAGATGATGATTAGTGTATGAATTATCTTTCCATTAATTCACGTTTGTTTCTAAAAGATAAGTGTTGGGGTTTTAAAGCTTTAGTAGTAGCTTTGTGTTAGAAGGTCTTTAATGTCTTTTTGGAGTTAGATGATCCTTGCTTATTGGAGCCAGTTTCCTTTAGTGTTAGCCTCTAAAAAAAATATAGAATTTTGGATAAATATAAAACAAAAGAGTTTAGCCTTAAGTTTAGTTTTAGAGGTTTGTCTCCCTAAGTTGTTTTGGGCTTTGTTTGTAGTGTGTTGTAGGTAGGTGTCTCAAATGTATCTAGTGCCTTATTTGGATTGTGGGAACAATAAAGGGCATTGTTAATGTTGTTTAGGGTACACTTGACTTCACAGAAGTGTGCCCAATAACTACAATGCCTACATTCCTTTTATTTCTAATTTCTATTCTTTTTCTTGATACTGTTTTTGCTACTTATTATAGTAATTATGTCCATAGATCTCTAAGCCTAGTGACACATGTAAGAAAGTCCTAAGGGTTAGAAAACAAACTCCTTTTGATCCTACAACTTTAGTGACACATAAGGACAAAAATTAAGGATCGGGTCTTAGATAACTTAGACTTAGGATGCATGCTCCTTATAGGATAGAGACATCAAAACTAAACTTAGCGACACGTCTTCCTAGGTTTAGCCTTTTCGTTCTTTAATCCATTAATAATCAACCAACAATTTATAACATAACTCTTAAAATGCATTAAAATATTCAATTCTTAATTAAGTTATTGTTAATATTCGTAATCATTAAACTATAAACCTATGACATAAATCTAAATCAAGCTTAACAGATCTAATAATAAACTCCTAACCAATTTAAGGTTTAAAATATGTAGATCTAATTAGGAGATTAAATATAAACTACAATTTCTTAGGATAAAAGACTTCTAAAGATCAAACCTTAGACTAACCTTTTAAAATCAATAAACAAACCCCCTAATACATAACAACCACTCCAAAGATGAAGTTTATCGGATGGACTACTCCGGGCTGCGGGGCTAAGTGTCCTAAGGAGGCCTGGTTCCTCGAGCCTGGTGGCACAACGCCACGAATGTATTCAATGGAGTGGCAAAACTTTAAAATTAGTTTCTTAACTGGCTTAAGTCAAATCTTGATAATAAATCATTTAATATACCCTTTTCTTTTAATTTACAACCAATAAAATAATCAATCAAATCCTAAAATATTATCTCTAAAAATCAATCCTAAGACATTAATGTTTAAACTCAAATGAAAATCTCCCTTTTGGCCCCTCAACAAATCAAATGAAAGCAATTTCAACTAAATCATCCTACATAGGATCTATCCAAAACTGCACAGCCTACACACACCTTAGACTTGTTTGGTTAGGACATGACTTCTAACCCTAGGTTAGGCTGACATTTTCTTTCGATTTCAGTATTTACTACATGCACATGCTTTATAATTTCTATTATTAGATTTCCTATTTGTTACATTCTTACTTACATGCATTTATTTTTTGAATGGCATCTACGCTAATTTGTGTATTTTTCTTTCACTTGTCTTGCGAGGTACATTGGGGTAATTCGCTAGCTTGAGGCTTTTAAGTGGCTGCGCCACATGCTTTACGCGATGAAGAATAACTTACTTGCTTGGAGCTTTTTAGTCGCAGCGCCACAATCAGGTATGATCTCTGCAACTTGTAAAGCAATTTTCTTTTAATTATATATCAGAACTGCTACACTCCACACACTTGTTAATAGATATTCTAGCATGTTTAGGTAGCTAGCCATAGGATAGCGCACTAACGAAGCTTTGGCCCTATAGGTCAAAGCTTGCCCCCCTTCTGTGAACCCTAGAGACAATTAGGGTCATTTAGGCTTGTAGAGTAGGCCACCTATTTGTGCCGGTCGGCATCGTTATTTTCCCACACGAAGTGGGCATCGTTGTTTTTCTGCTAGGATTTTGGCCTTTTTCGATTTTGGGTATGATACCCCCCACCTTCTGTGAGCCTTAGAGGTCCTTAGGGTCATTTAGGCCTGTAGAGTAGGCCACCTATTTATGCCATTGGGCATCGTTGTTTTCCCACATGAAGTGGACATGATTATGATGATTTTCTGTGCGAGTATCTTGCCTGAAGGATATCCTAAGGATGTATTTATTTACTTTTTCTGTACTCTGGATGTCATGCATATGTTCTTACACACTTCTCTCCACAATGCACTTTACCTACATACATGCATTGCATTAGTGGACCTAAGGATCTTTTTTTACTCATGCATTTGTTTCATACATCATTAACAACGCTAGATATGTTCGTTCGCATATTGTAGAGTCCCTGATTTAACTCTTTTGAACTGCAAATCCTTGATTCCTTAGGATAGATCCTTCCCATGTTGCATACATATAGGATGATTGGTTGTGCTTAGGATTTTAGCTGGCTTCCTTTTTCAGGTAAGGAATAAGTCCAGATTGCATTAGCTAGATCGTAGGTGTTAATATCGTATGTACGATATTACATCTTCTATAGATTTAGGGTCTAAGGTGAGGGGTACGAGTGCACCTCTATACGCCTTATTGGTGGGTAAGCTCTCCATCTTTCAGAAGTTATAAATCCTGCCCATCTGCGTCACACAGATGACGTCACTTCCCTCTTTCTCTCGTGCCAGCTTGAGATGTGTGGCCTCTTTCTTTTCTCCAGTTTTCTCTTCTTCAAACCGGCCGAATGTTGACTGAACCACGTGTGATCTGATTGAGCCAAATTGGGACCTTCTTCCTCTTTTATTAGGAAAGCCTAGAATTTTCCCTTTGCACTAAACCCATTCGGAGAAGATAATCTAACATCCTTAATCGAGAGTTTTCCTAAGTCAAGGCTTAGGATGTAATTAACTACGGGGGCTTGCGCCTGTAGGAAACCGATCCCCACAATCAAATAAACTCTATTCGAGCCGATGTATCGAATAGGGGAAATCTAGTGAATTTTGGGTTATATATATTATTATCCATCGAGGTTGGTAGGTGAAAGCCGCTACCCTCCATGGCTAATCGTATCTATAACTCCATCTGCTCTTCCATCGGCCTGCTTGTGTCGATTGTAAAGGTCTACGACCACTTTGTCCTACGGGATAATGTGATCGTACTCTTTGCATTTGAACCACACGAGCAGAATCCTTTCGGAGACCCACAACCTTCTATCTGCTTGTATGAGTGTTGCACATCCGATGGCGTGGTGTTGTAGTTGTGGACACCTTCTGTCTGCTCGTATGAGTGTTGCAGATCCGGTGGCGTGCTAGTCTTGATATTGACTCCCCCCTTTTTCATTCACAAGGGATGGTTTTTCTGAACTTTGGAGTCAATGACTGTTGATTTGAGGAGAACTCCTTTTAGGATCTTAAGTGTAGTAGACTTGTTATTTCCGATGTTTGTGGGTACCAGATCTGTTTTCTTCTTAAGTATAGAACTAAAAAGAGACTTTGGAACACCAGGAAGTTTGGTTCTAATTTATTCAAACATTTCCTCCTTTCTGCCAGGGAGTGTCCTTTTCATACTTAGAGTCATCATTGTACTCAACGCACTTGTAGATCTTGGTTACCGTCATTGTAGGTAATATTCGTACTTGTGTCCACAGTGATTTATTGTACTTTCAATACACTGTTGTTATCCACAAGTATCCATTTGCAGGGACCCATTGTATCCGCTACGACCTCCTAGAAGTATTCGTAGGAGAGTCATTTTTGCCTACATCGTGTCCACCTTTCACCAATCTCGGGTGGGTTGATTGTACTTGTTTATAGGGGCAGCTCTTTGACTATTGATCTCCAATGTTGCCCTCTCAATCAACAGGCACTTGTTTGTATTGGAGATCATATTAGCACATATGGCAGTCGTATATGAACTCTGCAACTTGTTATTGTTGTTGGCCAATATAGTTCATTTGACCTCGTAGGGATCGTCGTAGGAGATACTTATACTTGTGCCTACAGTGGTTCGTTGTCCTTACGAACCCGCTGTTGTTATCCACAAGTTACTTGTGTTTGCTGGCTGAAAGACTGTTGTATCCACTACGACCTTCTAGATGTATTTGTAGAAGAGCAGTTGTCCCTACACCATATCCACCTTTCACCAATCTCAGGTGGGTGTTTTGATGTATTTGCTTGTAGGGAGGCGGATTCTCTATCATTGGTCTCATGTATCGCCATCTCAATCAACAGGCATGGCGCATCTGACTTCGTAGGGACTGTTGTAGGAATTCGTGCATCGAGGTCTTATAATGTACTTTGAGTCACTATCGACTGTATGAATATTCTTGTAATTTGAACCCGCTCGCACATGATTCAAGCTTTTCCCTTTGTATATGTTTGAGTTCGAGTTAAGTTTCATTTAGACTTGAATTCATCAAGTTCACAAGTCCCCACTTGATGTTGTATAACCTGAGTTCAAGTGCGAGCTCGAAGTACATGTTCAAATTGATTGTCCAGGGTCCTCTGAAGTTCTTTACAAGTTCAATTTCATATTCGTATTGACTTGATTTTGGTTTATGTTTGATTTTATCTCATTTGGTTTTGACCTTTAGAAATCATTTAGATTTTGTTCTGAATTAGGTCCACAAGTCCACTGTTCATCGCACAGGTCCTCTGCTTATTTAGTTCAAGTTCTGTGCACTTTTGTCCAAGTTCAAGTCTTTTGTATTGATGCTCAAGCGGGGTCTTCAAATTGTTCAAGCTTTATGTACTTCAGTGAAAATTTCGGCAGCACCCCGGCATATCCCCCGTTTGGGGGAAAATAGGGGAGCTGGGCCTTCCCACCACGCTACTCGAGCGTGTATGGTAGGTGTCCTCAGACACCGCGGCCGTAGTAATTTTCATCCCACCACGCTACAAGAGCGTGTATGGGTCCTTCAGCAGTACCCGTACCAGAACAGCAGTGACTCCCCACCACGCTACAAGAGCGTGTATAGGGCTTCGACACCTCGTCGTATCCTTCGCACCGGGCTCCCTCCTACCGTGCTACAAGAGCGCGTATAGGTGGTTCCCCGGTCCGCTGCAAACGTTCAGAATGAGATTTGGAACATCATACCTTTGCGTACCAGTCGTCGGCGGTGTCAGTGTCGAGGTCGAGGTCGGGAACCGTCCCCACCACGCTACTAGAGCGTGTATAGGGCTTATCCGCCTTGTCGTATGCTTCGCACCGGGCTCCCTCCTACTGTGCTACAAGAGCACGTATAGGTGGTTTTCTGGTTCGCTGCAAACGTCGAGAACGGGGTTTAAGTTAGAATTTATACCTTGGCGACTCTAGCGGTGGCTCGTGGATCGAGGCAGGCAAAATGTTTTATTTCTTTTTTATATTATCATATATATAAATTTATTTTTAATTATAATTAATATTAATTAATTAAAACTAATTAATAAATTATTTTAATTAATTATTTATAATTAATTATAACTAATTAATATAATTAATTAAACTTTATTAAAATTAATTAAAATTATTAATTATAATTAATTAAATATTAATTAATCTTAATAAATCATAATTAATTAATAATTAATTTTATAAATTATAATTAATTAAATTACTTTAATTAAAATTAATTAGATTAATTATAATAATTTTAATTAAAATTAAATCTATTTAATTATAATTAATTAATTAATTAATTAAGATTAATTAAAACAATTATAATTAAATATTTATTTAATATATAAATAATAATAATATTTTTTTTAAAATCATTTGGCACGGCGGATTAACGGGATCTGGCCGGAATAGCGTGTGAAGGGCAGAGAGTTACCTTCACTGTCGGCG
Organism: Dendrobium officinale; assembly: GCA_019514585.1. Taxonomy (NCBI): domain Eukaryota; kingdom Viridiplantae; phylum Streptophyta; class Magnoliopsida; order Asparagales; family Orchidaceae; genus Dendrobium; species Dendrobium officinale. Next base: position 65,257,402 of record CM033687.1, read on the forward strand.
AGCCACTGCTCTCGACTCCGATCAAAATGTCGTTACTTTCGATTCAACAGGAAGGGAATGCCGTCGGAGGCAGCGAAGTCGACCGGCCACGGGAGAACCGAAGAAGCCGTGAAAGGGAGAAAGTTAATTTCACAGCGAGCGAGCTGTGCGGCTTCCGATCAAAATGCAGTGACTTCCGATCCCGTCGGGCAAAGGGCGGCGTTGGAGAGACTGGAAGAAGCGCACGAAAGGTAGAAGGTTATCTTCACAGCCGGCGAGCTCCGATCGTGGCTTCCGATCAAAATGCAGTAACTTCCGATCCGCCTGGGAAGACGTCGAGGGAAGAGTCGAACAACACCGGAGAAGCCGAAGTAGCGATCGAAAGGGAGAAAGTTGTCTTCAGTGCGGGCGAGCTCCCCTGTTGTTTCCGATCAAACTGTCGTAACTTCCGATCCGGCTGGGAGGAGAAAGAGCGAGAGAGGGATCGAGAGAGGAGAGCTCGGGAGAAGAGTCGACGCGAGAGAGGCCGAAGGCCTCGTTGTCTCGGGGCTTTTAACGACTCGAAATGAGTCGTGGGGAGAAATGATGCGAGGCATGGCCTCGTCGTGCAAAGAGCGGCGACGACGTGCGGTCGTGCGAAGTGCTGCGGCTCTCCGGTACGAAATATTTTTTTTTTCTTTTTTTTTTTTTTTTGTATTAGATACGGGTCAACAATATTTTCTTTCATTCTTTTATAGTCAAAAGCTTGAGTAGTAATTATACTGCTATCCTGACTATTATATATATATATATATATATATATATATATATATATATATATATATATATATATATATATATATATATATATATATATATATATATATATATATATATATATATATATATATTTTTTCTTCCATTCTTTAACAAATAATCTCAAACATGAACAATTACTTATTCGGCTAAGCTCAGTTTATTTGTTTCCCTAACACGATTTCAACACCATAATATATCATCCCTATATGTAGGAGAGAGTACTGAGATAAGATAACGATGATTGCTTTTTATGGTGTTAATTTTTTGTTGAAGGATATATATATATATATATATATATATATATATATATATATATATGAAATCATAGTATAGCACTGATTATCACTAAACATAACCATATTCACTAGCCAATAGGGCCGGCAGTGGTTTCTATGATTTTCTATTTCCCTCTATATAGATTGCTACTAATAATGTGGGTGGTTGCCTATTCAACATGAATTATACTTTTATTATCTAGAATGATTAAATTTCTTTAGCAATATCACCTTCAAATGTGCTTGATAAAAGTTACACAATAGCTATGATAACCATCAATTGGTGTGAGACATGAAAATTAGGGATTTATATTCTTAAAATAAGATTTCTTCACATTATTTTGGACTCTCCAATTTAAGTCATGACAATAAATTTTAATGTCAGAAAACAACATTAGTGGTATTTACGAGGGAAGTTGGTAGTATATATGATAAAAGTTGGTTGTATCAACGATGTGCATATATTGTTATGACTAGGTGAGTCATCTAATGTCAATAATATGCTTTAATTATGGTCATCGAGCATTGACAACAATACTTAGTGTTATGTGGTGGTGATAGTCAACCATTGGCATTAGTGATAGTCATAGCTAAATGCTACTATTAGTTGATAGATCTCTCTTAGTCCAAGAATAATAGCCTTCAAAAATCTTTTAAGGATCCTTTAGGAATGTATAGAAATATGACATATACAAAAATGTTTTGGAGGGGTTATTATGACCATTTTAGTTTTAATCCTTAGTAATCCATCCATAATCCGTAGGGATCCATTTTGATAATTTGTATTCTTTTTAATAACACGATGACTTAAGGTCCTAGAATTAAGCATTCTCGGGGACGTCATATTTGTCCCAATGAAATTTCATCTTAATCACACAAGCACAAACATTGAAAGTTAACTAAAATGTTCTCATAAAATTTCTAATTATACTTATGATTAATTTAAGCTCATTAGGACTTGGATCAACATGTTCTTGATATCATTGATTCCTCTTATTGAGATGCCCATTTCAAATATAAACATACTAAAAATGGAATTTAAATGATCTCAAGGTTGATTATAGAAGTTTTTTTTTTTTTAAATTCAGATGCATAGTTGTTTGAACATTGAAATGCTTAGTTATTACATCATTCCGAAAGAAAGTTGTTAGAAAAATTAACCTTAAAATATCCAATATTGCTTCTAGAAATTCTATTGGGATTTGAAAGAGTTAAAATTGAGTTTGAAGGCATCACCAGTAGGTATGCACCAAGCTTCCCACTGGACTATAACTCACATGAAATCACTCTAATTGAGGTGAAATAGTTAAATCTAAAAGATTACATCTCATGGTTGAAATTTCCCATCAAGAGCATCATAGTGTTTCTATCTTTCCATGAAGATTCCCAATTTGAAAGGCTTTGCCCTCATTTGAATAATGCAATCATGCTCCTAAAGAATGTTTGATGATAGCTTGGCCTCGACTGCTTCTAGTTTTCAATGCAATTCCTTTATAATCCTCATCAATTCAAAGGTCTTCCAAAAAACCATGCTTATTTTACCAACACTGAAGATAACATTCATCTTTCTCCTCACTTTTGCCTTACTAGTTTACATGTGCTTAATGAATCTTCAAATATTAATATTACCAATAATTTGATACTTGAAAAAAATAAAACGATCAACATAAGTAAACAAACAAAAGTGTAAAACATAAAAACTACATATAAACACATAATAGATTTAACGTGGTTTGTCCATAGCCTACTTCCATGCCAAGGTATTCACCACACCTAGGGTTTTGTACATAACATGTACTAAAACAAAAACCATCACTCCTTCAATAAGTGGAGAAGTCTTTACTCCAACCATCTTTGTGCACTACAGGAAAATAACTCATTTCCGGCGGCAATTTCTGGCGGTTTTGTAATTTAGCGGCGGTTTTCCGGCAGTTTAAATCCCGCCGGTAAAAACCGCGTAGGAAAATAAATTCCGGCGGTTTTTTCCGGCGGCAAGTTTGTCCGGCAGCTTACCGGCCGTCTTAAACCGCCGGTCAAATTAAAAAAAAAAAAACCGCTCCAGCCAGCAACCCCGCTCCTGCGCCCGAACCCCGCCCCCACCGGGGCTCCGCGCTCCGGCAAGGCTCCCGGACCTCCCGCGCTCCCGCCAGGCGCGGGCGCTCCGGCCAGGCTTCCCTCGCTCGCGATCCCGGCTCCCGCGCCCGCTCCGCGCGTCTGCGCGCGGTGAGATTCGAACCGTGGATCTCCCGTGTAGATTTCAAGCAACCAACCGAAATGCCAATTATGCAAATACGTTGTATTTGTCAATATTATTTATTTAAGTATACTCAGACCGAAAAGCAATTAATTATTTAATTTTTTTTAAATAAAACTAATTAATTTAAAATAAAAAATAATATTTAATATAAAATAACAATTAACTAACTAAATAATTTAAAAATGAAAATTAATTAAATAGTTAATATAAGTTTTAATTAATTTTTGTTAAATCATTTACATAGTAAAAAAAATTATTCATTTTCAATAAAATTATTAAAGCCGCCGGAAACGTGAAAAAGCCGCCGGAAATTCTGCAGGAAACTTCCGTGAGAAAAAATCGTCGGAAACGCACCGGAAAGCCGCCGGAAACGTGACCGCCGGAAAGCTGCCGGAAAATTCAGCCGGAAATCGGTGATATTCCTGTAGTGGTGGCTCATGAGATAAAAAATCTCCTCTATTTTTTATTTCATTTTAAGAAGATTCACTAAAGTAAATTAATCTCTAGTATTAAAGATATTTAATAATAAACTATTTTTTAAACTGAGAGTTTGGACAGTAAACTCTCCCCCTTACAATAAGATTTATATGCTACAACAAGAAATTTCAGCATTTCCAGCTCTATTGAAAACTTGTGATTACAAGTAGATAAAATTTATAAAACATAAAGTACAAGTTATATGTAAGAAATTGATAAATGTATTTAGGAAAAATCATGATTTCATTGATGTGAATGTAGGGGTACACTACGTGACATTTCCTTTTCTTTCAAAATTTTCTTACAAGCTAACAAACTTTATAGCTGCATCATATCTCGTGCTATGTGAACTTGAAAAAATGGTGAAGAATTTCTACATTCTTAATTCTAGAGTGTTGGATAGGATTTTTTTGTAAGTTTATCTAACTAGTATTATTACATCTAATAAGGATGTGATCTTTTCTAAATCTATAGTCCTCAAGTTGTTGCATAATTAATAGAGTTGTGTAACAAAAATACCAACAATGATATTATTTTACTCTATGGCGGATAAAGTACTAGAATTCTTTTTCTTACGAAACCAAAAAATGACAGAGGGTCCTAAGAATTGACATATGGTGCTTTTTTCAAGATCAAATGTTCACGTTGCGTAGTTAGCATCATCATACATCATAAGTTCAAACAAAAGGATAAAAAAAACCAAGATTATGTATTCCAATCAAGTTTTTAATTAAAGGCCCCTTTATCACAACCAAATGAGACTCCTTAACTACAGTCCAAAATTTTGCATGAAGCTTTGTATTCTCCGAGTTTAGGGAAAGAAGGTTGTTTTTTGATTAAATTGAGCAAGATCACATTTCTTTTTTTTTTGGTCGAGCTTTTCATATAAAACTCTTTTTTTCTTGCTCGTAGTACTTTTCTTCTTTAGTTTGCATGGATATAATTCAAAGTTAAAATGATTGCAATCTCTCTTAATCACTATATTGACTCAACTTCTAGAGTGCAACACCCTTTCTAAAAATCTTGTTAGATAGTTTTTCAAATGTTATTTCCATAAATCTTTTTGTTTAGCCAAGTAATTTCTTACTAATATTTTCATAAATCTTTAATGTAGTTGCAATGCTAGATGATTAGAGCTTAGTTCTCCTTTCATCTTATATATGATAAGAAAATTTTGTCTCTCATAGACCTTTTGTTTTAATAGTAATTTTTGGGAGCTCCACCTTAGAGAGAAATAAAAAATTATGTGACTTTGAACTAGTGATCTTGAGAAAACAATCTTCTTCTTTAGCCACCAGACTACTAATCATTTCATAATATCATAATTTCATAACTATTTTGATATCATCATTTATTTTAAAAAATCCCCTATCATCATTCAAAACATATGGCATTTACAATAGAGATTAAGAACAAATTAATTCTCATATTCCGTTTGCTGGCTCTAAGAGTGTAAGTGAGTCAAGTAAAGCTCAAGGCAAAGTTAACTCAAGCTCAGCTCGTCTATCTCACTGCAAGCGCATACTTAACATGGAGCTCATATATTAAGCTCGAGCTAAGTTCATTGTATCTACGGAAGAATCAAGCTTGTCTTGTTAGATCTTCTTCCTCCTTAAATTCTTGAAACACTCGATGTTAAAGATGCAAAGAAGTCATAAGAACAACATGCTACTGAAGGTGAAATCATGCTTGAAGTCCACTAGGGAAAGCATTGACGACAAAAGGTACTTATAAAGCTCATTGGAATGAAGACATCAAGATCTAAAAGTAGAGAGCTGTGACACGGGCATACAGAAAAAGGCATCGACGAGACCAACAAAATGTACTTATAAAGCTCATTGGAAATGGCACCAAGATCTAAAACTAGAGAGTCGTGACACGGGCACACAGGAAATGGCACGACGTGACTCTAGCTGTATGAGCACGAGTGCCCATTTCAAAAAATTTGACTCATGCACTTGTTAACGAGTCAAATTTGCAAAAGGCTTAGCTCACTTACACTCAATTATCTACGAAGCCCTAACGATGTTGGGTTGGACCAATTTGGGGGTGTTCAGGCCAAGGTTAGGCTATATACTCGGGTCGAGTTCGGGCCGGACTCGGAACTGACCCGGGTTCAATCGGGTCGATTCTAACCAAACTCGGGTAGACAAACAGGTCGAAAACACGGACCCAGACCCGACCTGTCGGGTTGTCGGGTTGACCCGACCCGACACAGGGAGCAAGCGGGCGAACACGGGGCGCGCGACAGACTCGCGCGCGCGGAGGTCTCGGGCACGCGGCGGGTGGGTGCATAGTGGACATGGGCAGGGCTGGTGAGCGGCCGGCGCGGGCGTGCGGCGGGTGCGAGGGGGAGAGAGCGAGGGCTGGCGCACGTGTGCGGGCAGGGCGGGGCGCGTGCGGGGTCACGGGCAGCGCGGGGGCTGCTCGCGAGCGGGCAGTGTCACGACCCGACCCGACGGGGACGGATCCCGCCCGAGCCGGATCGCGACGAGAGACCTTTCTTAACCAGGATCTGGCTTTGGATTAGGTTACTGAACTGATCTTTCAAATTCTTAACTCAACAGAAGCACACAGAACAACAGAGCTACTAAAAACATCAAATGCAGCGGAACAAAACATCTATCTTTTCATTTCCTCAAAATAATCATCTACAGAACAGTACATGGCTTTCAACAGAAAGAAAGACAGAACAGAAAAGCCATGACTGTACAAAAATCAAAAGTACAAAAGTACCTAATCTGATCAGACTCTGAAACCTAGTCCTGAACTTCCTTGCCCTTCCCAGAACCTGAAAACCACCAGAAAGCAAGGGTGAGCTCAACAGCTCAGCAAAGCAACAAACCACCAATCTAAATTCTCAGAAAACAGAACCAAATTCATCGGACAGAAATCAGATCAGAAATCGGAACAGAATTGGAAATCAAAACTTACGGACAGGTATCAAATCACATCAGAGTCGTACAGATCGTATCAGAACAGAACAAATCAACAGAGTCAGAATCAGAAATCAGAATCGTACGGATCATATCATATCATAATCACAATTTCGTACAGAACAGAACAGATACAGAAAATAGTACAGATACATATAGCTAAATGCCCTGACACTGACGGAATCTCTATGGATTCCGGCCCCTTATGCCTCCCTTCCCAGACACTGACTGAATCTCATAGGATTCAGGCCCCTTATGTCTCCCTTTGTGCTCACGGCACCAAAACAGATGTGCTTATAGCACCAAAACAGAATTCATCGGATCCGGAACAAAACAGACATCAGATTTGATCTCATTGCAGATTTCCCGTTTCACTAACTGAATCTCATAGGATTCAGGCCCCTTATAACTCCCTTTTTATAGCTCATACACATAGCATTTCAATTCAGAAGAAATACGGACAATTCAGAAATTACCCAAAAATCGGGCAGCACAACGGCAGTATACGGAATTTACACAAAAATTCCTGCAAAGAAAATTTACCGAATTCGCACAGAATACAGATATCAACATTTCAGAACATTTATTCTACTGCACAGATAAATTCCAATTTCACAGAAAAATCTGGTCGACTAAAAACACAGTCGAATCAAAAATACCCGGACGAAAATCTTCAGAAAATAACCAAAATGTGCACACTCGGCACGTCAACCATATACAGAAAGTTACGCGGTAAAAACTGAGCCAATCAACAGATACGAACAAAAATCATTAACGAAAACGAAATCCGGACAGAATATACCGCCAAACACGACGGTTCTGAAAATTGAGAAAGGCGGAATGTGCCTTACCTCGAGCACAGCAATTTCCTCAACAGCCACTTCGGGAGAAAACGGCTCCGCGTCGTCCGAAAATCAACTTTTCCACTTTTTCCTTCGTTTTTCTCTCTCCTCAACTTTTTCTCTCTCTTCAAAATATCTCATTTCTATATATATCCAGACTGATCGTCCTGGACGATCGAGCTTCGTACCGGACGATCCATGAAGAGAGGAATTTCGTCCAGACGAAAAATGACATATCGTCCCTGGCGAAGGGTTCACGGGAGAATTTTCGTCCAGACGATCCAATTTTCGTCCCGACGAATCATACAGCCAAACATGATTTTCTCTGCATAACCTGTACCGATCGTCCCGGACGATCCGACTTCGTCCGGACGAACCTGGAGCAAAAACTGATATTACAGGCAGCTTGGGCGAAACTCGCGAGCGGGCAGCGTCGGGCAGGGGGCGCGCGGGCAGCGTCGGGCAGCTCTTTCTAAGCGGGTTTCCGGGTTGACCCGCCAACCCGTTGGGTCAACCTGAGCCCGACCCGTTTTTCAAACGGGTCAAATCCGAGAACCCGAACCGACCCGTTTTGAAATCGGGTCGGGTCCAACCCGGATTTTTCGGGTCGGGTCCGGATCAGATTTTCGTGTCGTGCCAAATATTGACACCTCTAATATATATATATATATCCAGGTCCAACAGCACATGCCAGTGTACTTTTTTTTCAAAAATAATTAAAAAACCCATAAACCCTAAGATAATAATAGTATATTCAACGCCTATCTATCAAGAAGCTGACTTGCATTTTTCTACTATTCTCTTAAGAATAGAAACAAAAATAATAAGATAAATGGGTGGCAGACGTTATTATCACAGAGTAGTTTAATACCTTTGAAATTAGTTTAATTTGCATATGCCATCAAACGAAGTCTTTCCCGACAGCTGTAGTCAACGATCCAAAGCCGGCAATCGGAATGATACCAAAATCTCAGATACCGAACAGCCATTTGAAAGGTTCGCAATCCATAGCAGCTGATCCTTTGGACATATCTCTGTAATCTCCAAACCCCTTAGATCACATTTGTAGACAAAGCCATCAGTTATTTTGATCTTTTGGCCATTTGGTGCTTTGCTGATTAAGCTTTCTCTTCATTGAATATGCCATTTGTTTAGGATGGTTGTATTAATTTATAAAGTTTATTGTAAAGCTGCAGCAGAGAAGCGGTTTTTTTTTTTTAAACTGTTGTAGAAAGTAGCTTTGTAGCATAAAAAATTATGGTTGCGATCTAAAAAATAAAGTTGTTAAAAGCTGTCCCAAACAAAGTCCCAGTATAGACATGCCGAACATATATAACATGCTAGTATATTCTGAGATAGATCGAGCGCCTTTCTCGATTGTTTGGATAAAATTTTGGTATCTCTCTTAGGGCATCTTGCAAGAGAAAAAAAAATCTTTAAAAAATATGAAGTATCCTTCACATTTCTTTAGTATATTTAAGTGATCTCTCAATTGGGCAAAGGACTGACACATGGTGATCAATGAGGCCTGTGCTGAGCATTCATTTCTTCCATGTTTTTAAAGCTTAAATATATCACAAATTGTATTATTTAAACCAAATTATATTTAGTCAAACCTATAGTTTAATGTTGATTAATTCTATATAAGCAGATGAATGTGAGTTTTTGTTGTTTAAGAGCTCCTCCATTATTTCATATCTCATACTCTGTGCTTTGGCCTTCTTCCATAGCATCATGCATCGACAATATCAAAGCAGAAATCAATGGCGGCGGCCATGTCGAAGTTTTCTTGTCATGGCTCTCTTCTTCCTCATTTCCATGTTTTTTTGTTGCAGAATCTGCCATAGTCGCCCTGAACCAAAACAAGGATCTTTTAATGGACAAGAAGCTCTTGAGCTATATCATCGCCATAGTGGAGAGTTGGAGGTGCTGAAAACTTTGTTCAGGGGGCAAGTGCCACCTTCTGGTCCAAGTGATGGAGGCGATTGATATACTGATTTAGCAGAAAGTATGTATAGGGATTGAGAGCTTGTTGCCTTGATCAATATTGGAGAGGATAATATAATAGTTAGATTTTTGCTAATTTTGTGATTTCTTTGCAAAGAATACAAGCAAGTGGTACTTCACCCATAAAGTATTTTGTGTTCCTGTTATTATTACTCTCTCTCTCTCTCTCTCTCTCTCTCTCTCTCTCTCTCTCTCTCCCCCTTCATTTTGAATATATATAATTAAATTTTTAGAATGGTTAATTAAATCAATGGAAATTGGAAAACTTCTTATGGTTTGATCTGTTGATGAAGAAAAAACTTTTTCCTGAGTTTATATATGAATCGATGTCAAATGGTAAATTTAAGATAAAACAAGAAAAAAGTCAAAGGGGGATCTTATTCTTATTAGAATATGCTCATTTCTATTGGAAGTCAATCTAAGTACCATGAATTTTTTTGATACGAGTAATAAGAAATTGAGGAAGGCACTCCTTCTCAAGTGTTAGCAAGTGGAAGGCGAGGAAAAGAAGTCTAGCTTGCTCATGAGTAAGAAGAAAATGTTCATCATCAAGTAAAAGTTACTCGTCTACATAAACCTGAGCAAGCTAATGTTGACCATATTTACTCCAACAAATTTTGAACCTTTTACTCCTACTATGCGACCTTCTCTTGATGTGTTTGTCGAATGAGTCTTGAACTTAGATGAGGAGCTTGATCCCATCCAAATTGAGCCTAAAAGAAGAAGTAGATCCTTGGAGAGGTAAGCCCAACAATCGATGAGCCACCATTTTACTCAAGGGAGTGCTTAAGCCACTACAGGAAAAATGTCAATTTCAGGCGTCTATTTTTAGTCGGAAAATGACCAAAATCCGTTGGAAATTAAGATTTTTGATGGATTTCCGGCGGAAATATTTACGCCGGTTCAAAACGCGTCGGAAAAGTGCTAGCTCAAATAAAGCAAAGGTGATGGTGGCTTTTAATCTTCTTGAGTCATCACGATCAAGTTAGTTCCTAGTTTGCAATCACTTTATCCTATAGCACTTAGTGGAGAGGGGAGTGCTACTTCCAAGTCATTATTAGATGCTATGTACATCTATTTTTACATTATGTAATTGATATATAAAAATAAAAATATTCTACTCGATAAATTTTTTTTTTAGCATTTACATTTTGACTAGTTATATATTTTCTTTACTCGACTTTATTTTCTTATATACCTTCTTGAAGTGGCTATGCGATTTTCTATATCCATTAAATGCTTTGCATCTAATCTATTATTGTCATTGAAGACTAGTATAGTTCCCTACTTTTGGAGTGACTCTTTGATAGTTTGCTTTGATACTTGTTTTGGGCTAGTTAAGAGTTACTTTATGTAAAGTGAGTTGAAGTTGATTTTTGTAGAGTTAGTTGATGGCACTCTATGCTTCGTTAGTTAAGAAAAATTTCTAGATTTGCCAAGTGAGTGTGACCAACTTATTCTTTTAATAATGTGGGCTCCTAAAATTCGGCCCCGGCCTCCGCCCGCTTTACTTTTTCTTTTCGGAGGAGTTTTAACGGAATTAAGTTGCAGGATAAATTTTGGGAAGACAGATGGGTTTGTAGATAAGACACTACCCAGAGCACTACAGGAAAATCTCCCATTACCAGCAGAATTTTCCGGTGGCTTTCCGGCAGTTTTCCGACAGCTTATTTCCCACGGAATTTTACAGTGGAATTTCCGGTAGCTTTTTCAGTTTTCCGGCGAAATTTTAAAAATTAATTTAAATTGATTGACATTTAAATATTTAAATGATTTTAAAAAATGATTAAAAATAATATTAATTATTTTTTTAATTTAATATAAATAAGATTTAATTTAAAAATTATTATTTTTTATTTTTTAATTAAATTAGTTAGTATATTAATTTTATTAAATAATTTGATTTTATATCATAATATAGCTTAAATATAAAACATTTACATTATTAATGCATTTTCACATTCAACAATTTGGTTGGAGGAGTGAAACTTCCCCCAACCCACCCAGGTTTGAAACACTCTCCCTGCGTCGGAGCGGGCTGCCGGGTGGGCACACTAGGGTATGGTGCTAGATGCCGGGCTGGCACGCTGGTCATAGGGTCCGGGCGCACTCAGGTCTGGCTCGGGTTGCTTGGCTGGCGTGCAAGTCGCAGGGCGCGTGGGCACTCGGGTCTGGCGCGGGGAGCTTAGGCTCGGGCTCACACGGGTCTGGAGGGTCTAGCACGGGTGCTCAAGCACAGGCGCACTCGGGTCTAGCGCGGGGAGCTCATATGGTGCAGGATCGTGCTTCCATGGGCATGGATAGCAGGTTGTCGCCGGGATGTCAAGGGTGCTGCCGGTCGGTAGAGCATGCCGATTTTTTGTTTATTTTTTTTAATTTTCTGTCGACATAATTCCACCGAAAAGCTACTAGAATTAATTTTCGTCGGAAAAAGCCGCCGAAATTTATTTTCCTACACGGGTTTTACCGGTGGATTTTTTCCCGCCAGAAAACCGCCGATAAATTTGAAAACTGCCAAAAACTGATCAATATGTATCAATAATATATTATTTTTCTATAGTGGAGATTTCACCCTCATTTTGCAAGGACTTTATGATCAAAGTTCTAGTTTCCTATAGGCGCAAGCCGTTATAGTTAGTTACCCCTCTCGATAACGAGAGAAAACTTTTGATTTAAACTAGTCGTTAGTTAAATACGTTGTATTCTTAAATACATAATATCAGATATATAGTAGTAGCATGGGCTTAGGTTTAGAAAATTGATATTTAAAATAGAAATTTTACCATTTTGCACTTAAAGTGGATGGTGGGGGAATGGATGATGGACTCGATCAAGATCCCATAGTTTCATCATCTCGGGCCATCATGGTCCCTAGTCTACTTAGTCAGGGGAGGTAGTCAACCCAACCTGAAAGAAGGATCTTTGTCGGCAGCCATGGGTTGCTTCGTCCAAGGGGACCTTGTAAACTTGGGGTCAATATTGACTAAGGGGACAAATTTGAATCCACCTTAGCTAACAGAGGGCTTTATGCCCTATCGATCATATCCTATTAATTCATATCTCAAAAATTTAATGTCACTAAGGAGCGTATTGGCTCTGGCCATAACCGCTATCTATGGTGCCATTTGACGATAAAACCACTCAGTTCAGAGGGCCCTGAGTCATAACTATTTATCTTGTCGTACCATTTTGCTATAAAACCACTGGTTAGAGGACATGTACCACATCCTAACTAGTAGAATATTATTTGAGAATGGATCATAGTGATATTTTCGACTACGCATTAGTTCTTTGTGAGCTGAAGTATATTTTAATTTGTCCACCCCAATAAACTATCATGGAGGATGGATAAATTTTGCTTTAAGTGTTAGATAATGGAATTTAAATTTTTAAATATCTTTGGATTTTAAAATTTTGAGATGTTTGAATTTTTTAGCATTTTGGTGGCATTTTAAAGATATTTGAAATTAACCCATCCGGTTAAGATTTTCTATTCAACACGGCCATCATAAGGGTGTCTGGGCTCATTTCCAAAAATTAAACCTTACCAACCCTATCAACTTGCTGATAGGGGATCAGGTTTTGTAGGTTTTAGGCCTTTATTGGTGAGTCTTTTTTATTGAAGGCATTGAAGGCCTACTATGAATGCATAAAATAAATATCCCGATCGTCATTGTTGTTGTATATATATTTATTTAATGGTCAAACTGTATCGACTCCTATCTACCCGTATAAGAGGATCGGGTTCGAACATAGACTCACTATTTGACCCGCAGAGCATCCCTAGGTGTCACAAGTGTATAACATTCTCACTAGAGCCCATGCGGGCGTTTGGGGGCATTTTATGACTATTTGCTTAACATTATTGACTCCTATTTATTCGCTTAGGAGGACCAGATTAAAATTTATTATCCCACGTAGCATCCCTAGATATCATGTGTGTTCCTACGACATGCTTGTTGGGGCCCATGAGGGTGTTTGAGGACATTTTATGATTATTTACTGAACCTTTATCAACTTTTATTTACCTACTTAGGAGGATCGGGTTCAAATTTATTATCCCGTGCAGTATCCCTAGATGTCAAATGTGTTTCTACGACACGCTTGTCGGGGCCCATGCGAGTGTTTGGGGGCATTTTATAATTATTTATTAAATATTGTTGACTCCTATTTACCTGCTTAGGAGGATTGAGTTTAAATTTATTATCCCACATAGCATCTCTAGACGTCGCATGTGTTTCTACAATTTACTCACTGGGGCCCACACAGGTGAATGATTCTATCGATGAATATTTCTTATAAAGGACATTGAAGGTCAAATATGAATGTATAAAATAAATATCTTGGTCGACCTCTTGATCACATATTTATTTAATGGTTCGAACCATTTTGGGTAGGATCGTGTTCGAACCTAGATTCATCATTTAGCCCATGCAGCATCTTTAGACGTCACGTGTATACCCATATCATGCTCGTTGGGGCTCATGCTGGTAAATAATTATATTTACCTGTTTGTGTACCTATGTGTATATAAACTATAGTGCATGTGCGGGAGTATTTTAGGCATTTAATGGGTCTTCTTTCTGCTTAGACAGCTTGTAGAGATTCATATTTTGTTTGCTGCATATCATCTGCTTCCAATGGCAAGTAAATAATTTATATATTTACTTGCCATTGGATGGAGTTGATTGCATGGGTACTATCATGTTCTTTGTTACAATAACTTGTAGGTGCTTTACATTTACATTTATTACTGTCACTTGTAGATGAATAATATTTGTGGTAATTCTTTTGCATTGTGCCTCTTTTAACATGTTCATCAGTTACTGCTTGTAGGCACATTTTGCGTTGCTCAGTGTTGGACCTAAAATAATACAATGATCACTTCCTTTTATGTTTGTAGTGGATAGGAATGCATGCTTATCACAGTATTGTCACAGGTGGTATGTATAATCATTGTAGGCTTCTGTGTTTATCATGCCCGTCATAGAGACATTATTAGGTCTCCATTTCTATTCATGAGCATACCACTGCGCTACTCATGGCTAAATCATTGCATGCATCTAGGGTTCTGTAATTTATATGTATGGAGAGATCTTCTACATTGATTTGTAGTGGCTCTTGAGATAGTTGCTACTTAATTTTGCATGTTTGATATTCTTGCAACTTATATATTTTTGATGATTCTAAATATTATTATTTTGATTATTATTTCTCCTAACATATTTTGGAAGAATTATTTTGCTCTTGTGTGTACTAACATTTCAGGGAAATCATACTCTGGATTATTGAAGACTTCAAATCAAGATTAGTTTAGAGTTTATTATAATTGAAATATATATTTTTCATTTTATTGAGTCTGAGAGAGTGTGATTATAATTGACTAACTAAGCACACACACACACCGGGGGAGAGTTTAAAATTCATATTTTTTAAACTGGTCATACTGTACGATATCACTTCATATGGGATGATCTGGTAAGTTATTTTTCCCAACGAGCTATCGAACGAACATAAATGAAAATATTTTTTCTAAGTATGGTTCGTACAGGACAATCCTAATTTTTGTACAGGGATGAACATCTCTATTTTATTCTCCGACGAAGATCGTATGAGATGATCAAAATTTTCATATAGGGACGAATGACTTTGTTTTGTTCCCGCACAAAGATCGTATAGGACGATCAAAATTTTTGTATAGGGATGAACACCTCTATTTTGTTCCCAAATGAAGATCGTACGGGACGATCAAAATTTTCGTACAGGGATGAATGCCTTTGTTTTGTTCTTGCAAGAAGAATTTTTTCTAAGTCTGGATCGTGCGGGATGATCCCTGTTTTGTATCAGGACAAACGTCTCGGATTTATTCTCGCTCATTTCATCCTTATGTTTCATATAAACAAAAATTAAATTTTCTAACTATTCATCCCATACAAACTTAGTTCATACCGGATAATGATCGTGTACGAAATGATTTCATACCAATTCACAATAAGTTCGTACACAACAGTATTTTTATTGTTCGTACGTATGAACATACGATCGTACTGTACGTTCGTACATGCTCAAAATTTAAAAAATTAGTTTTCTGAACGATTTTTCATGTCTTTTGTATAAAAGGTCCATTAAAGACTGGCATTAAAAAACTTTGCTTCGTGAATTTTCAAGGGCAATTGAAAGAGAGAGCATGAGAGAGTGTTTGAGCGAGATTTCTTGCGAGTAGAGTGTGAATGGTTCACAAGGTTACTCAAAGGTAAGGATCTCTATGTGTGATTTGTGTTTTTCACTCTTCCTCTTATCTTTCTAGATTACTCATGAGAAGATCTTTGAAGAAGATTCGGTTCTTTGCTGACACTTGAAGGGTGTGAAAGGACGACGATTCTCTACTAACACTTAGAGGGTGTGAATGGACGAAGGTTTTCTACCGACACTTGGAAGAGTATAAACAGCCGAAGGTACTCTGCCTACACTTAGAGGATATGAAATGATGAAAGTTCTTTACATACACTTAGAGGGTGTGAAAGAGCAACACTAGCTTCTTTGTCGACACTTGGAGGGTGTAAAAGGACGACGGTTCTCTACTGACACTTGAAGAGTGTGAACAGTTGAAGATACTCTGCCTACACTTAAAGGGAGTGAAAGGACGAAGGAACTCTGCCTATATTTGGAGGGTATGAAAGGATGATGGTTCTCTGCTGACACTTGAAAGAGTGTGAACATCCGAAGGTACTCTGCTTACACTTGGAGGGTGTGAAAGGATGAAGGTACTCTGCTTACACTTGGAGGATGTGAAAGGATGACAGTCCTTTGCTTACACTTGGAAGAGTGTGAACAGCCGAAGGTACTCAGCCTACACTTGGAGGGTGTGAAAGGACAAAGATTTTCTGCCTACACTTGGAGGATATAAAAGGATGATGATTCTCTATCGCATTGGAGATTGGTGAAAGAGAGTTTTGTAAAAGCTTCTCCATCTTGCTGTGGGGGCGAAAGGAGAGTCACCTTGGTAATAGTGCAATACCTGAAGTGGGAGGCTTCAAGGAGTGGATGTATGTCGTATTTGATAGAACCATTATAAATCTTTATGTCATTTATATTTCTGCTGCTTATTTTTCTGCAAGTTATTTTTTTTCTGTGATTGAAAAATTTCATTTTAAAACTTTAAATTAACTTGCTTTGTAAATCAACGATTTCAATTTTTTAAATCCAAGAGATTTTTTTATTTACCAATTCACCCCTATCTTGATTAGCCTTGGGACATTAGTTTAGGTTTAACAACCTATTCTAGATTCAATAAGAATCAACAATGGCTTGCATTTGTTGCGGTCCTTTGGCACTCTGCTCGTAGGTGACATTTAGTGTGTACAATGGGTCTCCCACAAGGGCCCATGGATATTTATATTTGCTGCATATTGTTCTCTTTTACTTGCAACAAACTGATATATTTGCCTATCACTAAATGGTAGTTGATTGTGGGAGTGTTGTAACACTTGTTGAGTCTAATACTTAGGTTGTTAAGCCTAAGTGAATGTCCCAAGGCTACCAAGAGGGGGGGTGAATTGGTAGTTTAAAAAACTAAGTTAAAATTAAGACCCCCTTTTTTTAAAAAAAAAAAAAAATTATTGAACTGAAATAAGATCTCTTTTTAAATTTTGTAGAAAAATGTTTTTCAACCACAGAGTTTTTAAAACTGAAATAAAAAGTGCGGAAACGTAAAAACAGTAAAGTAAATGACACCAGATTTATAGTGGTTCGGTCTATAACCAGACCTAAATCCATTCCCCAGAGGCACCCTCTGAGTATTGCACTAACACCAATAGTGACTCTCCTTTTGCAACCACAGCAAGGCGGAGAAGCCTTTACAACACACTCTTTTCACCACTCCCCGGTGCGGCAGAGAACCGTCCGTCCTTTTACATAAAGCCCAGTGTTGGCAGAGAACCGTCGTCCTTTCACACACTCCAAGTGTAGGCAGAGAACCTTCGTCCTTTCACACTCTCCTAGTGTGGGCAGAGAACCCTTCGGCTGTTCACACTCTCCAAGTGTAGGCAGAGAACCCTTCGTCCTTTCACACTCTCCTAGTGTCGGCAGAGAACCGAATCTCCTTGACAGATCTTCTCACAAGAATCTAGAAGGAAGAAGGAAAAGAGTGAAGTAATTCCAATTCACAAGCAGAGACTCTTACCTTTAAACTCTAAGTGAAGCCTTCTCGCTCCAGTGGTAGGAATCCTCCCTTGAATGCTCTCTTCCACTCTCTCCTTGGCTATCCTCTCAAGAGGCACAAAGATCAAATGACAAAAAGATTGGGTGGCAGTCTAATTTGGACTATTTATACAAAAGACAAGAAAAACTGCCCAAAAACTGCAAGTATTCAATTCTGTACGCAGTGGATCGTCCTGTACGATCGTGGATCGTCCTGGACGATTTTACTTAAACGATCTGAAACGACCCTATTTGAATATGTGTACGAAATGTCTTCGTACAGGTGATCGTCATGTACGAACTAGGTTCGTCCAGTACGAACGGTTATTACAAGGTCGATTCTAGAAACTGCTGAAAACTGTCTTAAGTCGGTTAATCGTTTTGGACGAAAATTTATTCGTCTGGACGAAAATTTTACAGAGGACTGATCGTCCTGTACGATATTTTATTTCGTCTAGACGAAAATTTTACAGAGGACTGATCGTCCTGTACGATATTTTATTTCGTCTGGACGAAAATTTTACAGAGGACTGATCGTCCTGTACGATATTTTATTTCGTCTGGACAAAAATTTTACAGAGGATGGATCGTCCTGTACGATATTTTATTTTCGTCCTGGACGAATAGGACTTAGAAAATTTTTCGAGCAAGTTCCTATTCGTTCCATATGCTCTATAGGAGATAACTGTCTGATCGTCCAGTACGAACGAAAATCGTCCTGTACGATCAATACAAATTTAATATGATCTCCTTATTTGTGTGTGCATGTTTTTATTCACTCAAGTTACAATCACTCCCTTTCAATTTGATTTCTAAGCAAAGTGCAAGCTTCAAAAATTTCAAGGTATCTCTTGTTGATTTTAATTTGAAGTCTTCGTAGTTTGGAGTTCTTTTTCCCTGAAATGTTAGTACACACAAGAGCAAATACAATTCTTCCAAAAAATGTTAGGAGATAACTACACATTTGAACAATATTATTTGGAATCATCAAAACTTCATAAGTTGCAAAAATATAATGCATGCAAATAGCAACTATCTTAACAACACTCATAACCTACTGCTGATTGACATTTGTAAGCACATCAATATGCATATAACAAATCTTCCCTTATTGTCAATGGGTATTTAGATTTGTCATTGTTACATTGCTTCTATATGCTTGTGTTTTGATGTTGACCATAGAATATCATTATATTCATCGAATTCATTAGATTATCATGCTTGTAGGATGACTTGTATTAATTTATTGGTGCTTGTGTTTCTAATCAACATGATGTTTCTCCAACATTCACATGGGACTCTAGCTTATTGGTTGAAAATAAGCCGTCGCATTCTACCATTGCTTGTGAATTTCTTTGCCCTAAAAGTCGTGGTGTTTATTGCATGACATCTGTTGAATTCATTATATATTTATATACTTTCTTCACAAGTGTATGATCGCACTCATCACCGCCTCCTTGTACACATATCTATAAGGTAGTGGTCTATACCGTCGTTAAGGGGCTGTGTACATTTGCTTGCATGATTGATATAAATATTGCAATAAATGAATTATTGTTCTTCCATGGCTTGCGATGCATGTCTTCACTAACCAACATTGAAGTTTCATTCAACATAAACCCCATTGCTTGTAGGATTCAATGCATTTGATTAGAATAAATCTTGCATGATGAATTAGATTCTCAATTGAAATGACAAATGCTCATTAAAGATTTTGTGATGTTAAGCATGAACATACTATTGCATTTCTCCATTTGATTCTTGCTTGAGTTCAAGTAGCAAGCTCAAGTTATAATTCAAGTTCTCATTTAGTTTACTTAATGTTCCAACCAAATTCAGTCCCAATTTATGTCCTTGCTTGAGTTCAAATTATATTCAAGTTTGAGCTAAAGTCTTTTCTTTCAAGTCCAATTTAGAAATAAATTTCATCTTACTTAGGTTCAAATATTTTTATAGATCATTTTGTGTCCAAATGCAAGTCCAAATAAAGTCCAAGTCCTGTGTATCTTCAGGCGAAATTTCGGCAGCTTCCCGGCGTCTCTCCCGTTTAGGGAAAAATCAGAGAGACTAGCATTCCCCTCGTCGCTACTTGGCGCTTCAAGTAGGTGTTGTCAAATGACACCGCAGATGCAAATTCTTCAATCCCCACCCGCTACACGAGCCTTTAAGGGTCTTGGACACCTGTTGAAAAGAGCACATTAATTTCCCCACGTATGGGTACTTAGTTCCGTCCCCCCACGCTACATGAGCTGTTTGGGGATTACCTACCTGGTCGCAAGTGCCACACCGACTTTCCTCCCTACTAAGCTACGTGAGCGTGTAGGGGCTTTGCCGACTCGTCGCAAGCGTCGAGAGTAAGATTTTTGTCTTAAGAATTTTATACCTTTGCAAGGACCGGTGTCGAAGACGAAGACAAAAATCTCTCTCTCTTCTTTTTTTTTTTTTTTTTGCTTTTTTTCTTTCCTTTTGCTTTCCTTTTTTTTGAATCAACTCTCTTTTTTTTACTAACAACATAGGATAAAATATTAACAGATAATATAATTGATAGATACTACTAATTAATATAATAACTAATTAACATATAATAATAAAGCCAAAATAATTATATATATAAATAAAACTACTTTAGAGATATGAGTGGAGATGGGATTTACATAGTAAGGAGTTTTGGTTTGGAGTTGGGTTCAGTTGGGTCCTATGCAAAGCTCAAAAGGAGTACAGCTTATAGGAGGTGGATGGCTCCAGTGAAATGGGGAGACAGGTTGGCTAGGGCTCTATGAGGCGCTATCTAACGGGATTCAGTCGTATAGAGAATATTCAAAAGGCTTTGGAGGAGTTTTGAGTGTGGACTTCACCTATGGAGATCGACTTTGGCTTGGAGTTTGGGAAGAAGATGGAGGCTAGAGCTCAGGTGGTCCGAAACAAGGATGCAGGGTCGAGAGTTGTCGGGCTTTGTTTGACTATAAGAGGTTGATCAACTTTGTGCTGGATTCGGCTTAGGGAGTCATATTGTTGCGGATGTAAGGAAGAAGGGATGCTGGGACTTGGTTTGCTCGTGGGTTATGGTTGAACCGAGAGTAGCTGCTGGGATGTGGAGTCGAAAGATAAGAGGGAAGGTCGAGGCATCTACGAATGGAGAAGGGAGAGATGTAGCGAATGGGGAAGAGAATATCAGAAGCTTCGTGTGAGAGGGATCAGAGCTTTCGCGTGTGTGGAAGGAACAATTATTAGGTCAGGTGACATGACGTAGCTCTATGTTCGAACACCAATAATATGTCGCCACGTGCTCTTACTCTTTATCGTGCGGCCCGACGACCTGACCCGGGATTGCTATGTTCGCGTATTGCTCGGTATTACTCGGTATTGCTAGGCATTGCTTGGCAATAACGAGAAATATAGCTATGTCAAGACCAATACTGAGAAATATTTAGTAATACCGAGCAATACAGAGAAAACTCAGAATTGCTTGGTATTACTCGGTATTTCTCGGTATTACTCGGTATTTCTCGATATTGTACGGAATTGCTCAGTATTGATTTTCACAGAATGATATTTCTCATTATTGCCGAGCTAAATCGACCAATACCTAGCAATACCGAGTAATACCTAGCAATACGCAAACATAGCGATCCCGGTTCCATTTCGGGTCGGGTTGTCGGGCCGCGCGGTAAGTAGTGAGAACATGTGGCACTAATTTACTGGCGTCCGAACGTAGAGCTAAGTTAGGTGACTGGACCAAATAAAAGTTCATGTGGAAGAGAGCGGACCTGAAGACTTCATTTCGTTGGTATTTAACAACATATTTGGGCGCTTGATAGAGGAGAGATCGCAAGATTTAGACAGGATTTACAGAGATGAGACATGAACAACGCTGCTGGCTGGACAGTATCTCGGCAGAACTTCGGCAGGATTTACGGGATCCAGGCAAGTATGATTTCAGCAATTTTTTTTTTAATTCTTTTTCTTTGTATCCAGTTATAGAGGTCAACACATGAGGAGAGCTCTACGAAATGGTGAGTGAATGAAAGGACAACGAAAATTTCCATTATGATGAGACATGAGTGAGTACCATTATAATGAAGACATGGTCACCAACCCTCTTATAAATATCCAATGTTATGTTCCGTGGGGCACTATTATTTTATTCTTTATTTGACACTTATTCTCTCCTTGTTTTATTCTAATTAATTATTTTCTAACACAAACTTTTCCTCTTTAAATAGCTTTCTTGAGGAGGTTCCACAAGGGCTTCATCGAGTTTGAGTGCTACTAGGTCTTGTAGTAGCTAATAAGTTTATAGATATGATTTTTTTTGCTGTTGCTATAAGGATGTCAACAAGGAAATTTGAGTACCCAATGAGGACAAGCATCTCAACACCATTTTAGAGGACAAGCTATGTTTCCCTTGTGATCACTTCAGTCTTAACTTGTGACACCTATTTTACCCGAAGCTCATTGAATTCATAACTTATATAGGTTTGTGTTAGTTAATGTCGAACTTGTTAGCAAGCATGGTCACCTTCCTCTTGCATTTATTATGATAGAGGACCAAATGGTGTTTGTTCCTATTTTTCCATGTGTTTGTTATAATAGCCTTAAAAGATGATAGCATCAAGTTCTCTTCCCTTTACACATGAATGCATAGCTTAGTGCATAAAGTCAGGGACTTGAATATGAAGTTTATCTTCATCAAATCCTTTGTAGGATGGGTGGTGTAGACCCCTCTCCCTATACCCTACACGAAGGACAACATGATGGTGGAGATGAATGAAGATAATTTCTAGGCATTTGACTACTTAAGGAAGAGCTCATTATTAGTCAATGATCATGTGAATCTGCATGATATCTATAACCCAAGCAACTTTTTCTTGTTTTACTAGTTTGAATTTAAATTAAGAGTTATTTTTTCCTTTATGCTGACTTTAGATTTTATTATAGGCGGGGTGTTGAACTATTAATACCTCGAGGGCCCCACTATAACAGAGTTCATCAATGATGAGCCCTCTGCCAATGTACAAGAGGTGCAGATGAGGAAAGTGGGGTAAGATCCACTAGACAGTCTAAAAGAGGGAAACCTAGAAAGAAGGAGGTGACTCCAATCCACCCAATTAGAAATGACAAAGAAATTGATCGCAAGTTCTAAGGGAGATCCTCTTTTGAAGAAGACGATGGAGGTAACATCCATAAATGGAGGCCTTAACCATTTACTCCATTGCTTCCCCAACTAAGTTTCTAAAGGGTCTGAGTGAGCTAGCAATCTCTAAGTGGCCTAAAGCCATCTCGACCCCCCTGCTATTATAGTTCCTCCACTGCAGGAAAATCACCTATTACAGGTAGAATTTTTCAGCGAAAATTGATCATTTTTGGGCTGATTGGGTATGTATCGACGACTTTCCGGTGGCAAAATTTTCACCGGTAAAACCTTAATAGGAAATATTTCTAGCAGTCTTTTCCGGCGGCAAATATTTCTGGCGATTTTTCGGTGGAATAAGTCCGCCGAAAAATATAATAAAAAAATTTTAAAATTAAGCTGCCTGCACCAGCTAGCCTGACCGTGTGCTGCCCGAACGCATATGCCCACCCCACCAATCATGCTGCCAGCCACACCGGCTCACTTGTCCGCCCGACCGTGCCTGTTGTCTGCCTCTACCTGTGCGCAAGCTCGATAGCCCGCACAGGCCCGCGAGTCCAATCGACTGCACTTGATGCCTGCCAAAACTGGCTCGTTATCCAGACTGCGCCAGTTGCCTATGCAACAGCCCGCCAAACCACACTACACGGGATTTGAACTCATGACCTGAGTGTGTCGAGTACAAAGACTCAACCATTTTTCTTTGGAGTACAATATCATAAAACATACTTTTTATATTTTAATAATACAAATTCAAAAAAAAAAAAAAATCAAATGAAATTGTAAACTGAATAAATGATTAATATAAACTGTTAAATATAAAATTTATTAAATAAAAAAATAATTAATTTTTATTTTAACAACAAATTACTTAAAATATAAAATTAATAATTAATTATAATAAAAATTAATTAAAATTTAATATTAAAGTTAATAATTAAATAAAAAAGTATTTAAATTAATATTTAATTACAACATGTAATAAAATTAATAATTAATTAAATTAATTATAAATTATTAATTAATTAAATTACGAATATATGATTTTGCAAAAATTATTCTAAACCTCCCGAAAAGCCGCAAGAAACCCTACTGGAAACAAAACTGCCTGAAATCCGCTTCAAAGCTGCCAAAAATTCTCTTAAAAAATTAGGCCGTCGGAAAGCCACAGGAAAATAGGCCGCCTGAAAGCTGCCGAAAAAATTTGCCAGTATTGAATGATTTTCCAGTAGAACTTTTAATGTTATGAGTAAAGAAATCTATATTAATGGGGAACCAACTTTAAGATGGGCTTAGTAAATGTTAAAGCCCTTGGCCAACCCCATGGAAGGCAAAGGCAAAGATGTTGCCTCAACCTCTAAGATTGAGTTAGAGTCAATAGAAGATGAGAGGAGAGTTAAAGGGAGGAAGTTAGGGCAACAAACATCTCTGAAAGAGAAGGAGAGCCAATTCACTCAATTAGGAAAGTCTTTGAAAGGGGAAATACTTCCTTTTAGGTTTCTAAAGAGAATGACTTAAGGGTGATCTTTGAAGACAAGCTCTCCTTTCTTGTGATGAATGCATGCACTATCAAGTAACAAACTACTTATGTCCTAGCTTACAATTATAGGCATGCAAAGAGGGCACTCATAACTTATGAAAAGATATTATAAAGTTAAAGTTCATCTTAAATGATGAGTTCATCATCAAGTAGTCATTAAAGCTATATGTCAAGTCATTGAAAGTTGAGATAGTGAGGCCATAGGGATGCAACCCACCATGAAAATTTTGCAAAGAAGGATTCTCCATGAAGAGAGATAAGGAGTTAATGAGGAACATTCATGCTAAAGATATCACTTAATAAGAAGTTAAATTTAAGGAGAATGAATATAAGTGGGCATCCCTTTTCGACTCTCTAGAGTATCATGAGATCCTTAGCAAGAAATTTGGCCAAGGTATCAAGTATTACTTGGAGAAGTTGACCACCTCCATGGAGTTGGACTAGAAATTTAAAGATAAAGACATCTTCTTCAATCTACTATTGGACTCTTCAAAGGAGAGTAACACAATGAGTGTGACCAATGATTGAGGTTAACTCACATTATATTTTTATTTAATTTTTTAAACTATAATATACATGTAACAAAATTTTAGAATAAAATGAATGAATAACTATTTAATTACTCATTTCTTTGTTTATATTTTTGTACTTCTTTATACTAAGTCATGATAATGTATAATCTTCAAAGACTTCAAATCATCTCTTTTGTATTAATAACTAAGATAGGTAATAGTGAGAGTACCCTTCTTTCACTGAGAATCACTGAATTTCTCTTGGAGTTTAACTTGATTAAAGTTGTGCAAAGGACATAATGACAACTCAGCTTTAAAAGAGAATATATTAAAGGTCTCTTTAATGAATGAATAAGAAATAATATAATTAAAATAATAATGCTTGCTTGAGAAAAACCAAATCTATACTTTTCAAGTTGAAACTTGGTCCATTATATCAAATGAATATAAGTGTATAATAGTTATACAATGAATATATCCACTTCTATTGGGAGTCCTTGATAATAATCTAACTTGGATTATTCATGGGGGAGGATAATTATAACTTTACTTGTTTGGCTTGATGAGTTTAAATGAATAAATAATATGATGAATGAATAATAACATTTACCCAATTATTACTTGAATAACTTCGTACAAGCAAAACCTACAATTGAAAAAATGATAATCACTTGATAACTGTTAAATAAATACATTCAAGTCATTAACATTGCTTGGTAATCAAAATCCACGAAATTAGTTTCTTACTCATGCATGAATTTTAACATAGTATTATGCCCACGAGAAGAATTCTTAACTTGACATTATATTACCTTAAGTAGGTCAAGCCTTACGTAGAATTTATATTCTTTGTAGGGGTAACCATAAAGACTCACTTGGTGGAAGGGAGTCACAAAGTGTTCAAAGGATATCTCTTTGCAAAGTGTGGAGTCACCTTCCAAGGCTATAACATACCATTGTTTAACTCTTTATCACCTTATATGGGCCTTGCCTTATGCTAAATTTTATAGTCTTCATGGGGGTAATTACCTAGACTTGTTTATTGGAATGGACTCCCTCATTGCTTAGTATGGATCTTATAGGAAATAAGAAGTCACCTTCATGTCTTTATGTATTTGAGTGATTAATTTTTTATTATTTTTATTCATCCCTCTATGAGTTTTTTTTTCTTAGAAACTAAGGGTAGGCAGAGCATGAATTTGTGTATTATGTGAGTACAGTTCAAAAAGTTTAATATGTTGTGAAACTATTTATAGGATGGGATGACTATTATGAGTCATCACCAAGTGTAAACTTTCCTTCATCCTAGGGGCCTCAATTCTATTGTTAGTCATGTGCCTGTGGTCTTTAATTCATTTATAGGGGTTTTCCTACTACTTTAGGCTTAAACCTAATTTAATACCATGTTATTTTTGAACTTAATTGTTGGACCTATTATATTACATTGGTTGAGATGTTCTCATAAGCTAGAAACTTTCTAGTGGGTCTTATCACTCACAAAGGCAAAAAGTTAACTAGCTACAATGTTGGCTAGTTAGGAAAATATAGTAGCATAATAATTATTTATCTACTTGTTACTCACATTGCATGTGTGATTTCTTGAAACTTTATTTAAAATATAGGTGAGTTCTTTGTTAATTATATCTTGAATTGGTGATTGCTCTATTTGCACTCAAGGAAATGGGGAGAGTTTAATAAGTGGGAACAATAAAATGGGTGAGTTATTAGTTTCTTTTTCTTTTTTTAGTTTTCATTATTCATTCATTTAAATAGACTCACAAAGATAGGGAGGAATGAAAAATATGAAAAAAAAAGCTTGTTTAATAATTATTATATCAGTGAGTTTTATTTGAGTGTGGTGTCTTTCTTTAGGAATATAAGATCTTTTGGTCATTGGTGCTCCAAGTCATCATCACCTCTTTACATGAGTGTTCTTACGTTGATATACTTCAAGTCTAACTTACTTCTTGATTATGTAGCATCTTTCCCATGTTGACCCAAGATTTTCCAACACTGGCTAGTGAGCTAATACATATACTCTCTTCAACATTAGGTTTCCAGAGTAAAAAGCTTTCACCTTGACATTCACATAATAGTATTTAACCATCCTTTTTTTTTTTAGCTACTCCTACTTAAATGGAGCTTGGGCTTTGAGGCCATCTTGTATGTCAACTAGAATTTTCATACCTTATTCGTCTCTTCCAACACAATGAGTTAATCTTCTCGGAAGTTGGCAACTACAAACACTTACTAGTTGTGAAGATTGAAAATGATAGATAGTAGAGCCTCAGCCCTATGGAAGTGTGTGAATAAAATCTGAAAATGTAGTGAGGACAGTGCGGTCTTTAGTGCCCAAATAATTAAAAACCATGTCTCTACCCTATTATTTTTTCTTCTTCCACCTTCTTCCTTTGCAAGTTCACTATATGCATGTCCACTACCTCAATCTATGCATTAGTTTGAGGTTGATTTACATAAATGACCAAGTCTTCATGATAGGTTGGAGCTTGCGCTCAAGTTTGAAATACATGAGAGCAAATTTTTGTCACTTAAAACACCTATTTGAGAGTTTCTCTAGGTCCTTTTCAGCCAAAAATAACCCTATTAAGGGATTCTATGGGCTAGTGTTCTCCCTCTTGAATGACTCGCACACTCGCCAAAGTGTACATCATTTAGCACCTTCTCCATCTCACTTTCTTTCTTTCACCTTATGTTTAAGAAAGTCATTTACTTTTTGAACATATCAATGGCTTTTAAAATGTATTAGATAACTTTGATTTTGAATCACCCTAGCTATGTATCTCATCAAAAATATTTTGCACCTTCTGTTACTTGTTGTAAAGATCCTTCCAACATGTAATTTTTCAAGTTCCACCTTCTTCACCTCACCTTCCTAAATGTTTAGTCACAATATCTTCAAGAATAGTTGCCAATAAAGATTACCTAACTTTGATAATAGGTCACCGAGTTGATTATACTCCCCAGACATTTTCATTTTTATAAAGTGTTCATATCAATTGATCTTTGCCTTTCTTTAAAGATATATTTTCATAGTATCTTATATTGTGCATCATACTCTCTATTTATTTGACCTGAAATCAGCTACAAGTTGGAGTAGAAGATCAGATGTCTAGTGCTCATTTTAGCGATGAACTTTATCATAGTAATAAGAGTCTTATACTCAACTTTGGTTATTGGAAACTTGATATCCTATTCAGTTGAATTTTTAAAATACTATTAGACCACATATATCGTACAATGCAAACCAAGTCGTATAATATAATCTTATAGTACTTCAATTATTTTAATTAACGTTGATTTTTTAAAACTTGTTTTACTCTTTTGTGTATATACATCGTTATTTAGCATATCAAATATATGATACAATTAGAATAAGACTATAAAATATAATTAAAAAAATATATAAATTATATTGCTTTGGTAGTCTTCTTTCTTTGACTTCTTTAATTACTTAATTTAGATTGATCATGCTTTTATGATTGTCATCTAGTGTTTGTCAAATATCATTTGACTTTCATTTTTTGAATTACCTAAAATATTAATTTAAATCAAAAGAGGCATACACATCTAAATTCACTAGCCTAAATATTTATAATCATCAAATTCTAGTAATCATACCAGGCTCATTGCTCTAACAATATCCTCCTTTTAATGATGGTAAATATTTTTGGTTAAAATGCTATATTACAAAAAATTTAAGAGAAAAAATAAGTACTTTTAATTAATTAAGTGATTTTCATCCTCAATTTATGCCTCTAATAACTATAAGTTAAAAATAAATTCAAAATTTAGACACACGTAAATCATTCCCTTAAGCTATCGGAGAAGAGAAGAGAAGAGAAGAACAATCACAAGAAAAGAGAGAGAGAGATTCAAAGGCCAAGGAGTTGTATTTATTCATCAGGCTAGTTGAGAATTTTATAGAGCACAAGGTTCACTTTTAAAAAACTTATATTTAATTTTAATTCCATTAATTTTATAAAAATATATAAATAAAATTATATTTTTAATGAGTTTTATGATGTTTTTACCACACAACGTTTTGTATATCATTGTATGCTTTATTCAGAACAAAGAAAAGAAGCATCATAGACTATATGCTACTCCTATCTTGACAACTACTGTGCTTGAATCATTCTCCAACTCATGGACCTTACTCTTTTAAGGGCATTGGGATTACCAATAGCCAAACCAACTGACTTCTTATTCTAAATGGTATCCTCCCCCTCTCTTTTTATTAAATTTTTTTTGGAAAAATGGATGTATGACACTAATGGCATTGATAGTAAAGGTTATAACAAGTGAGTTCTTGACTACATTCAAAAGAGTATGGAACAAAGGCATTGATGACTTAATCTCAGAAGTCTCCTCATATTAGCTTTCTCACTTGTTTCAAGCAGGTAATCTTTCACCACATCCTCCATGATGGAAACAATGTTGCTCACTTCTATGCTCATTTTGATTTAGAAGGTGATTTTATATGAAAATCTTCCTTCTAATTTTATTTATTTTGCTGAAGGAAGACAAGGATAGAATTGTAAAAGCTTGGTTGTAAACTTCTGGCTTTATTGATATAATAATACAAAATGCATATTTTCAAAAAACAAAATCCTCATGGAGGATAGTAGTAATTATAGTATTACTACTATAATTATTATCATTATTATTATTTTGGTATATATAGCACAAAATTTTTTTGTAATTATTAATATATCACTTAATTCTTTATCATTATTGTATCCTACCCTATTCAACATTCTATTAATCCCTTATGTACCTAATACATAAATTGTAAAATGATGTGTAAGCAAGGATTTAATAAAAATGGGTTGTTTATCGGTATTTATAAATTGAATCATATACTAACAAACATGTAATTTTATAGTTATACAACAACTTTATTATTATTATTATTATTATTATTTTTTTGTAAAAAATGCTAATTGATGATGAAGAGGAATGAATGGTGTAAAAAATATTTAAGAAATCGCTAATTATTGCTATAGTTAAACAAAAAAAAGGGAGTAATTGTATAAAGAAGTAAATACTTTCGTCATTTTGCTTGAAAAGCAAATCAAAAGGCTCGTTCAATGTTACTGAAAAGTTAAAGTTTTGTTGGGTAGCTTTCTTTTGATTTTCTATAGCAGTTTTTTAATATAAAATTCTTAGAACTAAAAATTTATGTACTAAAAAGCTACTTTAGAACGCAGTAAAAAAGCTGTCTTAAATGAAATCTAAAATATAATATGCACAATCACAATAACAGGTGCTGTAACATGGACAAGAACTAATACAATCACTTTCCTTTATAAATCTCTTCCACAAAGTGTTAAATTTAGTGTAAAAATAAAATAATTGATTACCATCATTTGTTGATGGTAAGTTTATATCTTTGATGTTTTAAAAGATGTGAAATATTCTTTTTTACAATTATTATATTTTATTCCTTAAACTAATTCTTTGAGCATAATCAACTCAAAAATTTTATATCTCAGTTGAATTCTTGTTTGCTTATATTTTGTTCTATTCATTCATTTTTCTTTGGTAAAATATAGTTGTCATATCTTTTGTTCTTATAAAACTAAATATTACTCTCTCTCTCTCTCTCTCTCTCTCTCTCTCTCTCTCTCTCTGTCTTTCTCCAACATTCTCTCTTTCACTCTCTTTCACTATTTAGTTTCAGTACGTCACTCATTCACCAGCTATGCCACTATTGTTAATGCATGATTAAAAAAATTTCCTTCTATTTTATGGGTTATAAGTTAAAAGATCTTTTGATGCCAAGCTTGTTGAGTTTGTAAATTTTTGTATCTAATTAAACACATTTTTAATTATGCAAAACATATTTTTTAATATAACTTATATTAAATTAGAAAGATGTCACTTATTGCTCCTTGCCTCACTACCATAACCACCAATAGTGGCTACCCTTGAGGCTTCAACTACTAGTGGTTGTTAGCATAAAAAAAAAATTTAATAGTTGTATGTTAGTTTATGTCTCATGCATTTTGACATGAAGAAGATATTGTTCTTCTTAATGATATTCACAAGAATCTTGAGTTTATAGCTCTGACTCTTATCATACTCCTAGGAATATTTCAAGTTATCCACCATAAAATTTCAAAATTCAAAGTATTTTAAGAGTATTCTATAGGTTCATTTTTAACTTAGCTTAGTTAGAAATCTTACCTTAGCTATAGCTTAGGTTGGATAAGGATTAACCATAGTATAACTTAAAGGAGTTGTAGCATTTTATAATTGACCATAAAGGGACCCATTGGCTTTATATTTAGTAGGTTTGACCTTGGTTAATCATAAGGTAAGACATAATTTAAACTTAAACTCAGATGATTTTGATAAATCCACTTAAAAGAATAAGCATTCAAATTTTCCCATTGTCTTAATCATTTGGTTGTGCAAATGTATTTAGTCTTGGGCTCTCTCCAAATGACTTGTTATGGTTATTTGGACCATAAGTCAAATCAATCTTAACTCTTAATTGATCCTTGGTAACTTTGGAGTGGTCACCACTATATATTTTTGTGAAACCCCTTAAGTAAAAAAAGGTAAATTTTTAAACATTGAGGATATTTTGGTATTATGATTATAACTTCATTAAGAAACTCTGTAGTTAAGCGTGCTCATCCCAGAGTGGACATTAATTGAACTATTGTGGGAAGGGTGACATA
The DNA here is from genome assembly GCA_019514585.1 of Dendrobium officinale. NCBI lineage: Eukaryota > Viridiplantae > Streptophyta > Magnoliopsida > Asparagales > Orchidaceae > Dendrobium > Dendrobium officinale. The sequence continues at coordinate 65,289,065 of CM033687.1, forward strand.
CTGGAAAGTTACACCAATAGGATAAAATTGTGAGGCTCTTAGGCCAAAGTGGACAATATCTCGATAGTTAAGTGTTTGGGCTATTACAATTTTCACCATTAGTTCAATTAATGTCCAAAAGGTTTAGTTCACGAAGTTATAGGTGACTTAACCGTAATTGATTGTATGGATAAGCTAGTAACATTTAAACCCTAACTTAACACCATAAGTTTTTATTGGACCAATGTAAATCTAAACTTTGTAAGTGGATACATTCTCATGCCCAACCCTTTGGGTAGGTCCTAATAGGTTGATAATAAACTTATAAAGGCAGGTGGACCATTGGAGAAATCAAATTAAACCGATTAACTTCATTGAACCCAAATTTACCTATTTAACCATATAGGACCAATCCAACATATTTCATCCAAATTTCACAAATTGATTATTCCAATTGCTTTAAACAAATTTTAGTTGGGCAATCACAAGTTAATTAGCCTCAACAGGCCCAGCGAATGACCAATTAGTTCAAAACCATCCTTTTAAAGACAATTTGAATAATTTGACCTTCCTAGCCATATTGAGCTCAACAAATCATTAGAAACTATTTTAATTTGTTAGCTATAGATGAATTGAGTTCAATTGACCTTTGATCAGGCGTAATTTACTAAATACTGCATTTTCTCTAAACGACCCAAATAGGTTATATTGATGAAATTGATTATTTGGAACAAATAGGTTACAATAAATACTCTCAAATGGTTTAACTGAATTCCTATAGATTAATCAAGCTCAATTGAACTTCGGGTGGGCCAATCAACTCTAACCTAACTCATTTAACTCTTTAGAGTATACTGGATCTTTTTGAGCAATGTGACCCTAACTAACTAAATTGATGGAATGGGTCGCCATAAAATGATTAATTAAATATTTATTAATACTATTTTATCATTAGATTAAACCAAATTGCTCAGTTAAGCCTAGCTACTAAGTTGACCCATTTCCTTAAAAGAACAAAATGAACTTGATCCCATTGGACAAGTAAGACACATTTATTCTTAGGAATTCATATTGAACCTTTCATAGGATATGCCTAGTTAAACTATTAATGAATTGAACCTTAGGGCCCTTTTATTTAACCTTGGTCAACTATCTCCCCAAGAAAGTCAACTTCACCCAATTTGAAGCCATAAAGGTTTAAATTGAACCAAGCCCATGCATGCATTGATGTTGAGCAATATCAATGGACCCTATGGTTACTACAAGATATTCATAGATGGGGTACACCCATAGTTGGTCAATTGAGCCTATAGTTGGACAAACTAAGCTCATGTGATAAAATTTGACCCAATTAAATCAATAGGTCAATTGAGCCAAATTGAACTTGAAAAACAAATTGATCTAATTAATTAAGATTGAGCACCCCTAATATGTCCTTGACATGACCCAAATTTTTCAACCACATTTGTGTAGAGGTTTGATAGTACTTGGTCCATTGTGTCAAGTTGAGCCATTAAGGAAACATACACTTTCCCATTCCATACAATCCACTCAAATGACAAAATTAATTAAAATTATTCACTATGAGTGTAGATTAGAAAAGTAAGAAGTTAACCTTAATTGGAATTACCCATTTGACCCTATTAGAGTAGTTTAATATGACGAAATTGGTCAACATAACTCATTTGTATTTCTTTGTGGCAAAGAGAGAGTAAGCTCATTTAATAACCAACTAAATGAAATTTATTACTTTCATATAAATGGATAACATTCCAAGATCAATTCCTCCAGTAAGAAAACACCTTGATGAAGCCATTAACCAACAGTTAATCAAGATTAATAAAGTTTAAAAGGGATAAGATATAGGATTAATAAATGAAGCAAATAAGAGTTATCCACAGTCTAATGCAAAAAATAAACAATGGACAATCTTGAGAAAAAAAAGATGAGAGATGTCCCTCAAATCCAAACCAATTAAAGATCTTTACGATATAAGTAATAACCATTAAACGTATTTGCAAGAAGACATAAGTTTAAATAGGTTTGGATTAATATTTATAAAAAATGAAAGTGACAATCTCCCACCAAAATGACATGAAGAAGAAGAAGAAGAAGAAGAAGAAGAAAGCCTCACAATTTTAACCCCATCTTGCTAAAATTGAGGATATTATTACAAAGTTTTGTTGGGATGAGACTTTTGAATTCTTAAATTTGCTTTGCAATAAAGTTTTTTTTTATCTCAATATTCTAATCCAAAGATGATTAAAATTGATCTCAAAATTCTTGAATTAGTTGAGATGAGTGCAGTACACTACTAATCAATACAAACTCATATAATGCTCATCTAAAAGTAAATCCAAAAATGTTCAAATTAGTGATAATCACATTTGAGCCAAAATACCTTATCAAGATTTTTTTTTTTCATCATTGATGTGCATTTGATCTATGAGATTCATTTTTGTTTGAGTAAAAGACAAAATGAATAAAGTAAGAAGCTATTTGAAGAAAATATTTATCTAATAGTTGCAAGATGAATGTTTTGTAGAACAAAAATGAAAAACTCATTAATTTTTATCAGATGGCTTTTAGTTTTAAACATTTATCACTCTTCATTAAAATAAGATAAGGAGCTTTTGAGACAATATGTATTGGAAATGATTTTAGGTGTATGATTTGAAAATGGGAGAAATTTGAATTCATTTAACATCAAAAATGTTAGATTGGTTTTTAGCTTCAAAATATTTTCTAGGCAATTTGATTTAATTATAAAATATTAATTGATGCATTTTTTTTAATTAATTGTTCCATATCAAACCAAAATGAAAAATAAGAAAAAAGTACATTGAATCATCAATATAAGAAATCATACATGTATGAGAAATAATTTTTTTAGGGGCCTTTGTTTGCCACAAAAAAAAAGAAATGAAAAGTATTCTAACTGTAGGGAATTTCAAATTATGGGTATTTGATTTGGTGAAAAAAGAATAAGTTGTAAAGTTTTGGTGAAAATTTTTTTTCCCTCACAAGTTCATTTTGGTTATATTATAAACTCACGAATTTATGGTCGAGCAGAGCAATTTGATTGCATTGTCATCGCCCGCCATTTGCCACCGTCGCCATCCGTTGCTGCCACCCGCCGCACGCCGTCTACCATAGCCACTTCCACCCCTAATGTAATAAGCTATCCCAGCTACTCCCAACACTAGTCACCAGCATAAACCATAGCCACTGTCCTCACCAGCCACCACCATCATCTTACTTCAAGCCAAAAGAATCAATAAAATTTACTTTCCTTTTACATTCATCCAACCAAATTCAAACATTTCAAATATATTATATACCTTCCATATTGTATTGTCTTGTTCTATATTCTTTTTTCAGTGATACATTCAAATAGCCCCTTAGGGACTTCTTATAAAAAATGTCTTGGCAGATTTTTAAATATGATTTTACAACCAAAAACCATCTCTTTGTTGAGCACTTTGATAAGGTCATTACATATGTTCTGCCATCATAATTATCTTATTAAAAATTAAATTAAAAAAAAAACATTAAATCAATTGTACCATGTGACTAATAAAAAGACAAATAAACACAACAAGTGGAGCAACACATGAAATCCATTTGGCATTATCATACTAAACTGTTTAATGAACATATTTTGTTTTCCTTTGCTTGAGAAAAAAGACGCATTATCAAATGAGGCTACAATCTTCAATTACTCTTTGATTTTGATTTCGTTTGGGACGACTTTCTAACTACTTCTTAAAGCATTTTTTAGCACAAATTTTTTAATTTTTGTACTAAAAAGCTATTTTAAAAAGCAGTAAAAGCCATCCCAAATGAAGCTTTTGTTTGATATGACTTTCTTACAGCTTCTTAAAACAATTTTTTAGAAAACTTTTGCATTAGAAAACTGCTTTAAGAAATAAGAAAGCTATCCCAAACGAACTCTTTGTTTTGTCTCATTTGAAGCTTTAGTTGAAGAGCATCCATTGAATAAGAAAGGAAAGGAATATAAACTGCCACAGAAAATGACCTCTGAAATTGACTTTTTCGTCGAAATTCAAATGCTTAAAAAAAATGCTTAAAGACATAAGAAAAGGAGAATTTAATATTGTTTTTTATTTTTAATTATTTGGAGTTTTTAACAAAATAGCTTTAAGTTAAATTTAGAGGTCAATATTCTGTGGGGTCCTCCAAATGTCAACCGCTGAATTCACATAAAAGAAAGTATTTATGGAGAATAAGCTAATAAGCTGGCAGAGTGATACTAAAAGTCTTATATTTATGCTAAAATTAATATTGCAAATGATACTTAAAAATGTACTAGTTATAGGCTTTGTTTGGGACAATTTTCTTATTGTTTTTTAAAATAACTTTTTAATACAAAACTTTTTCGTAATCAGCAGAAAAATAGTGACCAAAAGCTATTTCAAACGAAATGTTAGAGCAAATCTAAATGATTTAAAGTTTATATATATTGTTGCAAAATATGTGAAGATATTTTATACCATTTTTTTAGACTTCGTTTGGATGTTTTTTTTACTCTTTTGTAAAGCTACTTTAGAAAAAAGTTTCATTTGGGATGACATTCTCATTGCTTTTTAAATCAGTTTTTTAGCAGGGGTGGATCCATTACATTTGGGAACCCAAATCCGACCCGTTTTGAAATCGGGTCGGATCCAACCCGGATTTTCCTGGTCGGATTTTCATGTCGTGTCAAATATTGACACCCTATATATATTGTTATAGAACTTTTTTTTTTGCTCTTTGGATCTGTCAACTTTGCCTTTGGACACGGCTCATCTTAACCTGTTAGTTGAGAGCTTAAGCTTTCAACTAAGATATCTTGGGTTCAAATCTTTGTGTATGCGTTATGTGTGTGTTGTTTGTGTGAGTTAGTCTTAAATGATATAAATGTCCAAAAAAAAAACTTTGCCTTTGGAGCGACCTTAGCGAGCATAGCTCTCTTTGATGACACTTTTTGCCTTTACACATGTAACTTCTTTAATCTTAGTGAATTAGGCTAAACCCCTAACTCCACAAATTAAAAAAAAATTTCAAGATCTATTTTAATAATCTATTCGAGGAGCTGTCCATCCATGTTTTCAGGTATTCTTTTTGGGAAAAATAAAGGCAAAGCCAGCTCCGCTTCATTCACAAAATAAAAAAATTACAACCCAAAAAAAAAAAAAAAAAAAAAAGCAAACTGCAACTTCATAAGAGGAGAGGACAAAAAAAAAAAAAAAAAAAAAAAACAAACAAACTACAACTCCATAAGAGGAGAGGACAAGATAATGGAGCTATTATTCTCAGCGGATACCAGACTAGAAAGATAGATTTTTCGCACTTGTTAGGAGCGATTTTAGAACCGCTTCTAAAAATATCTTTTAGCACCGATTTTAACCGGTGCAATTAGTACCGGTTTTAACCGGTGCAATTAGTACCGGTTTTAACCGGTGCTTTTTAAAAGCACCGGTTTTAACCGATGCAAATAATCCTCATTTACAATCCCACTAAAGCCCTAATTCCATGCGCACGAAACTAATTCTCCGATCCCGCTAAAGCCCTAATTCTCCGATCCCTAGCTTTCTCGTTCCTGCACGCGACTCAAGCGGAGCATTCGAGGTTCGTCTCCGATCCCTCTTCTCCTTCCTACGCGCGACTCAAGTGGACCATTCGAGGGTTCATCTCTGATCCCTCTTCTCCCTCCTGCGCGCGACTCAAGCGGATCAGGGAAAGGAGTTTGCACTATCGGAGAGGATCAAACCGCACATCCCGCTCGCATTTTGCTCGGTATTCTCCTCACACGACGACACATCCGGCTGGCTTCATTGTGAGTCTCCTCTGCTTCTTCATCTTCTTCTTCTTCTTCTCATTCTTCTACTTATTTTGTTAATGTAATCCCTAAAATCAGGAAGGAAAAAATAATCTCCAACTTTGAGCCAGAAGATAAATTTTTTTTCTGTTCAGCAATACTCCCACTCCGAATTCTTATAGGCTCCCCTTTCCTCTTATGAAAAACCCTACATAGCACCCAATCCTCCTGTCATCAAAAAGCAATAGAGAAACAACCAAATTAATCAAGTTAAACTTCCTAGTATTATGGCTTATAGTTGCATATTACTTGAAAAAAACGATTCACTTTCCTTTTTAAAATTAACACTATCTAGAAGCAACATCTTTTACAATCAAAGAGGAGGTCAACTCATTACGTACTGAAATGAGGCTATTCATGCAAGAAATTCGAATGCAGCATCCACCTCAAGGAAGCTCACAAATGATATGTAAAATTTCACATTCTAATTTTAATGTTGGTTATTTGAATACTAATATTTTAGAATCTTCTTATAATTTATAAGGTGACAATGAAACTTCTTCCGAAAGATGATGTTATAGAAGAAAGAGAATGTCGTTTTGAAGATAACCCATGTTTGTGCAAATTGTTTTGAAATGCATCTTGGTATGGAAGTCTACTTTTTTGGGATGTTGCTTAAAATTATGATATTGTAGATTACCATATATGAATGATGAATGATCTACTCTTTTTGGGATTATCATGTCTTACCATATATGAATGATGAATTTTTGCTTTTACTGTATTCTGTTTGCTCTTAGGGGCTGTTTGGTGTTGTTGCTCTATGTTGTCTTTAGGTGATTTGTTCAGGAGTTAAACTTTAGGTGATTTGATGTGGAAGGCTTGATGTTGTTGCTCTATGTTGTCTTTAGGTGATTTGTTCCGGAGTTAAACTTTATAAATTTTGAATTTTTCGGGTTGCTTTCTTTTTTTTTTTTTAAAAGAACAGCAAAATTTCATAAGTTATTAGTCATTAGCATAGCATTATCACACAGGCTCAGACATGCACAAAAGAAAGTACATAGAGGAGCAATGCTATATTGTTTTTATTTTTAATTTGTTGGAATTTTATAGAGTGATCAAAGTACAAGTTTTCATAAAAAAATTAGAAAGATGCAGGGTCAAGCTCCTTATAGAAAGGTGGCTTTGTAAATCAGCCATGATGGCAGAAATGGTAAAGGGATGGCTGCAAGTGATAAATTTTAGATTTCAATTTGCAATATTGTGAATGTAATTTGGATATGTGATTCCTTTTGAGTCTAGTATAAGTGTTGATTGACAAGAATATAAGCAAGGGTTGCATTATGATAATTTTTTTTCAAAGTATTAGATTTTGGCTTATTATTATTGTTATGTGTAGTAATTTTTTTCCCATCCTACTCATGATTATGAAGGCTAAATGCTACTGATGATGCTGATGATTGCAGAAAAATTAAGGACCCTTGCAAATAAATTTTGTGCTGCAGTGTGTACACATTCAAGGTTCGAAAGTAAAATTTTTTTTTTGATCTTTTGTGGTGGTTTTAACTGGTACGAGGCACCAAATTTGTGTCGGTTAAAACGGCCACAATTATAAAAACATGTTTAGATTGGACGAATTTGCATCGGTTTTAACTGGCAAAAATCTTGTTATTTGTACCGGTTATAACCGCTGCAAAAGCTAGCGATTCGCAAATGCTACCCCGCCGGTCGTAAAACCGCTGTGAAATGTCGTTGCAGCGCATAGTAATTACATCGTATTTGTAGCGGTTTTAGAACTGCTGCAAAGAAAATTGTGGCGGTTAAAACCACCGCGATAGCTCAAAATTTGTGCTGCGATTACCTTATTTTTTGGTAGTTCTTCCATCCGGTTAAGCGCTCGGTACCGAGTGCGGTATATTTTTGGGGTGGTGTTTGGTGTGGCATATTTTTGTTAGTCTCCGGATGCCGTTCAGATTCCGCACATAATAATAAATCAAGATAATGATAGAAAGGGCATGATTGATCAAACACTAAAAACAAGAACAAAAAAAGTCAAATAAGCTAAAAATGACCGCTAAAATATAAAAATAAGACTCCAGGAATACATGATAGGTTATTGAATAGATTTCCCTGATTGCCACATAGGACATTCAAGACGCCAGTTATTTGCCAAAAAGTGAAAGATGAGCAGCCGAGACCCTTAGGCTGAGAAGAGAGAGAGAGAGAGAGAGAGAAACAGTAAGGATAAAATGTAATATTATTACTGAATGATGATACAAGACATGTATTTAAAGGAGTACAAAGGTAAGAATGTAAATACAGCGGATGAGAAGGATCGTTTGCTAACAACCTCCCTCAAATTAATCATGCAATGGTTGAATTATTAATTTGCTGCGAAGATCGTTAAAAACGAGCGGTAGAGAAAGTTTTGTTAGAATTTCGACAATCTGATCCTTCGATGAGATGTGAGTGAGAGCGATGTCTCCGGAGCCGATGTGTTGACAGATGAAATGATAGTCAATCTCGATGTGTTTGGTTTTGACATGGAAGATAAGATTCTTTGCGAGTTCTATGGCCGAGATGTTATCAAAATGAAGAGTGGTTGGAGATTTATGCTCAAGATTGAGTTCAACAACTAAGCGACGGAGCCATATAACGTTTGAGGTTGTCACAAATAATGATCAGTATTCAGCCTCTGTAGATGATTATGCAACCGTCACTTGCTTCTTGACCGGCCAAGAGATGAGATTAGGATCCAAGAAGGTGCAGAATCCAGATATGGACTTTCGATCCGTTGCGTCTGATTCCTAGTCGGCATCCGTGTAAGATCTGAGTTTTAGTTCTCCAATTGTTACAGGTAGACCGAAGGATAGAGTGCCTTTGATGTACCATAGTAATCTTTTGAGAGCTTGAAACTCTTGTACAGTTGGTTGCTGCATATGCTGACAGACAAAGATTTGTAGCAAAGGCGATGTCCGGCCAAGTTATTGAGAGATATTCAAGTGATATGGCGAGTCTTTGATAGAGAGTTGGATCTTGGAATAACTGATTGTTGTTGAATTTGTGTTTGAAGTTCGAAGTGATGGGTGTAGGTGCAGCCTTGCAATCATCAAAACCTGCATTGTGAAGAAATTTCGTTGCATAGTGTTGTTGTGTAAGAAAGTAGCCGGAGACAGTTTGAAGAACTTGGATGCCGAGGAAGAGGGAGATTTGACCGAGCTGCTTGAGAGCAAATTGAGAATGCAATAGCTTGAGGAGTGACTAAATGGCGGGTTGGTAATTTCATGTGACAAGAATATCATCCACATAAATTAATACATAAATATGAATATTGTTTTGATAAAATATAAGTAGTGAGGGGTCGGAGCCACTGAACCCGAACCCTTTAGATTTTAAGAAGTTGGTGAGTTTTTGGAACCATTGTCGAGGTGCCTGTTTGAGGCCATAAAGCGATTTATGAAGTTTGCAAACGGAGTTTGGAAGATGCAGATCCACAAATCCTGGTGGTTGGCACATGTATATTTCGTTTGGAAGATCACCGTGCAGGAAACATTTGAAGCGTCGTGTTGAAGCATAGGCCATTTTCGATGAAGATAAGGGTGTGTAGAATGCAGATCGATGGTTGGCATTTTGGCGTATGGGCTGAAGATTTCATTGTAATTTTGTACCAAATTTTTTTATAATAGCCGAGAGCAACGAGACGAGCTTTGTAGCATTTCACTTGACCTATAGGAAGAAATTTGATTTTAAATGTCCATTTACAGCCGATAATGAGTTTGTTTGGTGGAGCGGGCACGAGAGATCAGGTTCTTTGTTTCTGGAGAGCATTAAATTTGTCGTTCATGGCGGTATGCTAGTGGTCGAATTTGGCGACTTGAGTATAAGTGGTAGGCGTGGATTGAGGAGTACGTAGTGGTGCTTAGAAGAGTAAAGATTTGTTTGGGTTTGGAAATTCCAGATTTTTGCCTGGTTTGCATAGGATGAGTTGGATAGGCAAGAATCGGCTGAGGGGGATTGTAAGAAGTAATGAGTGTAGGCAAATGATCAGGAATGGAATCAGGTGTTAGAGATGTAGTTGGTGAGCTGGAATGAGCGCCTGGATTTTGAGTAGGGATGATGTGTGAAGGACGGGATGAAGTTGTTGAGGTAGAAACGGATGAAACCGGAATGAGAAGAAGCGGAGAGATGGTATTATAAGGTAATTGAGGTGGAAGAGTAGATGTAGCATTGGAAGATTTATAGGGAAAGGTGTACTCGTAAAACACGACGTGCCTAGAAATATGAATTTTCGTAGAGGTTAGATTGAAGCATTTTTATCCTTTCAGAAGAATGGAATAGCCTAAGAAGATGCATCCGTGAGACCAAGGGGAGAATTTATTTGACATGTAAGGTTTTAACCAAGGGAAGAAAAGACATCCAAAAGTGCGTAGGTGAGAGTATGTAGGAGATTTGCAGTGAAGACGTTGATAAGGAGTTTGGAGGGAGAGAGATTTAGTATAAGACAGTGAGTTGTGGATAGCGCTTCGGCCAAAAATTGATTTGGATGATTATGTACGTGTAAGAGAGTGCGGGTGAGATCGAGTTGGTGCATGTGTTTGCGCTCGGCTAAACCATTATGTTTGGGAGTGTGAGGACAACTGAGTTGATGAGTGATGCTGAGATCTTGTAGTTAAAGTTTGAAAGCATTGCTTGTAAATTCACAGCCATCGTCGGAGTGAAAGGTCTTGGGAGTACAGTGATGTTGAGTTTTAACTCGATTGTAAAATAACTTGAATTTCATAAAGGTTTCTTGTCTTGAATGCATGAAATAAAGTCATGAGAAGCGTGTGAAATCATTAATAAATACGATATAATATCAACATCCATCTAAAAAATTTTGCGGGGCCGGCCCTCAGACATCTTAGGGGATTAAATAAAACGGGAGGAAGAAATGGAAAACTTTTTTAAAAGATAGTTTGTGGTTCTTGGCCACGTTACATGAAGTACACACAAAAGAATTTGATACATTGCTAAGTTCGGGTAAGCTTTGGGCAAGAACCGAGTGGAGTCTATTATTTGGATGGCCTAAGCGAGCATGCCAGAGTTGAGATGATGTGGTAATGGTGGTGAGAGCCATAGGAGAGTGTCAGGAGGCATCCGAATATGATAGAATCCATTATGAAGAAGCCCATGAAGAAGCGGTCGTTGGTCTTAAAGATCCTTAATTTCAAAACCGTTACCATCAAAACATATCGAGACGAAATTATCGGATGTTAATTTAGAAACAGATAAAAGATTATGTGTGATTGATGGAACATGAAGAAAATTACACAAGCGAAGCTTATGGGTTGTGTCAGGTAGGGGAAGGATACCGGGGTGACATGGGGCGTCTGGATTCGCCTCCGGACGAATCCAAACGCAGCATGTAATAATTTTCACACGAAATCACCCCTCCTGACATAGAATTCAAGGTGAACCATCCTTTCACAACCTTGAGTCTTAATATGATGATCACCACCATCGAGATTGATCCATATTTCCATTTTTACTTTCTTTGTAGATGGGGTGGCTGCAGGATTCATTGGTCCAGGCGACGATTGATCAACCTCCTGAGTCCTGGCTTGGCAATGCCTAAGCCATATCTGCTGCCTTCTTACCAATCCTATATTTCCTCGCATGGGAATGAGCTAGCACTATTGGGTCAAAATCCACCTCGAACACTTAATGGTTCTCGAATCATTAATGATCATAAGCAACCCTTTTTAGTGCTAAACTAGTAATTTATAAGGGAAACACAACTCTCCGTGGCCTAATGGTTGAGAGCTTAGGCTTCCAACTAAGAGGTTCAGGGTTCGAGTCTATGTGTATGCGTTGTGTGTGTGAGTTTGCCTTAAATGGCCTAAATGTCCAAAAAAAAAAAAAAAATTATAAGGGAAGCTCGGTGAGAGGTGGTGTCACATCACGTCATCACCACAAAGGTACTTAACTCAGTCTCTAGTCTCTTAGACTATAGTAAATAGGGTAGTAAAATTTCATTTATTTATTTCTTTGCATTTGGAAATTGCATTCAATATCATTTACTCATCCTTATCATCACTGATGCGGAACATCATACCATCAGCTTCGGTGTAGGGACGTTTCCTTAACCTTCTCTGACGGAATACTTACTTACTTATATGACTTTAGTTAGTTAGTTAGTGGAATGCTCTACTCCACTCCTTATAGTACTACTTTTCACTAGACAGCATATTTTACACCTTTATTGCTTTTTCCGTTTTTAGCCAGAGGTTCTATATAGGTAAAGAAGATGAGTTGAAATGTAGCTTTTTATCTTTATTATCAAAGGCAAATAGAAGTATCAAGCTCTTGCAAGCTTGCAGAGCTCTTACTGTTCCATTGAATCCTTCTTGTTTGTGTTGTTAGCTGAGCGATCCTACATCAGTATTGGTATCAGAGCTTGACGACCGAGAGCAGCAGGCGGGTGGCTCCCGGCGACAACAGATTGGAAGCTCTCTGGGAAGCACACCTAGGTTTGGGGCGGCGAACAAAAGAGCTTGAATCTGACTTAAATCGATTCTACGATGAAATTCGGCAAGAGTTGAGGTCGATTTCTATCAGATTGGATAGAATAGCTCATCTGTGGGATAACCAGGGAGTGCGACGGGGTGTTGAGACCACAAGACGGTTCCGGCGTGAACCGCTAGTGGAAGAAGCGTCCGATTCAGGCGAAGAGGTGAATGAGTACAGGAAGTCTGGGCTTTCAGATTCTGAAGACGGAGTCTATAATGGCCAAAGGCAGAGGAACAATTGGCGGAACAAAGAGATAAGTAGATCTCATAATGAATTTCGAGTGAAGTTAGATATTCCTTACTTCGATGGGAAATTGCACATAGAAGATTACTTGGATTGGGAGAGGGCTGTAGAAACTTTCTTTGAATACATGGAGATAGAACCTAACAAGCAGGTGAAATATGTCGCCTGTAAACTCAAAGCCGGGGCGAGTGCTTGGTGGCAACAAGTAGCTCAAACGCGACGAAGGGAAGGTCGAGGACCTATTAGCAATTGGCGGCGAATGAAGCAGCTATTACGTGGGCATTACTTGCCGATGGATTATGAGCAAATGTTGTATCATCAGTACCAACATTGTCGTCAAGGCAATCGGTCAGTAAATGATTATACTGAAGAGTTCTACCGCCTAAGTGCAAGAAACAATCTGAATGAGACAGCTAACCAATTAGTAGCCCGCTACATTGGTGGATTAAAGGAGTCCATACAAGATAAGCTCGAGCTCAATGCAGTGTGGTCACTATCCCAAGCGGTTAATTACGCTTTGAAGGTGGAGTTACAAGCAATGCAGCATAACAGAGGTCAGCCATTCCGTCGCAATAGCATCAACTCAGAACAAGCCATTGATAATGCCGGGTAACAAATTCCGCCTCACCTCAAGTTAGTAAGCAGCCAAATGTACCTGGCGGAACTATGGGGCAGCAAGGAAATTCAGGAAGGTTATTGGACAACAGAGTTACAGGAAAGGGTAAGTCAGTTACCAAGGACAATCCATATGCCAAGCCCTCAAACATCAAATGCTTTAGATGTTTCCAACAAGGTCACAAATCAAATGAATGTCATTCCCGACCACAATTACAACTGTTAGATGCAGACACCGAAGAAGAGTCCACCGAACCGGAGAATGAGGAGGCTCAAGAAGACGTGGAAGCTGATGTGGGTGAACCACTGATCTGTGTACTTGAAAAGTTGTTATTAGCCCCTAAGCAACTTGGCGTTTCTCAGAGGAATGCCTTATTCCAGACAAAATGCACTATAAGCGGAAAAGTATGTGACTTGTTGGTAGACAGTGGTTGCACTGAAAATGTCGTGTCACGCGCCATGGTACAGGCCTTAAAGCTCAAAACTACCAAGAATCCAAATCCATACAAGATCAGTTGGGTCAAGAAAGGTGTCGATATGGCCGTGACGGAGCTGTGCAAGGTGAGCTTTTCGATCGGGAAACATTATGCCAGTGAAGTATTATGTGATGTGCTCGATATGGATGTATGTCATATCATATTGGGTAGACCGTGGCAATATGATGTGGGTGCTATCTATGATTGTCAGGCTAATAGTTACACCTTCGAGTGGAAGGGTCGCAAGTTAAGGCTACTACCGCAAAATATTGGGCAGGAGAAAAGTGAGCAGAAGAGCAAGACTGGGCTGTTCACAGTGTCTGCCGCCGCTTTATTGAATGCCTGGAGAAAATCGAGCAGTATAATGGCCTTAATTATGAAGGAGAAATCTCCCTATATTGACAAGGTATCACTTCCAACTTGTGTGGATTCTTTACTAAAACAATTCCGAGATGTTTGTGCAGATCAGCAACCTACTGAATTGCCACCAATGAGAGAGATACAAGATCAAATATATTTCATTCCAGGGTCTAATCTACCGAATTTGCCGCACTACCGACTCAGCCCGGTAGAGAACAAAGCCTTACAACAAATCGTGGATTAACTCTTGGACAAACAACTGATACAGCATAGTTTGAGCCATGTGCCGTGCCGGCCTTGCTCGTGCCTAAGAAGGATGGAAGCT